>OY284488.1:21606047-21718295 GCA_958336395.1 Ctenicera cuprea | reverse complement strand
AAATCCTAAAGACGAATACAGTACCTTATTATTTCTAATATACTCCGATTCGTGGCGAGTGAACTAAAAACGACTATATCCAATTACGATTTTAAAACATAGCGGTTGGATAGAAATTGGGACAGCAATCGTATAAAGAGAATTTCAAGGTAACTTCCGTTTGGTTTTGAAATGCAGAAAGTGTGAAATGAGAAAAGAAATTCACAGCAAACGATAGGGATGTGGCCAGCGTGCAAATGATCCCTTTTAAAGCTGCCTTTGCGGAAATTTTGGTATTTAAAAATAGCTTTCTCGCTTTTCCGGTTATGGAGAAAAACCCTGACTGAAATTTTGATACTTTGATATTTCGTTGAGGCGTCGTCTTTTCCTATCGCACAATCTGATAATGTTAAACTCGTCTGATTGTCGAGGAGTTCAATAAAAATTATGAATACTGGGTTTAATTGTTATGGATTTTGATTACGTGTTTTTTTTATTAGAGGATTACAAAGATAAGCGTTCGCAAGACTGGTAGAGCGAGAGTTGGCAACAGGTCGCCCCAACGCACCGCCTGTCTTTTAGCTGGGCTGCTGAGGCCCGTTTTACGTCTACTCAGCCGAGTGGGAGACATTCATTATTTCAATACAATGAACTGCACCATTTAGCAATTTTACACTAAGATTACACACGTTAGCACGAACCTTGTAAAGTCGTAGATTATTTCAGAAAGATTTAAGGCTGTTCGGGCAAACTCATTTTATGGTAAATAAACCAGAAATGTTACTATATACGAGTGGAAGATCGGCTAATTTTCGAGAACAACGCATTTATTATCCTCTTAAAGTAGTAAAAATCACTACAGGCTCACTGTCGTATACAACGTCATCCTTAAGGAGATCGAAAATAAATTGAAACTCTTATCAGAGCTGGATTATCAACTAGGCAAACTAGGACAATGTTTACCCATTGCTCTCAATTTCTGAATTTCTGAAAGCTCCAAAAATAGATTGCAAATGTATAAAATTTAATTTAAATGGAATTATGCAAACGCCAACATAGTAAAGCTGTTCATTATTTTTCATTCATTGATTACTAGACTGAATTTGTAATAAACGATTTATCCAGATAAACTATTTCACATGTCATAATTATTTTTAAAAATATCTACAATAATCTACAATAATTCGAGTTTTTAATAAGTTGCTAATAACAAATCTAAATAATTCTAACCACAAACGTTTCCAGGCTAACTACAACTGAAATAACATAAAATTATTCCCGCGGGCAATATTTTCTGAAAAACTCATCATTTATTATCTCTCCCTTCTCCGAATATTTATAAAGTGTAGCGATTTTTCCTGTTGTACTTTGAAATACTGTAACACTCACATCGAACTGAATATTTTGAAAATTACAGCGTACACTACTTTATGCAAAATGTTTTGATAATACACCTTTGGTGAAGGTGTGCGTTTGTTTTAAGTAAAAAAAAATATATATACCCCCCCTCCCCACACACACACACACACAAATATATATATATATATATATATATATATATATATATATATATATATATATATATATATATATATATATATATATATATATATATATATATATATATATATATATATATATATATATATATATATATATATATATATATATATATATATATATATATATATATATATATATATATATATATATATATATATATATATATATATATATATATATATATATATATATATATATATATATATATATATATATATATATATATATATATATATATATATATATATATATATATATATATATATATATATATATATATATATATATATATATATATATATATATATATATATATATATATATATATATATATATATATATATATATATATATATATATATATATATATTTGTGTGTGTGTGTGTGTGGGGAGGGGGGGTATATATATTTTTTTTTACTTAAAACAAACGCACACCTTCACCAAAGGTGTATTATCAAAACATTTTGCATAAAGTAGTGTACGCTGTAATTTTCAAAATATTCAGTTCGATGTGAGTGTTACAGTATTTCAAAGTACAACAGGAAAAATCGCTACACTTTATAAATATTCGGAGAAGGGAGAGATAATAAATGATGAGTTTTTCAGAAAATATTGCCCGCGGGAATAATTTTATGTTATTTCAGTTGTAGTTAGCCTGGAAACGTTTGTGGTTAGAATTATTTAGATTTGTTATTAGCAACTTATTAAAAACTCGAATTATTGTAGATTATTGTAGATATTTTTAAAAATAATTATGACATGTGAAATAGTTTATCTGGATAAATCGTTTATTACAAATTCAGTCTAGTAATCAATGAATGAAAAATAATGAACAGCTTTACTATGTTGGCGTTTGCATAATTCCATTTAAATTAAATTTTATACATTTGCAATCTATTTTTGGAGCTTTCAGAAATTCAGAAATTGAGAGCAATGGGTAAACATTGTCCTAGTTTGCCTAGTTGATAATCCAGCTCTGATAAGAGTTTCAATTTATTTTTCGATCTCCTTAAGGATGACGTTGTATACGACAGTGAGCCTGTAGTGATTTTTACTACTTTAAGAGGATAATAAATGCGTTGTTCTCGAAAATTAGCCGATCTTCCACTCGTATATAGTAACATTTCTGGTTTATTTACCATAAAATGAGTTTGCCCCGAACAGCCTTAAATCTTTCTGAAATAATCTACGACTTTACAAGGTTCGTGCTAACGTGTGTAATCTTAGTGTAAAATTGCTAAATGGTGCAGTTCATTGTATTGAAATAATGAATGTCTCCCACTCGGCTGAGTAGACGTAAAACGGGCCTCAGCAGCCCAGCTAAAAGACAGGCGGTGCGTTGGGGCGACCTGTTGCCAACTCTCGCTCTACCAGTCTTGCGAACGCTTATCTTTGTAATCCTCTAATAAAAAAAACACGTAATCAAAATCCATAACAATTAAACCCAGTATTCATAATTTTTATTGAACTCCTCGACAATCAGACGAGTTTAACATTATCAGATTGTGCGATAGGAAAAGACGACGCCTCAACGAAATATCAAAGTATCAAAATTTCAGTCAGGGTTTTTCTCCATAACCGGAAAAGCGAGAAAGCTATTTTTAAATACCAAAATTTCCGCAAAGGCAGCTTTAAAAGGGATCATTTGCACGCTGGCCACATCCCTATCGTTTGCTGTGAATTTCTTTTCTCATTTCACACTTTCTGCATTTCAAAACCAAACGGAAGTTACCTTGAAATTCTCTTTATACGATTGCTGTCCCAATTTCTATCCAACCGCTATGTTTTAAAATCGTAATTGGATATAGTCGTTTTTAGTTCACTCGCCACGAATCGGAGTATATTAGAAATAATAAGGTACTGTATTCGTCTTTTAGGATTTACTGCAAAAGCTATCTTTCAACTAAGCTGCTTTGCTTTGAGATTGCTCGTCGCGTGTGCGTACGTGTGTGTGTGAGTACGTGGATGTGTGCGTGCGTGAGTGAGTGCGTGCGCGCTTGAGTGCCTGAGTGAGTGAAAGGGTGTGTGCGTGGGCGCGCACGCCCCCCGTTTCGGGCATGAGGGTGCGTGGAGGTGAGAGAGTGCGTTTCTACCGATGCACGTGTTCGTGCGCGCGTGGGTGTGTATGTAGGCGCGCACGCGCTTGTGTATACATACACTTCACAGCCTAGAGGATTTAACACGGTAAAACTAAATTATGCATAAAAGATTAATAATCACACTGGCATGAACCCGCAAAAAGAACGAGGATGATTCTCCAAAAAAGAGGGGGCTAGAGGAAGAGTGATCTGTAAAAAAAGTATTCTAATTAGCCGATTGGCGCCAGTGCGATCCTCTTACCCTCTGATCAACCCCATCTACAATTGTTCGAAATTAAATTTGGTATGAATAAATTACATTGGCAGAATCAGATAACTTACTCAAAGGAAGAGTTCTCAGCGGTTTCTTCTCAATATAATGTTTTTGCTATGATTATTTGACACCACCATACCTAGCCTGATACCGAATTTACTTTATCTTTTAAAACCTATAGAATAGATGTCGGTGGTGGTAGGAATACCGCACTTGCGCAGTGGGATATTACGTATGCGTTGAACACATATTTGAGCTTCTTTATCTAGTACTATCTTATGCTGAAGTCGAGTATACCTTCCCATTCCCTAATTTATTTATGAAACCATCTACTTTTATATCTCGCATATTCTAATTGAAACCAGTGCATTTATTATCCTCTTAAAGTAGTAAAAATCACTACAGGCTCACTGTCGTATACAACGTCATCCTTAAGGAGATCGAAAAATAAATTGAAACTCTTATCAGAGCTGGATTATCAACTAGGCAAACTAGGACAATGTTTACCCATTGCTCTCAATTTCTGAATTTCTGAAAGCTCCAAAAATAGATTGCAAATGTATAAAATTTAATTTAAATGGAATTATGCAAACGCCAACATAGTAAAGCTGTTCATTATTTTTCATTCATTGATTACTAGACTGAATTTGTAATAAACGATTTATCCAGATAAACTATTTCACATGTCATAATTATTTTTAAAAATATCTACAATAATCTACAATAATTCGAGTTTTTAATAAGTTGCTAATAACAAATCTAAATAATTCTAACCACAAACGTTTCCAGGCTAACTACAACTGAAATAACATAAAATTATTCCCGCGGGCAATATTTTCTGAAAAACTCATCATTTATTATCTCTCCCTTCTCCGAATATTTATAAAGTGTAGCGATTTTTCCTGTTGTACTTTGAAATACTGTAACACTCACATCGAACTGAATATTTTGAAAATTACAGCGTACACTACTTTATGCAAAATGTTTTGATAATACACCTTTGGTGAAGGTGTGCGTTTGTTTTAAGTAAAAAAAAATATATATACCCCCCCTCCCCACACACACACACACACAAATATATATATATATATATATATATATATATATATATATATATATATATATATATATATATATATATATATATATATATATATATATATATATATATATATATATATATATATATATATATATATATATATATATATATATATATATATATATATATATATATATATATATATATATATATATATATATATATATATATATATATATATATATATATATATATATATATATATCTCAAGGAATAGGCTTTTCCATGTGTATTCTTCGTTAATATATTAAATAAGGCTTTCTTAACAAGGGCATCAAGAGAGGGGTAAGGAATTTCGATATTTGAGATATACAAAAAAATTATGCGCAAGAAATAGCAACTCGACTCCGACTACACTACTACAATGTGGCCTCCAGGTGTATATGGTTGTGCAAAGACAGTCGACGTACTCGCCTCCAGCAATGTTGCCGTTCTCTTGTATTATTTGCGGAAGGATTAGAAGTAGCGCGACATTCTGCTTTCGCATTTCGGCACGGCGAACGTGATGAGGTACTTAGCATCGCGCGGATAGCGTTGTGGGTGTGTTAACAAATTCTTGTACCTTACATACAGTAATGCAAATAACCTAATTAAATCAGCTGCCTTGTAGTTAATGAAATTTTCGAGGTAATATTGGAGTTAATGATTAATGTGTTAAACTCTGGGAAAATCCGCGTATTTTTATTCTAGCACCTAGTCCTTCTTTCTGAACAACAAACAGAATTGCCACAGTAATTTTTTGAATTGTCATATGTAGTCAGTTTAAAACGTCGCTCTGAACGAACGTGCTTGAGAGAACAAAATTTTCTAGAGTGGTTGCTTTAGAATTTTCTGCAGTATGCTTATAGTAAAACCAAATCCTATCAAAATAGGGCGTAGAAAAGGCCAAGACAGTACCCACAGGGCTATTTCCAAATACAAATACGATCCTCATAACTTCAAGAAAACACCGACCTTAACTGGCATTACAAAATAATAACCAATATCCAGAAGAGAAACTAACACACCAAATATATCAACAAGCAATAAATTCGGCGAGCTGACGGATGATTCAACACCTATGGGGCCCAAAACCAAAACTTAAAACAACAACTACTTATTCCAATCAAAAAAATCAATTCGTTAGCGGGATCGCGCGTATCGAAACGTTCGCTCGCGATACCATTTCACTACGCACTTTCCGGTTGTCCCACTGTTCTAAAAAGTGTTTTTGAATTTTCAAGGGAAAATCAAAATGTTCATTCACCGTATTAGGTAAGTTTATACTAGCCAGAGAAGCGGTTGTTTTTCCATTAATTTCAGAGTTGGTTTGACAATTTTCAAATGTTGACCCATTATTTTTTGTGCCATAAAGTTACGTAATACGGTCCTGAACAATGACCTGCTAGGTAAAAGGAGACCAAGAGAGTCTAAGTCTCCAAAATGCTAAATGACAGCGATCGATTTTTTAATTAAATTTTTAAAATTCAACTTTGAATCGACATTACAGTCGTTAACACGAAGTTTAACCATATTTAATACGAATAAGGCAATGAAAATCATAAATTATTGGTGTCATTTTTTTCCGAGCCATTTCAGAAAAAAACGACTCTGTGAAATTCAAATGAATTCGTTATCTGGTTGATTTTTTATGCGGCTTTAAGCGGGATCGCGCCTATCGAAACGTTCGATATATGAAACGCCGACTCGGATTTAATAAGACTACAAAAGTAATCCAGAAAATCACTTAAAACTGCAGTACTTAGCTTATATACAGGGTGGGGCATAGTGCGTGGGAGTTCGATAGCTAGTACACCGTTACAGATAAAAAATCTTTCTAATGCAGATGTAAACTGGGGGTAAATGCGCATACATAGAAATTATTTTCAAATATACAGGGTGTTACAAAAAAGTGTGGCACGCACGCTCAAGGTAATTTTTTCTAGGTGGAATGTTCTGAATATTTTTGCATATTTAACACTTCTCTTGGGATGTTTATTCATATCTAAAATATTAGCGCCATCTAATGTCCGGTTTAGAAGTAATAATATTTTTTTCAAAAAAATTGATTTTTACATTACTCCACTTAACAATTCACCACTTCCGCGGCCGCAGCTTTGAAGACGAAATTAAGTAAGGACCTTATTGTAGGAGCTTGTCGGGTGCTCTTGCTTAAATATCGTAGAGCCACCATGTACAGGGTGTTCAAAATTAATTTTCAAATTTTGAGAACTTCAAAGTTATTCTTCTCAACTTTTTCAAATGTATATTTGTTAACGATGTTATGCAGAATTAAATAGCGAACATTTTTTGTATGTACATCCTTATGGCTATTTGTAACTAGGGATGCAGCGAGCAGTACTTTTTCAAAATGCCGGATAACGAATATTCGGTATCCGGTTGCTCAGCTGGATAGCCGGATACCGGATTATCCGGCATAGTTTTTACTATCGAAGTAGTTTCAGCTTAAACGCAGTAAAATTTAGGTTTTAATCACAGGGCATAATATATACTTAAAGAGTATGCAATGCACGAACCCTATGGTCTTATTCTGTAGTGTTTTAGAGAGAGGGAGCACAGAGACAAGGAAACTACTAAATGTACTATTTCAAGGCTGTGCTAATTCGCGCTCATATTGTTATTGTTTTCACAATTAAGATTTGAAATCTGTCAACGAATTTGACTGTAATCCCAAAAATTAATAATTTTTAATAATGGTTTACAATATGTTCTGTTTTGATAGATCCGACACCGTACGAGAAATCAACTGACTAAACCTAACATATACGGTCTTTGTCGACATTTAAAATAAAATATTGACGATTGAGTACTTTTTATAGGTTCCTTGTCTCGGATCTCTCTGTCACATGTACTGCAAAATTGAGACCTGCACATCATAGCAACAAGTGGTTCATGCATCTTCCTTATGTTATACACTGTGTCCATAAAGTAACTCCTCCCCCCCAACTAACTTTTGAACGACTTGATATTTTTCTACAAAATTTGGTGTGCTGTAATGGGAAATTAAATACTATTTTTCAGACCTTATTAAAATTTTGTATCATCCAAAATGGCGACTGGGCGCCATTTTGAAATTTTTTTTTAAATAGAAAGGGGGGTCGAGTGACACCTCATTTGAAAGGTCTTTTAATTTGCGTCCGATCCTAGAGTTTCAAAGATAAATATTCAGCCATAACAAAATGGCGGATTTTAAACGAATGGACTCACTCAATTCAAAATTGTTTTGATTTTTTTATCCAGGGTCGAGTGACACCTCATTTGAAAGGCCTTTTAGTTTTGCGTTTGATCCTAGAATTAAAAGAAAAATTTTGAGCCATAACAAAATGGCGGATTGTAAACCAATGGACTCACTCAGTTCAAAATTATTTTGATTTTCTTATCCAGTAGTCCACTTTTTCATTTGCAGGACTAAATTTTTCCAGAAATATCTCAGGTGGCTTGAAATAATATTGAAAACGTTATGTTCCAACAAGACGGACGGTGCGCCGCCTCATTATTACAGGCCTGTTTCTGACTTTCTCAACGGACATTTTCTTGGAAGATGGATTGGTAGGCGGGGGCCTGTAGAATAGCCGGCTCACTCCCCAGATTTAAATTTCTTAGATTTTTTTTCTATGGGAATATCTGAAATCGAAAGTGTACAGAACCCGTCCAGAAACAATTGAAGAACTGGAGCAACGCATTACAGAAGTTTGCAGAATTATCACTCCGGAAACTTATGAAAATGTAAGGCAGGAATTTCATAACCGACTTTTTATGTGCCAAGAAGTGAATGGTAAACATTTCGAACACTTAATTTAATTAATTTAAGCTTTAATTCTTAGTTTTTTTAAAGATGAAAATGTAGATATAAACTAAAAGCATTTAGAATATTAATGTTAATTGTATTTAGTATTTTATAAAACGATACTCTATTATTATGCAAGATTTCTTCCGTGACGATGTCATTATTTCAAAACGAGACAATTTCTCAAAAAATGGATGTTTTCGCAACCTGCCAGCCATTCTGGGGAAAATATGAAAATAAATTTAAAAAAATCTCGGCTTATTTTTAGTATTTACTGGTTAGTAGAAAAAATTTTTTTCTCTCTACTTATACACGGGCCATCAACAACTAAAGTCACATGCGTGCTCCTCCTCCCTAACCAACATGTACAAGACACATAAACACTAATACCTTAGTGAAGATTTGAAATAAAGTGTCACTCGAGCACTACTATTAAGTTAATAACTGCCAAAACCCGTCGATACGCCCTACGCCTTTTTTTGTAATTTTTTTTAATAAGAAATAAGCCGTGTCGAGATGCAAGACATGTACCGAATTTGTACCGCATTATTGTTTATTCTCAAATATGCAAAGTCAGCGACTCAACTGAACATGCATGACTACTAAGTATCAAGAGATTAAAAAAAACTGATCCTCAGCGGGCTGTGGAATGAAAAGTCACGTCTTTGCTAGACTAAGAGAATGTTTATAATGTCAGATTAGCTATTTATGCACCAAGTGCGTTACTACGATGATTACGCCCGGAGAACGATGGAATCCAGCTCGAGGGCTTTAGCCCGAGAGATGGATATCGTTCGATGGGCGTTATCATTCGGTGACGCCGTGGTGCATACAAGATTTTATTGTTCATTTTGTTCTTTAAAAAAAAACAAAGAATTGGCATCTTTGTGTACGCTTTACCTACATAAATACAATATCTGGTAGTCTATGAAACAAAAACAGATTGTTTACTTACAATTGTCAAATTTATTTTGAATTGCAATTATGAATACGCTACCAAAATGTGTACAAGAAAATGCTCAAAAAGCAACGGAAAGTTTGCTACCGTTTAAATCAAAAGCAAGATATGAAAAAGAGTACGAAACCTTTAGGATATGGCAAATAAAACATGAAATAGCGACCGAAAATGAGACTGTACTATTGGCGTACTTTCAATAATTGGTAAGTTTCACATATATTCATATGTAAAATTATTGTCTAATTTTGTTTTTATTCTGGAAAATACACTCCCACTTAATTCTCTGTATTACAAGTTGAACTAGTTGTTCTTAAAAAAATTAATTTTTAAGGGCGTAATGAATTCATTACGCCCTCTCATTACGCCCTGGTTGTTATGGACATGTTTACATATCTCGTATCCTAGGAGTTATCATTCAATTACAGTAAAGTGAACAATAAAATAATTAAATAGACTTCTTTATCTTCAAACATTGTCATTTTGTTATGGCTGAATATTTTTCTTTGAAACTCTAGGATCAGACGCAGAACTAAAAGACCTTTCCAATGAGGTGTCACTCGACCCCCTCTCCATTAAAAAAAATTTAAAATGGCGCCCAGTTGTCATTTTGGATGATACAAAATTTTAATATGGTTTGAAAGATAGTACTTAATTTCCCATTACAGCACACCAAATTTTGTGGAAAAAGATCAAGTCGGTCAAAAGTTAGTTAGGGGGAGGGGGGTTACTTTATAGACACAGTGTATATCTCAATATACATCCGTTTTCAATCATGGAAACAGAAATTGAATACAACTATAACATTGTCACAGTTATTCTCCAAACTATTTAAATAAGTGGCAGTGGCAAAATTGTGATATTTTTTTAATGCTACCCATCTAAATATAGAAACCTTGTTAAATGGGAACGTCTTTAAAATATATTGTTTACAAACAGGAATAATGAGTTTTCATGAATTCTTACTGATAAAACCGCACCAAAACTAAAATGCCAAAAGTAAAATTATAGCGATAATGTCAGGAGATATTGCGGGTATCCGGTGAAAATCACGCGAACTAAAATCAGAAGAGTAAGTCAAATCGCACCAAAGAGATTTCTCTTTGGTAAAAAACAACCTTCACACAAACACACGCAAAGTGCAGTAAAGTTATGTAAATAAAACGTAAAAAAGAAAATTAAACAGTGAGACGGAAGATTAAAAAAAATCACATGATAATAGTATGTGTAAATACATGATATTCAATGTGCCACAAGATTAGCCGAGCATAAGCAGATTGCATGGGGAAACTAAAACCAATAAACCAATGGACTCACTCAGTTCAAAATTATTTTGATTTTCTTATCGAGTAGTCCACTTTTTCATTTGCAGGACTAAATTTTTCCAGAAATATCTCAGGTGGCTTGAAATAATATTGAAAACGTTATGTTCCAACAAGACGGTGCGCCGCCTCATTATGATAGGCCTGTTTCTGACTTTCTCAACGGACATTTTTTTAGCAGATCGATTGTTAGGCGGGGGCCTGTAGAATAGCCGGCTCACTCCCCAGATTTAACTTTCTTAGATTTTTTTCTATGGGAATATCTGAAATCGAAAGTGTACAGAACCCGTCCAGAAACAATTGAAGAACTGGAGCAACGCATTGCAGAAGTTTGCAGAATTATCACTCCAGAAACTTATGAAAATGTAAGGCAGGAATTTCATAACCGACTTTTTATGTGCCAAGAAGTGAATGGTAAACATTTCGAATACTTAATTTAATTAATTTAAGCTTTAATTCTTAGTTTTTTTAAATAGACTTCTTTATCTTCAAACATTGTCATTTTGTTATGGCTGAATATTTTACTTTTAAACTTTAGGATCAGACGCAGAACTAAAAGACCTTTCCAATGAGGTGTCACTCGACCCCCCTTTCTATTTAAAAAGAAAATTCAAAATAGCGCCCAGTCGCCATTTTGGATGATACAAAATTTTAATATGGTCTGAAAAATAGTATTTAATTTCCCATTACAGCACACCAAATTTTGTAGAAAAATATCGAGTCGTTCAAAATTTATTTGGGGGGGGGGTTACTTTATGGACACAGTGTATATTACTTTCGCGATTTTAATAAATAATACTTATTTATGTTGTTTGAAATCATTTCAAATTTTTAACTCGCATAAATGCTGATCTCAATAATATAAATTTAGTAATTTTATGCAGGTTTGCAAAATACTGGGCTTATGGGGTTTTTTGCTCTCTACCTTTCAATTATTTTAGTCTATACTTTCAAATCAAATTGCATGCATAATCTTTTTTACTTAAAGAAAAATCTCCGGCCGGATAATTCATATTATCCGGCCACACCGAATATTCGGTGAAATGGCCGGATAGACCGGATAACGGATAAAAACCGAATATCCGTTGCATCCCTATTTGTAACCACTTTTGATTTTTTGAGCAAAAAGCAAAAAATTCAACAATATTTATTTAAAAAATTAAGGTTTTTTTCAAATAAAACAAAAGAAAAAAATTTGTGTTCGACAAAACAATAAAGCATCTGTTCGCTAGCAATTGTTTTGCACAAACGTCAAGCCTACATTTCTCGCAGTTATCGACCATCAGTTTTTATTTGTAGTATATGAGTTTTCCAAAATTAATTTTAATAAAGAAGAACTTGTAGACATGATTTTTGTTTTGGACGAGTCGGAAAAAAATTGTTTGCTTGCCAATAGAATTTACCACCAACGGTATTCTGAACGAAGGCTCCCTAAAGTTGATAGCTTCCAAAACCTGCTTGATAGATTTGTGGAAACCGGCAATGTACAATATGAAAAACGTGGACGAATTAAAAATGTTGTGAACGAAGAAAATGAGTTATCTGTCGTGCTGGCAACGATTGAGGATCCCCATATTAGTCAGAGAGAAGTGAGCTCATTAGTAGGAATAAGTGCACGTTCTGTTGATCGAATCTTAGAAAAAAAATAAGTTTCATGCATTTCACATTCAAATGCACCAGGAATTAACTGATGACGATTTTCTAAAGCGTTTACAGTTTCGTAATTGGGACAACGGTAAAATGCAAGAAGATGCTACTTTCTTCAACAATGTTTCTTCACTGATGAGGCAACTTTTCATAAAATTGAATTTGTTAACAGGCACAATTTCCATTATTATGCTACGGAAAATCCTCGCTTTTTCAGGCAACTTGATAACCAGCACAGATGGTCTATAAACGTTTGGGTGGGAATTATTGGAGAACATGTAATAGGGCCACATTTTTTGATGGTACATTAACTGGAGCTATTTATCTTCATTTTTTGGAGAACTATCTGCCACAATTATTGGTGAATCTTCCTCAAAGGATCCGAAATAAGATGTGGCTTCAGCAAGATGGTGCTCCATTACATTATTTAAATGCAGTAAGAGACCAGTTAAATAATATCTACCCACATCAATGGATTGGAAGGAATGGACCCACTAAATGGCCTGCTAGATCTCCCGATCTTACAAAAATGGATTTATTATTATGGGGATACGTGAAAGAAATTGTTTATACAGATACACCAACAACAATCCAAAATATGAAGAAAAGGATAATACATGCTTTTAGAAGTATCACACCGGCAATTTTAAGAAAACTAGAAACCTCATTTCAAAGGCGCATATAAATGTGTGTCAATCAAAATGGGCAACATGTGGAGCACTTAATATAATTTTTTTCGTTTGTTTTATTTGAAAAAACCTTAATTTTTTTTAATACACATTGTTGAATTTTGTACTTTTTGCAATAAATCAAAAGTGGTTACAAATACCCATAAGGATTTACATACAAAAAATGTTCGCTATTTAATTCTACATAACATCGTTAAAAATATATAGGGTGTTCCACTTGAAAAAGTTGAGAAGAATAACTTTGAAGTTCTCAAAATTTGAAAATTAATTTTGACACCCTGTATATGGTGGCTCTACGATATTTAAACAAGAGCACCCTACAACCTCCTACAATAAGGTCCTTACTTAATTTCGTCTTCAAAGCTGCGGCCGCGGAAGTAGTGAATTGTTAAGTGGAGTAATGTAAAAATCAATTTTTTTGAAAAAAATATTATTACTTCTAAACCGGACATTAGATGGCGCTAATATTTTAGATATAAATAAACATCCCAAGAGAAGTGTTAAATATCTAAAAATATTCAGGGCATTCCATTTAAAAAAATTGCCTTAAGCGTGCCACATTTTTTTGTAACACCCTGTATATTTGAAAATAATTTCTATGTATACACATTTACCCACAGTTTACATCTGCATTAGAAATATTTTTTTATCTGTTACAGTGTACGAGCTATCGAACTCCCACGCACTATTGCCCCACCCTGTATAGTACATAAGCTATTTTTGTTTTCAAAATCTCACCTGTACTTTATGCGTGTATTTTAAGTCATTACAGGTACTTCAGAATGTTTTTTTAAATTAATAATTTACTGTTATTTATGCACTGCTCAGTTATAGCTAAATTACTCAAACTCATCGGTCGGTTATATTAGTAAACTAACCTGGTTGTTTCACTGTCAAACTTTTCCGGGGAACATTATGTTTCTTTCAAAATAATTTTTGAGCTTGAGTCGTATTTTTTTTATAGATACCTGCTTCCGCTAAAGGACATCGCACTTTTCTTACGAAAAATTGGTACCATTGAGAATTTTATGAAATTTTAGTATGTTGTTATAGTTGCGTCAAGACAAGCAATTTTTACTACTGGCACAAAGTTGTATCTATACGGGGTGAATGAGAAATAAGAGCTAAAGATGCATTAATTGACTTGGCGTACAGGGGGTGTTTCCTAAGTAAGCTAAAATAATTAAGGGGGTGATTTCTAAAGCAATTTTCTGAAGAAAAGTTCCTATGAACATGTGCTCAGAGCTTTAGAGCTTAGAGCTTTCAAGATTGAAATATTTTATTTATTTTTCTATTTCTTGGACAACTTGTAAGATATTGATCTGAAATTCAGTACACACATATCTTACAGAAAGAGCAACTGTACTAGAACATTTCTTTTCATTATTGAGAAACAAGAATTGGATTCGCGTTATAAAATATGTTTATCGTATCGGATAAATAATAAATGTCAGGAACAATGAATCATTTATTTATAGACTGTTTATTTCCCATATTAGGTTACATACAAAAATTGTATGTTTACGTTTATGAATGGTCTTGTTTCTTTAACCATTGGTATTATTTAGTTGCACTCACTTCTATTTGTTGGTATATGTAAAAAATATTACAACCACCACAGCCTCGTTCATTAGAAAAAAATGTGACACTTTTTTGACATTTGGTTGCAACCAAATGGGTGATTTTCAATATAGTTAGTACGTATATGCAACTAATGTTTCTAATAAGAGCTGAAAATGAAATCACTTTTTACTTTTTAGTCCATTTAAATAAAAGCGTCTTTACAAAAAACAATTTTAATTTATTTTATCCTTGTTAGTCTTATGGAATTTTGTAATCAATTTTTCACTCTATAGTTGAGTAATTTTCATTTAACGGTTTTGTATATAAAAATTAATTTGTTTACAATTAGTTAGTTTAATTAATTAAATACTACGCGCTTAAAATTAAGAACACTAAATTTTTCTAATCGAAGAATGGGCTGTTATATCATTTGTGTAATGTCCAGTTAGATGCGGTTTTATTGGATTTACTTAAATACATTACTAGCTACAGGCCTTCGAGCGCTGTTGCCAAGTCTCGGAGGCGTAAAACTACGGTGTATATGTGGAGGCGAGTACTACTGGCATACTTCGTTAAGTGTATATGTGTATAAAATGGTCGCGCCATCTAGAATCATTTCCACCAACTGAAGTGTATAACTGCATATGTGTATGGTCAAACTCGCCTCCACCCAAAAATCTGTAAAACACACGTGTGTGACGTCAATTATTGATTGATACACTTATACACGGGGATACCTACTCGCCTCCGATTTTACGTACTCGCCTCCGGATCGGAGGCCACTTCTACATTTCAACGTAGAGTTTCAGAGTCGAGTTTGTCGTTTTGCATATATATATATATATATATATATATATATATATATATATATATATATATATATATATATATATATATATATATATATATATATATATATATATATATATATATATATATATATATATATATATATATATATATATATATATATATATATATATATATATATATATATATATATATATATATATATATATATATATATATATATATATATATATATATATATATATATATATATATATATATATATATATATATATATATATATATATATATATATATATATATATATATATATATATATATATATATATATATATATATATATATATATATATATATATATATATATATATATATATATATATATATATATATATATATATATATATATATATATATATATATATATATATATATATATATATATATAATATATATATATATATATATATATATATATATATATATATATATATATATATATATATATATATATATATATATATATATATATATATATATATATATATATATATATATATATATATATATATATATATATATATATATATATATATATATTAAAAAAAATTATTATAAAGATTATGGGCTAAGAAAAGCTTCCATGTAGTCGATACTCAATAATTTAAGTCACCTACCACTGAGAAATGGATTCACAAGAGGCCATTTACCAGCTTATGACAAAGCTTTTGCGGAAGATCCCTTATATTTTCTTTCTAGACAAGTAGATGAAAGTATTATTTAATATAAGTAAGTAAGTAATTAAGTAAGTTAAGAAACGGTATGATATATAAAAACAAATAAAAAAAAATTATTATTTAATTATGAGTTATGAGAATCTCTCATGTAGTAAATACCAACTACGAACAGCTCATGGTTTGAATGGATTGACGAGAGACCTGTCCCTTGATGACGTTTTGGAGACATATTTCCAACAAAATGTAGATGAAGAAACATCGATTGTCTTGAACCAAAAAGAAAAGTTGCAAGGAAGAAGTCTGATTGTACTGAATCAAAATGAAATGTTACAAGAAAGAAAAAGTGAATTTTTTGGTGCCGAATTGAGTTTCGGAAATTTGGAGCCGAAAAGGTTTTTCCCTTTTAGAAGCCTCTTACTTCAAGCAGGAAGTACTGTGGACCTATTCTACCCCCAGCCCACAGAGGGAATTTATTTGCTATTTGCAAATGTTTTTTTTCTGTGATGGTAAACTACTACGATGACTTCGCTTCTAGTTTACCTATTATTACTTACTTAATTTTATCATTTATATCTATTTTCCCAAATGTTGCTTTCTAATCTACTTTCCCCTTATGTTTATAATTTGTAAGTCTTTTCTGTTCCGTAAAAGTCATTGGTTTTGATACCGTGCACTAAACTTATTTTAATTTTTCACAAAGAAAAGGCCATGGATTCACTGCTGTTTTTATTTCACTTTTCCACTACATTGTTCTTTTGCGCTTGTTCGTTGTGTTGCGTTATCATTGCTGCGGTCCAATGGTCTATGTTGGGGTATGCTGTAGTTAAAGTTGTGGTTGACGGTGCTGATGGTAGTGGTTGGGATGACGTCGGGGTTGTTATTATTTCCATCGATGATCCTGGTAATAGTTGCGTTGGGATATTTAATTGTGCTTCTAAATCTGCGGATTTGCTTTGTTGCGTGTGGTGTTTATGTACTATCCACAGTGCCAATGTGTTCCAAATACTGGCTAGCAGAGCTATGCCACAACCTACTGTCTTGTAAATTGCTAGGCCATTTAATATGACTCCCAGTAAATATTTTAGTGTTTTTAGAATTACATAAAATCCTATTAATCCGCTCATAAACATTCCGATGTCTGTAAACCATCCCCAAATATACTGTAGGGTGTTTCTTGCTAATTTCTTTATTTCTGCTCCATCAAAGAGGTGCAGGGTTGAATAACCTTGATAGTCTGTGTTGTTTATCCCATTTAATTTGAATGTTAGCATTGTTTCGACTGCTGCTCTTTCTATTCCAAAATTTAAAGTTCTTTGCACTTTTGCTATTTCTTCTTGAGTGTACAGGCCACTAACTCCTAATGGTTGGATTGGTTTGAATTGTAAGTTATCTTCTGCTTCTACTCCCAAAAATTGTGGTGGTTTTTTTCTAAGGGTAGAGGTGTTAGTCCTACCCATTTTCCATCTATATAATAAAGCGATGGTGTTAACGCGTTGCATTCCACTTGCTCAGCGTGTTTTTGGATCAGATGTGTGATTGGCGACATGAATCGTGATTTGTTATTTACCATTATAGGTAATTCTTGATAGCAATTTTCTGTGCGTCTAATTTCGACTAATTTTGGTGTACATTGCATTATGTACAGGACTTCTCCCAATACTCTTCCCACGTGACCCGATTTGTTTTTAATGATTGAACTTAACGCATTTGGAGAGAGTGGGGCGATTAACAATCGGTTTTTTATGATTTCTCTATGAAGTAGACATCTTCTGTGCACTGTACTGGTGTATACTTGACTTGTGGTTCTTTTGTATGCTTGTTCAATGTATAATAACTTGCTGTTAATGTAGCTGAACATATCTGTGTTTTTGGGAATCAAGTCCATTTTTGGTTGTATGGACGTTCCATTTGTGTTTATTGTTACTACTATTTTTGGGTGTTCGGATTGCCAAATTTCGAATCCACATAACGTGATTGTTTTTACGAGTGACAGGGCGAATATTTTGTCTCCCTGTTCTACCACTAGTGTTTGATCAGTTGGTTGATTTTTGTTGGTGACTATTACTGCTGGTCCTTCAAACAGAGATGTTAAGCCTCCATCACATGATGTTTCCGGCGAGTAGTCCCAGACAGTTTCTCCGTATGTCGAATCCATACAGTACCCTTCTACGTAGTTGCAGGTTATTCCATCTATCAAACTGATTTCGTTGTCATTTAATGTTACGGTTGCTAAATAATCTTTAACGTGAATTTTTATGGCTGCTACTACAATTACTTTTGACCAGGAATGGCCATTTTCGTTGTAGGTAGTACCTTCACAACTGCTGTCATCCTTTAGACTTCCCAAAATTGTTAATGATGCCGTAGTTGTTCCATTCAAGGTGATTCCTCCAACTAATTGATTGAAAATTTTTATTGACCTGTATCGATGTACATTCTGACATTCCGATCTTCCAATAAATTTAATGAACGTTGACACACCTCCCGAGACGGCAGACGTGTGTGAGTGCATTCCACAATGTTGTATTATTCTTGTAACCTCGATTAAACAGGCTATAACCTTTTGTTGTTTGAATTCATTTCGTTGTATTACCCTCACTTTTGTTGGCTTCTCGCTGTATTCTTTCCGTTCATCCGGGCACAGTGCCACATCTTGAATTGAAACCACTGTCATGTTATTGTTCGCATTTTCACAATCATACGCGATAAGCACTGGCACTTGTTTTATTAATGCACATATTATTAAAACCACTAACGGTACGAGCAATTTGGGTCCCATTTTCCTATAATTAAAAATACTTTCACTACCTTAGCATAACTTTGAACAATGAAAAAAATTCTTATGATTACTTACTTTCCTATTCTTATATCTATAATTATGTTAAATAATTATGTAAAAAAAAATGTTTTTATTTTGGGGTCATGTTTCTAAAGTGACCCATGAATTTTGCCAATGCTCACGAAGAACGCTACGTCTTATGATCTGACCTAGTGTTGTTCGTGCGATTTTTATTTATTTTTATGCCGCAATGTTATTTTGGCTCGCTCATGTTTCCAAGTTGAACCATGAGGTATATGATTTATGTTTTGTTTTTGTTTTAAGTGTTTGAACGTAATCGTCTACGTGCCGAAGTGCTTACTCCGTCTTGCGTTACTGAACCTAAATTTCCTACATTACCTAAATTTTTTACATTTTCTTTTACCATCTTCTTTGTTTCTTTATTAATATCTAGTCTCCAATTTCGACGTTTCGTTTGTTGTTGTTTCTGTTGAGCTGCCCTTTGACAGTCTAAACCCTGTAAAATTGTTAGCGTAACGTCTTCTGGCTTTACGCCTTCTTCGACTTCCGTGATAGCATCCCAACTATTTAGTGGGTTGTTTGCTTCATCTTCATTTTCTGATTGGCTGTCTTCTTGGTTTTCTTCTGCGCTTACTTGCTCTTTATCTGATTTTAATAATTTTAATCGGTTGGCGTGAACTACTTGCTCTTTATTTTTGTTTAACCTTTTCACTGCGCAACCAGATTTTGCTGCAGTGCCCGCTGTGCGCCATAAAATTGGCTTTGCGGATGCGTACGGTTCGCGCATTATTTTACTAGCGCTCCCGCGGATACGTCGGGTTCGCGCAATAGCCAACTACCTTTTCCAGTGGCGTCCGGAGAGTATCAATTTTGAATGGAGAGAACTTAGTGGCACCGAGGTCCATCGTGTATACCTTTACTAATAATGTTATAATAACAAGTGCATTGGTTTGTGACCGTTTTATTTATTATTTTACAGAAAAGAAAATATTTAATTATTACATAAAAGCTACACAAATATTTCATATTATTTTGGTTACATAGTAATAAACTTGGTACAGTATTGCATAAAAATTAAATGAAATTTAAACATTTTATATTAGCTTACATAATAATAAATGAAACAAAAATATTAATACTTCTTTTGAGTGTGATACTTTTCGAAGCATGGTACAACGCACAAAGGAACGTCACATTTGGAACACATGTATGTTGTTTCTCTTCTAATTTGGTGTTTTGAACAAACAACACAACGTCTTGAAAGTCTTTTATTCTTACTATTGCGGATGTCGGGCATTGAAGGAAAATGTCTTTCGATGAGACGCAGTGGTGAATCGGCTTCTTCGTTTCTTTTACCGTTACCTACACGTAGTTTCACTTTTTGGTGTTTAGCAATTAATTCTTTTACTAAAGCTAACTGAAACTTTAGTAAAGGAGTGTGCTTGCCAGTTAAGGTCAAATATAGTGCGTGAGAATTCAAGACTGCTAAATCTAAAAGGTGAAAAAATACTTTCTTATACCATTTGATCGACTTTCGAACTGATTCTGTAGAGCTAAGTAACAAATCGGTTCGATCTACTGCGCCCATGCATTTGTTATAATCTAAAATGCATATTGGTTTTGTAATCTTGGTACCACAGTTTCTTGTAACCTCTACCATGGTATTTGAATGAAATGTTGTGAGCATTCTCACTTCTCGTTTATCTACCCATTTGATCGCCAATAGCTTATCTGTTGAATAGTGCACTGCTTTCCCTACTTCCAATTTTTCTTTCATTGGCGGCATGTGTAATCTGTTGGCTTTGACTGTGCCACATGCGTTTATTTCATTTTGGTGCAATGTAGAAAATAACAAAGGGCTGGAATACCAGTTGTCAAGGAATAAATTGTGGCCATTATACATGTACGGTTCTACCAGAGTTAGTACTATGTTTGCTCCAGTACCAAGATCGCCTGCAAACTCTTGAATTTCAGTACCTGCGCCAGTGTAAATTATAAAATCTAAAATGTATCCCGTTTCACAATCACACAGCATAAAAAATTTTACTCCGAAACGATGCCTTTTTGACGGGATATACTGCTTGAAACTAAGGCGACCCTTGAATAGCATCAAGCTTTCGTCTATGCATAAGTTGCGAAAGGGGACCAAAGAACTTCTAAATATTTCTCTCAAGTGATCCACAACAAACCTAATTTTAAATAATTTGTCACCTTTATTTGTTCTACTATTATCAGCAAAATGTAAGTTGCGCAAAAGAATGATGTACCTGTCACGTGGCATAATTTGACCAAAAACAGGGGTCCTAATTAACGAATCATTCGACCAGTAATCAGTTACTTTTTGTTTTTTCACTTCCGCCATCAGCAGAGAAACGGCCAGAAAAAGGTACAATTCATCAACATTTGCATTTTTCCATCTTTTTTGACGTGCCGAATCGTTTAATCCTTGATCACCATTAAACACAAAAAAACGATTTGTTTCTTCGACCATTCGTTCCATAAAATCGTTAGAAAAAAATGTCTTGAAACAATCCAAAGGCGTCGTGTTTTCATCCAAATTATCATTTTTGCACCCTGACTTTGTAGAATCATGGTCATGAATTACAGGTTGAAAGTCTTTTATATCCCAGTCGAAATCGTCGACTTTCTGTCTTTTGCTAGGTGTCTGATATTGACCTCCATTCAAATTATTAGGTGAATTATTACCAACATTCAAATTATTAGGTGGATTATTACAAATATTCAAATTATTTTCTGAATTACCATCATCCAAATTATTGTCTGAATTATGGTCATCATACTCATCATCGAAAATATCATTTAAATTGTTACCCGCAGGTTCTTCCGCAGCACTATCTTCTTGTGCGTTATCGTTCCATTCATCGTCTTCATCTACCATTCCAATTCCAACTAAATTCTCGTCTCCACTATCACTGTCCATTAGCAGGTCATACAATTCAGCATCGGAAAGATATTTCCTAGCCATTATTTATTTCAATTCGTGAAGCAAACTAAATATCGTACAAACACCCTACTGCACTTGCAAACAAGAACTGCAAACATTTGGCCTTGTGAAATGTGACTTGGCAAGTCACGGCGGCGTGGCGCCACTGACTAAATAGCGCGGATGCGTACGGCTCGCGCAGTTAACCCTCAAACGACGTTAGTAGCTGCGACCGCCATGAACTTTTCGAGACAGCAATTAATGACCCTGAGCATGCTTACTGCACCGTCGGATGCGGTCGATTCCCGTCGTAAGCATGTTTGCCGGCCTCGCGTAGTTATCCGGTTCGCGCTACTCGGCCACTTTTTTTTTTGCGGATTTATCCGTTTCGCGCAGTGAAAAGGTTAATTCTTTAATTTTGTAGGTTACTGGTCCTTTAATTTCTACGATTCGGTACGGCCCTAACCAAGGTTTTGTTAATTTTTTTGAAATACCTATTTTTGTGCTGGGATCGAATAAATAAACTAAGTCTCCTAACTTAAAATTTTTATTTTCGGTATTCTTGTTGTAATATACTGCCCTTCTTTCTGCGGATATTTTCATATTTTCGGCAGCATTTGTAAATGCTATATTTAATCTTTTCATCATTTCGGATACGTAGTTTTCGTCTGTATCGTATTTGATCGACATTGGTTTTATTATTTCATCCAATGGAAATGTTGGATCTCTGCCGTGAAGTAGAAAGTACGGACTGTAACCTGTGGAACTATGAACAGACATGTTATGCGCCATTCGCATAAAATCTGTCCAATCGTCCCAATTCAATTGTGTCCTATTTACGTAGTGACTTAAAAAATCTTTTAAAACCCTATGGACGCGTTCTATTGCTCCATTCGCCATTGCGTGGTATGCTGATGTTTGTAGTTTTTCAATGTTAAGTTTTCTACAAAGTTCTTTGAAAAGTTTTGAAACGAAGTTGGTGCCTTGATCTGTAATGAGTTTTTGTGGTGTCCCGTGACGAGCTATAACATTGGTGAAAAATGCTTGTGCTACGGTTTCAGCTTTTTGATCTGGTATTGGTATAAGTTCGATGTATTTCGAAAAATGATCGATTAACGTTAATAAATATTTGTTTCCTTTATATGAAGTTACGAATGGACCTGTTATGTCCATTGAGCAGCGTTCAAACGGTGTGGAAATTTCTGGAAAATTTTGAAGAGGTGCTTTCTTGAAATGGGGTGAGGTTTTCCTCTGATTACATGAGTGACATTGTGAAATGTAGTTAATTATGTCGTTTTTCATATTTGGCCAAAAACAACGAGATTTTATTAGCGTTAGCGTTTTGCCTTGACCTTGGTGTCCTACGAATGGTAGATCGTGAAAATCATGCAGTACTTTTTTCACAAAAGTTTTTGGTATAACTAATGCGTCTATAATTCCATCTGATTTGTATAAGATGCCTTCGTTGTCTTGATAAAATCCAAAATTTTCATCTTCCTCCTGTATTTGACTTAGTATAGTTTTGCAGAACGGATCTTTTTGTTGTTCCTTCTGAATGACTTCGCGGTCCCATATTGGTGTTGCGATCGTTTCGACCTGCTGTATTGTACCGACAGTTATGTCTTTTTGGTCCCAATTGTAAACAACTACTGTTATTGGTGTGTTGTGAAATACGAATTTGATGATTTCAGACACTATAGGCCATTTTAATTTATCTAATCCGCACGCAATACGTGGTAAGGCTAAAAACGTGTCTTGATTTTCTAACATACATTCTTTTAGATTGTGTAATGTAAACCACAAGGTTTCATACGTTGGTTTATGTAGGTACTTTGTTTTTGTTATTAAATAGTAAATATTTCGCTCTGGTAGTTGTAAATATGCCACTTCACCTAACTTTTTATTTTGATTGAGTAGTAACTCCACTGAACCATAAATTTCTTTAAATTGTGCTGCTATTCCTTTGCTCATTTCAAAATCTTCGGATACGCAGTGTGCTAATGCGTAGTGTTCTGGACAGTGAAACAAATTTCCTTCTTTTTCAAATACGTTGCTGCTAATAATTTCGTTTTCTTTTATAATTTTCATGAAGTCTTGGAATTCTATTGGTGGTTTGGCGTTTTCTATCGAATTTGTTTTTGGATTTTCTTCGTAAATTCTACTCAATGCGTCTACATTACCATGTTTCCTTCCGGGTCGGTATATTACTTCGAAGTTATACTCCCCTAAAAGTAAGCTCCACCTTGCGAGCCTAGATGTAGGATCTTTGAGCGAAAAAATCCACCGGAGTGGTCGGTGATCCGTGTAGATGCTGAACCTCCTTCCATAAAGATAACATCTGAATTGTTTAATACCAAAAATTACCGCTAAGCATTCCTTTTCTGAAACGCTATAGTTTTTCTCTGCTTTATTAAAAGCTTTACTAGCAAAAGCTATTGGTTTTTCAAACCCATTATGGATTTGGCTTAAAATTGCCCCCATTCCCGTGTTACTAGCATCTGTTGCTAAAATAAACGGTTTGGAAAAGTCTGGGTAGCATAAAACGCTGTCCGATGTGATCGCTGTTTTGAGCTTCTCCATTGATTCTAGTTCTTCCTCGGTGATTTGAAATTTGACGTTTTTTTTTCGTAAGGTTGGTTAATGGTGCTGCTAATTTTGCAAAATTTGGAATAAATCTTCTATACCATCCAACTAATCCTAAAAATTGTCGTATGTTCTTTACATTTTTTGGTATTGGAAATTTCTTAACTGATGATAATTTGTCTGGATCCGGTTTAAATCCTTCTTGAGTAATGATGTGTCCTAAATATTTAACTTCTGTGGTTATTAATTTACATTTACTTGGTTTAAGTTTAATGTTAGCTTGTCGTAATCTTTCGAAAACTAAACCTATTTTACGTATGTGATCTTCAATTCCTTTAGCGCTGTGAACTAAAATGTCGTCCAAGTACGCCCAACAAACGTCTCCTATTAAACCGCTTAATGTAAATGAAATAAATCTTTGAAAGGTCATTGGACTATTACAAAGTCCGAATGGCATTTTCAAAAATTCCCAGTGTCCATCAGGTGTAGAAAAACCCGTATACTTGATGCTGTTTTGTTCCATTGAAATTTGGTGATAAGCTGAAGTGACGTCAAAGACACTAAATAAAGTTGAGTTTCCTAAATGATCCGTGACGTCTTGTAAAATTGGTAGGGGGAAAACGTCTTTTTTGGTTACTGCATTTAACGCGCGATAGTCGATACACATTCTAATTTTTTCTTCACCATTTTCTTGTTTTTTCACAACTAGTACCACTGGTGCGCTCCACGGTGAGTTTGAAGGTCTAATAATGTTTGCTTCTAGAAGTCGATCGATTTCTTTTCTTAAAATTTCCCTCTGAGAATGCGGAATTCTGTATGGACGTTTATTAATTGGTTGTTCATTTTCCAAAATAATTTGATGCGTAATGTCCGTTGTGCTCGATAGTTGTCCATCACCTTCGCAGAAAATATCTCTGTATCTTCCGATTAATTCGTAAAGTAATTCTTTGGCATGATTATCCAAGTGTGAAAAATCAAAATTTTCATCTACCCAATTACTATCAGTTGTTCCAATTTTGTTTATGTTGAAGGTTGTGCTTCTCTCTTCCTTATCTAAAATTTTTGAAACTGGATACGCGTTTGCTATATTTAAATTTTTTTGTAAAAATACTTCATGTTTATTTAAATTTATTAACCGAATAACTACTACTTTGGTGTTATTTACTAAAGTATGCGCTGCGAAAACTCCGTTTGTTCCTGTTTGATTTGGTTCAAGTTCGATAAAATTTTCTGAAATTTCATCAACATTTTTATTTATGGCTAAACAATTTAATTCAGACCATGGAGGAATAACTAAGTCCTCGGCTAATTTTATTATATTGTTATTTTTAATTAAATCTTGTTTATTTGTATTAAAGTCCCTAAAATTTGTTAAGTTATTTTTAAAATTTATTTTGTTTAAGTTTAATTGTTGCGCTGTAGTTTCTTCTACATTGCCGTAATCCAATATGTTAGATCCCGATTGTTGAGTTGCTGCTGTATGTGCTTTGGTTGCTTGAGTTTCGTTTCCATTGTTGGCATGTACAGGATCGGCTCTAAAATTTTTTCTTAATTTGTTTTCTTCGTCGCAAGTTTTATTCATGCGGTAAATTCGCTGTCGTTCTATAAAATTTGTTTGAAAATCTTCCTTATCTTCATCTTCCGATAAATACCCATTTTCTTGAATTATTGTTGTTACTGCAAAATCTTGATTTAAACATTTTCTTGGACTTTGAATTTTAATTTCATCTTCAAAACATAAAATTTCATCGAAGTGTACTTTTTTATTTTTCATCTTTTTATTCTTACCGTTTTTTCTTAACATTTTAATTTCATTTTCCGGATTTCCATTCTCACCAGAGAATGTGTTTCCGAATTTTTCTTCTATTGGAAATATTTTCCCATAATTTGCGTTTCCCTTCTCTCCAGAGAAAGTTTGTACGCATTTTCTTCCGTACTTCTGCTTTGTTGCTTTTTCCATTGCAACTTTATTTGGGTAGTTTGCGGTTTCATTCTCTCCAGAAAATGTTTTTCCGCATTTTCTTTGCTTATTTGCATTTGGTACACTTTCTAATGTAACCTTATTTTTCTGATTTGGTTTTCCGTTCTCACCAGAGAAGGTATTTCCAATTTTACTTACTTCCTTCGATTCGATGAATGCTTCATTTTCTTTGGTGCAGTTATGATGATTCTTTTTCATTGAAATGGGGTAGTAAAAATCTTCATTTTCAGTGTATGTTGCGACGTCTTCTAAAGCTTCAAAAAATTCTTCATTTTCTTCTAAATCGTATTGATTTTGTCCTGGCACTTCATTTTTCTTTTCTTCTTTTCCGCAGTAAGATGAATTTTCCGTAACTAACTGATAGTTACTTATTTTCCTTCCTTCTGCTTGATTGTCTTGATTGGGCCCCTGCTTAAAATTATAATTACTTGCAAAACTATTTTCTGATTGATACTGCTGTGAAATAAGAATTTTGAAAATTTCTTTTTATAATTTTTTAAAAATTCCAAAAACATTTGAAAAATCATAAATTTTGTAAACTTTGAATTATTATTTATTTTTGACCCACTTTTGCTAGCTCAGTAATAAAATTAATATAATTAAATGCTGTGTGTTTTAATTTAGTTTTAAGCATTTTTATAAAAAAATAAATTTCAAATAAATTTCGAAGCATGGGAATTTATTTTCCAAAGCATGAGACCCTTACTAAATTCATAATATTTAAATACTTGATTGAAATAAACTCATTATTTATTTTAAATAATCTCAGGGATAAATTTAATTTCTTGTACATGATGTAGCTTCACTATTTTCGAAAGGGTTATTTGAAACATTGACATGCAGGTTTCCAGAATACCACCTACTAAATTTATACATAAACACCTCACCATAAATTAAAATTGAAAACAATTTTATACATCTTAAAATAAATAAAACAAAGTTCTTTATTCAATGAGATCTAAAATTATTAACTTAGCTTTTGACGACATTCTTCTCTGGAGCTCGGGATAGTTGATGCCTGCATTTTAACATCCAAATCTACTGCGCATTTTTCTGGAGTGTTCTGGACCCAACCAACTGTTGCAACTCGTGTTCATTTCTCTTGTGCATTTTAACCAACAATGATACGTGCTGTTTTTAAAATTGTATTTTCTATTTAAAACACTGGTAAGTTCATATTCTTCTTTCCTTAATTTTTTTTATTTATTTATTATTTAAAATCACTGTTTGTTGTTTCAAAATTAGTTTTTCTTTATTTTCTGTTGAATTTTAATATTTGGAATATTTTGTTTAATTTTATAATAATTAATTATTTCCACTTTTAATCACTAATTAAATAAATTTTTCTTATCTTTTAGCTTTGATATAAAACCACGAAGAATATCATCTGATTCGGAGAGACGCTGATTCTAAAATTCTACTGACACATACAAAACAAATTAATTCAAGTTAATTATTCATAGTTTGCGTCAATATTAAATTACCTTAACATGTTTTATATATGCTATAATTTTTTCTAGACAAGTTTTACTAATATAAACAATTCTATTCTAGGAATAGTATCCTGGAAAAATCTCAATGCCACTTCAAATGCATTTAATTATAAAAAGATCCAAGAAATCAAGATTACCACTGCATTACCGTCGCTATAATTAAACTTCAATGAATTACAAGACCACGAAGAATTCTCATACCTCAACAAAATCTCATACTTTTATTAGTAATAAAAAAAAATAGTATTAATTTTTAATTTTTAATTTTAAAAATAAAATTTTTGAATTAGAACACACAGCAATACCTTATTGGAATTTGTTGGCCCCAGATTTCTAGTTCGTTTGATTGATAATTTATAATAGCGTTACTTTTTCGTAATAAATCTCGGCCAATTATTCCTGTTGCGTCTACCACTAAATTATTTCCACACACAATTACGTCGAATATGCAGTTCACGTTATTTGGTTGGGTTCCAAAATTTATTGTGGTCATACCAATGGCCGGTAAAATAAAATATCACCAGCGTCTGTTACTTCTTCTTTATTTACAGCCGTTTCTTTAATAATTGTAATGGCAGATCCGCTGTCTAGCAAAAATTTTCTTTTAATACCATTTACATATAAATACACGATGCTGGGTGATTCTAAAGTATTAAATTTGGTTAATTGTGGAATATAATATGTGGTGGGTGTTGTTGCAGAATTATTTATAATTATTGAAGACTCTTCTCTCGGGGTTGCAGAGAGAGCCCGGTCATGTTTAAAGTTTCGACCGGTTGTACATTGATTTTTCTTGTACGGTCCTGTTGATATTCTTGGCGTTGCAGTGTTTGGTTGTAATTGTTGCTCGATGTTGAGGGACGTTGCGGTTGTTGTTTATAGTTGTTGCCATTAAAATACGATCGTTGCGCTTTCTGTTTAAAGTTGTTGCTGTTCGAATTAAATTGTTGTGTTTGTTGGTTAAAATTTCCTCGATTTGGTTGCCAATTTGGTGTCCTAGGGTACGCTCCCGTGTTTTTTCTATGCAGATTTTGTTGATTTGCAGACGAGTTTCTAAAATCTGCGTTGTATGATGTTTTGTTATTACCCGAAAAATTATTTTTATATTGGTTATTATAATTATTCTGACGAGTTGTGGTGGATTGATTTTTCCTATAAGATTGCCCTTGTTGTGTGTAATTTTGTGTAGAAGGTCTATAATTAGGGTGATTTTGATTGTTGTAATTTGAATTTTGCCTATCCGTGTTTTGTTTAAACCTACAATCCCTAGAAAAATGGTTATTTTTCCCACAGTGAAAACATTGACGTGTTTGAATTGACATTACTGCCGAAGATGTTTGATTTCTACTATTTAACATTAAATCTGAAAGTTCAAACTGTTTTGCAAAAGTTTCGGCTTTTTCTATTGTTAAATCTTGGGTTCGCATTAACAATGGAGTTAAATTTTTCAACAATTCTTTCTTAAGCCCTATTCTAAACTGATTTAAAATTAATTCTTGGCATTTTTGTTTTAACCCAGGAATATTGACTTGAGGTGCGTTTTTTAAATCTTCAGCCAAAATTTCGGTGCCTAATGTTTTTAACCTAACTACATAATTTGCAACTGTTTCATCATGACGTTGAAAACATTTGCTAAGCCGTAATAAGGCTTGTCCTGGAATTATAGCAGGTAAAAATTTCTCAAAAAATTTGTTTTTAAATGCTAAATAATTTGTTTCGTTGTAAATTTCTGGGTCTGATTTGTAAAATTTATAAGCGTCCCCTGTAAGTCTAAATTTAACAAGTTTTAGTATTACCTCTGGTGTCCACCCATCTAATTCTGCTCGTAAATCTAATTTTTCAAAATATTCCCTAACATTTTGTTGTCCAGAAAAACTATCTATTGTGTTCGCTAACATGCCCATCGTGATAAAGGGTGATGTTTGCGCCGGGGGTACATTGGTACTTCCCGTTGGACCTGTAATTGTCGTAGACGGATCTGGCATTTTTGTCTATATTATTTGTTAGCTTTATTTAATTTAGAAATAGTAGGTAAAAGTTACGAGATAAGTTTACGAATTTGTCTCAGTCCGATGGCACTTAAATATTTAAGGTGTTTTTAAATGTAAGTGTTTCCTGTTAATAAAATGCTAATCAAAATACACACAATTATACCATACGTCAATAAAATTATTTTAAACGTAAATAATTCCTGTTAAAAAAAAATTATTACCAAAATTACAAATACACAATAATTATTAAAATAAAGTTTGTTAATTTCCTGCAATGGTTAGTACTATTTTACACATTCATTAGGTATCTTGAGAATTAAAAATTGATTTTTGTGTTTTAAGAGTGCTGTATAGCGGTTTATTTACAAGGGATAATTTATTTTGGCCCTACAATAATGTAACCAAATTTTTCGTATGCTCACACCACGATTTTTCGTGATTTTGGTGTCTTCAAATGAGGTAAGGCTCCTATTACCTTGTGTACCGTAGCTACGATAGCTACTTGAAGCGTAAATTTTGGTGAATTAATTTTGTGAAAAATTCCCTGTAGCGTGTACTAATTTCTGACAAGATACTAGAGTTCAATCCCAGACTCAGGATATGAATTAAGGCAATTAGTAGTCTAATGCCACTTAGTAACTTTGTGCAGAAAATAGCACGTGAGCTTTTTATAAAGGGTGATTTTCTTTTCAGACAAGCAACGAAGCCCACCGGCCAGACTCAGCCGACAGATAAAGGCAAAGGTGTCTTGCGCCACTAAGCCACTTGTCCAAAAAAATAATTTTGTTGTTCCCAAAAAAAATATTTAGGTTTTGAAGCTGTTAATTTATATAATACAACTATGAATAAGTGTATAACAGATGTTGGCTTTTCCAACTTTGTACAACGCGGCAACAATAATTAATTTGCAGTTAAAATGCTAGGTAAAACAACAAAAAAAATTTCTGGAAAATCAGCAAGCTCCCTCAATTGCTGTAATTAATTAATAAAAATAACCTGTAACGATAAAATTCTCCAAGCGACCTGAAAATCAAAAATGTTTCAAAAAATTTCTCGCTTCCGACGGTACAAACCGAATCTTTCTGCGGGAATTGTTCCTCTTCGTTGGCGTTCCTGTAATTTTTTGAAAAAATTTACATAGTTTAGCTACCACCTTTATAGATTATAAGGGTAGTTTTTTGTTTTCCGCTGCCACCATTGTAATACCCCTGGAGCTATTGTAATAAACCCTGGTACTGGTGAAAATCTGAAAATACTAAATGTCCCTTTTTGGGTAACTGGCCGACGATCTGGACTGCTCCTGGAATATTAAGCTTATATCTAGCCAACTACACAGGATCCTGAAATATGCACTTTAATTTTTAAAAGAATTGTTAAAACCAAATTCTTACAATTATTATTATTAGGATTATGATTATTTGGGATTTCTCCCGTAGCGTCAAAATAGTTAAATTAAAGTAAGCAAATAATTTTCCCTTAAGGGGACCTGAAAAGAGATTTAATAATGGAAATTAAAACAAAAGAAATAAGTAAAATATAATGTAGTTTATTTTTAATTATAGAAGACCCCTCCAGAGGAGAGTCTAGGTTTTTACAGCACAATGAGAAGCCTGATTGCTCTCAGCGACTTAAATTTAAATTTGAAATGAATTAGAACTAAACTCTGAATGTTCGAATAAGGTTTTGACCAATTAGAAAATATTTAAATTTATCTTTACTTCAATTTTTCTCAAGATACCAATTAGTTAATCTAATAAATGTTAGTACAATTATTTTAGACTTTTCTGACCTGACAGAATCCTTAATTGCCCTCCGACGGAATTCGAGTGAGTGCCGCCCCTGAATTGGGTAGTTGGCACAAGTACTTTTATTGACGATACGAATGATTTAATTTGAGTTAGGCTGATAGTTTCACTGTTTTAACTTTGAATTTTATTTTTATAAAATAACCAGATGTATTAAGTCTTAATAATGGACTTAGGTTTTGAATTTACTTTAATAAAGAAACCGATTTCGCGAGTACGAGTAAAAACTGACTTTTTGTCTTCAAGATGTAAACCCGAACTAACTAATTGTTTTCGCGTCCCTTCTTAGCAAAACTTTTCCCCTCCAAGGGAATTAAGATTTTCTGTCCTTTGTCTTTTTCCTACTGTCGTTTACTAGCTGATGCACGTGTCCACAAGTTGCTTGAACTTCTAATTGCCAACAATGCATTTCCCAACAAAGTAGCCAGTTAGCTTTTCATATTACATTACAATTTCTACGTTTTCACTTATCACCGGATATTACTTAGCATAATTTATAACTTGCACTTTTTAATATGTGGGAATATGTAGATATATAAAAGTTCAAACAACTTTTCCATGACACGAGCTATGTACTACATTAATTTTATTATTGGATTTAATATTTAAACCAATTTGTTTTGAATAATTTCTTTCCCCCTTAGCGACTGCTACATTGCAAAATAACTTAAAATATTGTAATGTTTGCCGACCATTAATAGTTCATTAATTAAGATTTTATTTATTTAAAACACATGTACAACTTTTATACATTATTTGAAACCTAATAAACAAAAAATTAACAGAAACAAATATTTACTCCAAAAATTTATCTCTACTTAAAATTGGTGCAGATAGGTTTACGACTGCACATACAACAGTGAAAATATCGTCAATTTTTGGTAAAAGTGTCCAAGGCAGAGGTTTGCAAAATATTTCAAAAATCTTAATTCTTTGATTGCTTCTTTTAATATGCACTCGTGCTCTAGCAATTTCAGCATTGTTTTTGGATTCATGCTCTGTAAGCTGTTTCCTTTTTCTAAGGAATGGAGGTCTGACAAGTTTTATAAAATGAGTCTGTAAAATATCTTCGATATAAAAGCCTTTGTCTACCATGACAGCATCCTGACCCATTTGTAGCTTGTTAACGAGGCCACTTTGCTCAAAAATGGCCTTATCTGATGCCTTTCCTACATATGGTTTGCTGATAAAACTTATTAACCCTCCGGGGGTCACTCCTGTCATAAATTTAATAGTCTGACCACCTTTATAATGCGAATAAGTCTTTATTCTACAGCACAAACATTTTGATTTTTGAACACTTAGCTCGGTGCAGTCCACTACCACTCTCACATTAGAAAATTTCTGGAAACATATAGGTAAATTTTTTTAAATTTCTTTTTGACTCGGCCAGTACACAACGGGTTTTAAAATAACCGACAACTTAGAAATTGTGGTGTTAAAAATAACTACATGTTTTACTAGAAACAACGCCAAATAATGCTGACAACACTACATATCGAAGACCAGTTTTAAGTTTCATGAAAGTTAAAATTATTCGTTCCTTAACCATCAACTTCTTTACCCGCACATCAGAAAAGTGACGATTATAAATTAATATTATTGTCTCTAACAGTTTAAAGGAATGTAAACCAGTCAAGGAATTTAGTTTTTCATCCGAATCAATAGCACTAATAAATGGTATAACTAAGTCTCCACTCGTAACTTGCGTACCCATTTCTCTTGTTTGTAAGTGCAAATTAACCAGCTGAAGTTTTCCAGTCATATTAATGATAAAACAAACACAAGAACAAAAAAAAATTCCAGATAAACACGTTGACTATATACCATCTAAATACGCGAACTCACGAAGTATACTACCAGTGGTAATTTCAAATACTGCCACTTGGTGGCGCTTTAGTTAATGTAAATCGCCTATATTCCGTTGATTGTAAATCAATCATATTATTTTAGAAATTTCATCTAATTTAGTACTTGCTAGACCCAAGTCTGACAAACGATGAATCGTTGATTTATAACTTGCACTTAAATTAAGGTGTGCAATATCAAAATGATTCAAAAAATTGGTATTATTTAAGTGAAAATTAATTTTTGGAACATATTCCAATACCAAATTAATATTAAATAGTTCTGTATATGGAATGAGTACCACAGAAGTAGATAAACCTTTACAGCGTTCTGACAATGTGATTTTGCCTATTCCAGAGAGTGTAACATCTTGTGATATAGAATCGTTACAAACTACTGTTAATATTTCGTAGGTTGGTATAACAAATAACTAAGAGTTCTCAATTGACAATTGTGACCAAAGTGGATTTAATATTTCTGTAACTCTTTTATCGCAGTTTTGGGGAATATATTTTATTCCTTTATACAATTGCATTTCACAAATTTCATTTTTTGTGTAAGATAACGATAATGGTTGTTTTTGATCACATAGAAATTTATAAGGCTCATGTTGTTGACAATTTACAAATTGATTAGTTGTTAACAGCATAAATTGAACTTTGTCAATACTTACTGCCATATATTGTGTAGTTGGCTGTATAAAAATATATTTATTACCCTTGTAATGAATAGGTAAAGGTGTTAAATGTAAAATATCGTATTCTAAACTGTTCGTTATAGGTACTGATATTATGTATACTAAATTGGAATTTTTATAATAAACAGTTAACCGTATAAGCTTTAACATAAGATGAGCAAATTCCAGTGTATATGGTACAGGAAAATCTAAATTTTTTTGGTAAACGTGGAGAAAGTAATTGTAATTCTGAAATAAATTGCAATGGTGAAAGAATTGCTGGATGAAGTGATCCTTTTTTAGCAAACAATATTGCATTTATTAGTGTACTTACTTCAAACTGATATTGTTGATACAGGAGATTGAACATCTGGATATGTTCATTAATAAATAATTTTACATCCAAATGATTTATATAAGCAGAGTGATTTCTAATTAAAAACTCTAGATTCTGAATATATAAAAATTTCATATACTGTCCAAAAAATATATAAAATTACAAGATTACCCCTATAACACACTTTCTTCTAGTTCCTATTCCAGACAGTTTTATCAGTAATTTTTGTGAAAGAACCTTTGTCAAAAAAAATTCATTATGAATGGTTGTATTATAATACTAGACAGTGTGCAACAATGTCATTAAAAGCGATTCATAGTACACAAGAAATGTACTGTATTTTGCTTTTGTCGATTACAAAAAAAATTTCCAATCCACTCAAAGGACAATGGTCAATTGTTGTCTTGCAAATTGAAACATTTTTGTTCCAAGACAAATTTATCCCTGTTTCTTACAGATCCTTAAATCAACTTAATTTGAATTAAGTAATCAATAATTTATTTACTTTATTCCTTTAAATTACTTCTTGTAACTTATTATCGTTTTACTCTTTAAACTTCTCTTGTATGTAGTTCATACATTGCTAATCAATTAATTATTTACGTTATATTTTAGTTTATATTCTTATCTTATCCCCCATAATTCTAGTACTCCTTGCTCATTAACAGGTAATAACAAATAATAGTAGTTTCTCAAATCCCTGGCAACAAAACAAGCGCGCTAATATAATCAATAATACACAAATCCTGTTAATCTTCTTTAAATTAGAAATAGAAACAGATACTTAACTCTACGTTGCGCACCGCAAAGTATTCCTATCAACAGGTGATTCCTGATTCTTTTAAATAATAAAAAGGGAATGTAAGACGTTAAAACAATAAAACGGATATAACCCTTCTGCTATCCCGGTAGCAGAAACAAGGGATTTATAAAATATCATAAACATATAATCAGCAATTACAATAAAAAAAAATAGGTTAAATATCTGACCCTGCAAGGATTTCATGTCTTACGTTCATTGTGCCTCAACAATGAACCTCAATAAATACAATAAAAATACAATTCACTACAATAAAAATGGACTTCTACAACAAACGTACTCAGGACCCAAAAATTTTAAAGTAGGTGGCAGGCCCGGACTTAGAGACCCAGGGCCCCCACCATCTCCAAGCTATTTTGGAAATTTAGCAAGTTAAATGCACTAGTACAGAACATATAATTTTTAATCGACTTTAATGACTTTAATAAACATCAGAATAATACAGTCTATGTTACTATAGTTACTTTATTCTATAAAATTTATAGAATCACATGACGAACTTTCTTCTGTGCAAAAGAACGAATGACGTCATCATAGTCAATTGACTGCATTATTTCTGACTCTATGTACATTACAGAGAGTGAATTGAGCCTGTTCTCTCCTATGTTAGATCTTAAGTAATTCTTTACTCTCTTTAGCGCTTTAAACGACCGTTCTGCTGAGCAGTTTGACGCTGGTGTACATAACAGCATTCGGAGCGCAATTCCTACGTTTGGATAAATGTCCAAAAAGCCTTTTTCCGATAAGTATTTGTATAGCTTCAGTGACGATAACTCCATAACTTCATCATTCGACGACAAATGAGCTTGCAGGTGCAGACACTCGTTTTCCAAAGTCCTATCCAAATCCCCCGGATAAAAAGTTATAAGGTTTCTGGCTCCTTCGCGGATGTCTTTAGATTCCAAACGATGTAGTTTCGTAAGAAAGTCAAACTTGTTACTTAACTCCTTATAAGCAGATCCGCGTCTCCGTTGTTCTGTAATTAGTCTATCTATAATGACGTTAAAAATGGTAACTCTGAATCTGTCCCTGCCAGAGAGTTCGGTCTCGTTTCCTTTTACTTCGTCGAACTGGACTTTACGCTTACGTTTCCTCTGCATGTCATATGCATAGCTATTTTCACCTGATTTTTCAATAACTTTCGACTCATAATGATCAAAGGTACTGGGTTTCCTTAAGTGTTCTAGGTATGTTACCAAAGACTGATACAGGTCAACGATCGTACCCAGGTCGATGTTAACAGATTGGAGAGATTTGCTTACTTTGTTGAACTTTTCCAAGATGTCATTCCAGAGAAGTGACAAAAAGCAAGTTTCCATCGAGTCTAATGAATTCAGAAGACCTGAAGCCTCAGAGCGCGTAGATGGTTTTTCATTTGCATCATTGGCAATTATCTGAAGAGCTGCCATGATCTCATCCCAGGAGCAACATAGACTTCGGCAGGCGTCAGCTCGAGCAGACCGTCTTATCTGAGAAAGACTCTTCACGACTATTGAATTTGACTTCAGTTTCGACAGCAAAATTTCCCATCTGTGTGTTGATGTCGAAAGAAAATTATACAATGACTGCAAAATACCGAAGAAAGATACAGCAGCTTGACAAGACTCGGCCGCACAGGATCCAACAAGATTCAGTGAGTGAGCCGAACAGGGAACGAAATCTATCAGAGGGTTCACTTGTTTTATTCTCGCTTGAAGACCAGAATATACACCCGACATATTGCTAGCATTGTCGTAAGACTGCCCCCGGCAATCGGCGATATCCAAGTCGTGATTTTTCAATGTCTCTAGGACGACTTTAGCCAGGTCTTCCGCTTTATGGCCACAATTTGGAATGAATTTCAAAAATCGTTCGACAGGACATCCGTCTTCAGAGACATATCTCACTATGAAAGAAAGTTGATCTACATGAGAAATGTCCGGAGTAGAGTCCACAGAGATAGAGAAATATTTGGCATGTTTTATCTCAGTCACGATTGTATTTATTACCTTTTCTGCCACGATATTGATCATTTCATCGCATATTTTTGACGAAAGATATGATGTGCCACTTCCTTTGTTACCGTGGCGTTTTATGTGTAAGTCCAGAAAAGGATCGAACTCAGCCAAAAGTTCTAGGGTCGTAACATAGTTCCCACTGTTTTTTGATTCAAATCTCTCATGGGAACCTCTAAACGGCAATCCGCGTGCAGAAACTGACCTCACAACAACCACAATGCGCCGCAAAACCTCATGCCAGTATTTTATTTCTTCTTCCGTTTGAAGAACAAGACTCTTGTCAACTCTACCGCCAGCATTCTTCCTAGCTAATAGTGTCGCAAGTGCTGACCTGTGTTCGTCCGAATTCTCATGTTCCTTCATTCTTTGAACGGCGTTTTTCCAGTCGTACCCTTCATTAGCTAGCGAGAGCGACCCCAATTCCCCAAACATCTTACAAGGGGCGCAAAACACTGCACCCTTGTTCTTCGAAAATATGAGCCAAGGTCGAGGTCGTGTTTCACCATTGCTTAATGTTCGGCTAAAAAGTGACAGCGATAGATACCTGGTTTTATCTGCGTACTGACGCCCTGAAGAAGAAAAGTCGGCATCAATATTTTGTTTCACGCCATTTTGAACAAGGTACTCCAATGTAACTTCGTCTAGCATCCACTCAGCAGGATCGTCACTTAAGAAGAATTAGATTCAAGATTTTCTAAAGAATCGTTTTTTGTAGCTGTTACGGGGTTTTCAGAAATAATGTTTTCAGGTAGCTCGTTGCAGTCAGACACGTTTGTTGGAGTTGCCTGTTGACGGTCATCAGCAGCATCACTGCAACTGCCACTGGCTAATGCACTAGTACTACTAGTACTAGGACTAGAGCCAGAACTAGGTCTAGACGTAGACGAGACGAAAAATGTGTTTAACTTAGGAACATTACGAAGAAGCTCTTTTTCTTTTTCGAATTTTTCTTTATTCCGTTTTCTTTTCTGGAACCCGCTTAGTTTTTTATTGAAGTCAGACATTTTGAGAAACAAACATCAAATTAACTCAAATCAAATTAAAAATATGTTTACCTGGAAAATTTCCAAGAGTTTTAACTTAAGAGTGCACAACTCCCATTTTAACTCTTCGTAAACACCTGTTTTATAATGAAAACAGTGTAAATCCATTGTAAAAGAAAAAATGTGACAACAAAATATGACGTTTTTCCTAGAATTGTTGGATAACCTCATATTTTATGAATACAAGCTCAACGCTCTGATTATAGCTTTTATTCAATATAATATCAAGTGAAAATAGAAAAAACAACATTATAGTAAAATTTTTTCTAATTTTTGTTAAATTTTGTGATAAAGATTTCACACAAATGAAATTATTAAATTGAGTAGTAATTAAAAGATTAAATGCAAACATCATATTCTTTTAGCTAATTTCACTTAAAGCTAAAAAATAATTTAAGTTTAAGTTTGTACATAACCTCAAACTGGTGAGGCATGTTCATACGTATGATTCACTAAAAATATAGCATTTACCTACATCATTAACAAATGAATTAAATTTGGGTATAATAATCATTTACTACATACTTACAAAATGTTTGACCATGTTTTACATGAAATCAGAATTTAAAAACTTGTTTTTTTCTTAAATTCTAAGAAACAAGTTAGTACAAACTTCATAAATTATTTTAAAATTATTAATAGTTAGATTGTAAGCGTTTTTATGTACTAACTTACTTTTAGATAAAGCTTTTACCTTGTAAATTCACTGCATTTCTAAATCATAGGAACAACATTAAACTAAACAAAACACTGCCAGTTTTTACTAACGAATAATACGTACGTGCCACGAAGTTCCAGCGGTAGTAAACAGCTGCGATCAGCGGTAATAGAAATTCAAATTAGAAGCTTCGAGGCTACTCCTCATTATCCCCCGCATGGTTCAATTCCACGATGTTTGAATACTGGAAGGCAACGCGGAAAAAATTTCCATCCGCCGTTACCACACTCTCCACACAGTCGGCGGGGACATTAATACCAAAGGTATTGTATTGGCCATTTTCAAAAATAAACAAATACAAGACCAAGCGCCGTGGACAACATGGTGTGGACAAGTGTCAGGGGATAACCCCTGTGCACCCATATGGTCTCCAGTAATACCCCTCGATGCACCTCTGAAGAAGTCAAAAATGCAAATAATAAATATGTGTTTGAAACCTAAAATAAAGTCAAATCACAAAAATAAATACTCACGAATAGCTGGCAGCAATCCTGGTCCAATGGGAGGAATGAAACTCTCCAATCCATCCATAATAAAGAACAAAACAATTAATAAAAACACAAGCAAACAACTAAGAACACCAAGGAAGAAGTAACGCCGATATCAAAAGTTCGACTGAAGAACAATTGAATCGCAGAGCGATCTTTTCAAAATTTTGCAAATTCTGCAAAATCACGAATATGCGCGTTGAACCATCGCATTTATATTTAATACTTTGATCAATATACTGTAAAAGATATATAGGTTCTAAACAGAATGAATTTAAAATGAATTATCAACATAATAATTTTAAAAAGTTGATTTATAATGTTACCAATGTTGTAGTAAATTGTATTTGTAAAAACAGAAAAGGGTACTTACCTGCAACTTAAAGTTATAGACATCTATACGCCATCTACTAGATCCATCAGCAAGCAGTCATCGTCATACACTTATAAATATAAATACCGCACAAATCCATGCACTTCTATGATTTGTTTTGGACACAACGAGAGACATCGTAAGGTGACCGTACTCACAAATGGAAATACGACGGGTTGCATAAGTAGCGCAATCACGTAAATTAGTGAAGTGTTTTGTCTGAATTACAGTTTTGTGTAATGTTGTTCATATAACCCACGGTTTATAAAACTAATATATCTAAATGTTCTTTTTACTATAATATTATAACTATTTTATGTATTATGTAACCTATATAATGGTATTAACCATTTTAAATGTGTATGTATATTTTTTGTAATTCTTTTGTAAATTAAGCTTCACCATCTTAAGAGATGGATTTCGCTTGGTTTGCAGGGGAGGAAGTGTCGCGAATTGAATTAGTTCTATTTAGAATATTTAATAATGTTATAATTCATTATCAGAATTAGTAGTGATTTCAATATGTGTTCCAGTACTTAGTTATTGATCTGGTCTCGTGGCCATCAGTCTATATTAAGAACAGTCTATATTAAGAAGCTATGCAGTGACTCACATGAACACATGCATGAAGGCCATGCTTGGTATTGGTTATTAACAAACCCCACTCGGCTTCACAAATGTATAAAAGGCTAAGAGTTGCCATATAGAGTAGTTGACAGTTAAAATAGCTGAGAGTCCAGAACCTACAAGTTACCTCTCGCATATATGGGGGCCTTGAGCCCAGATCAGTAAATCATATTCATGTAAGTAGTTTAGTTTAGTTTTTAGATAACATTGTAAATAATTAAATGAATATATCTCTGTTTATATTTTGGTTGTTGATCTATTATTCCTAGACATTTATGTCACATGCTACGACCCCGACGTGACAATATCTGAAAGGGAATTAGAGTTGGGATTTTTATGAAGTTTAGGGAGAGCATAAAAAATAGGGCATCTCGGATTCGGTGGGATAAATCTGTAGATGGGAACATTAGAAGGTAGAACCTCTGAGCATTCTCTAACAATTTTTCTGAACTTAAGATTGTAGTTAGCAGTGGGGTCCGACTTTAACTTATTATAGTCATTGTTGGAGATAAAAGTCTTACACCGATGAATTCATCTCTATCCACTACAACGGTGCAGTTGCCTTTATCGGCTTTAATTAAAGTTAGGTTATTGTCCTTAAATTTTTGTTTTAGATCATTAAATTTAGTGTTATTGTTATTCCTAAAGTTAGTATTCAAAAGGATATTCATTTTTTGGCTGACTTCTGTTCTGTTCTGATGATTAAGTTGAGCAATTGGACATTTCTGGATGGCTGGATCCGCATCGATGCTTAAATTCTTGAGATCTTCTACTCTTACGGAGGAGATCGGGTTAAATTTTAAACCTTGGTCGATTAAGTCCTGTTCCGAGTTGTTGAAGTTCACAGTGGATAAATTCTTTGATCGAGGGTGGAATTTGTGGAGAATTCGATTGTTGTTGTTCTCTGGAGAAGGTGTCCTATTAAGATGGAGTTGAAGTTGGCTCTGCTTGAGAGAATTCAGTTTGGCTAAGAGATTCTGAAAGTGCACCCGCCTGTTGTCTTCGGCTGTGTCTAGAATTCTGAACAAACCAACGTTGGTAATACAGGTGGTTCCTGCTGGTTTATCATAATTTGTTGCTGCCGCGGTGTTATCAACAATATTAGACATGGCCCATATTAGTTCGGCCTTTACTGCTTGTATTTCTGGGCTTGACGCAATACTTAAATTTAAGCATTGGATATTTTTTTCATTTTTGTTTTCGTCTAATTCTTCTGCCACTTTTGCAACAGTAGCACTGGGTCTGGCTCTAAGGAATAACTGTAGAGCACTTAGTTTTGTTTTTGTGGCGGTAATGTGTTTTTTAGTACTGACATGTTGAGTAATTGCTTGAAATCCTAAAATTTTTTGGCTCTGGCTTGACTCTGTTTTAATTAAAAGTTTAGGAATCTTAACTTTTAATTTACAGCACACATTTACACATCAAATGTTACAGAAAGTTGAATATAAATCGTCTTTTATTACACACCATTCACGTCTTTTCTTTCCAACCACTGGCTATTTACTTTACAGCAACGTTGATTAGACATTTTTTGTTTTGTTCAACTAAATTAAGAACAAAACCTGCGACAAGACGCGTATGGAACATGTGAAATACAACCCTATTTCGTAAATGTTTACATCGTAGAATTCGTTTTGGCTTGTTCTGGTTCGTAGTAGTCAGGCTTATTTCACAAGAGGTTTTTTTCCGCACAATTCCGACATTATAGTACACGGCAGAATAAAAAATTTAACAATATCCGCACTCATTTCCTCCATGTAAATGAGCGTCTATAACGTTGTAGCACCAACTCCCAGAAAGCAAACGAAGTTCGTTGAAAGCGGGAAGTTTAAAATAGGCCGCGAATGGAATTTGCGAAATAATGTATTGCAGATTTAAAGGTGAACGAAATTCGTTGAAAACGGGAAATTTTAAATATGCCGCGAGTGGAATTTATACGAAATAATTTATTGCAGAACGAAAAATGTGAATTTAAGTGAACGTGTTCCAGAATAGGTGAATTATTGTAACAAATTTTGTAATATAGTGAATTATAGTGAATCGGCAAAAAATAGTGAATTATAGTGAAAATAGTGAATCACTGGAACCCCTGCACTATTCTTTTTGCCTCCTTAACGGTGTACGCGGGCCTGTATCCCGACATTGTGTGGTCGATTCTGTAAAAGAAATTAAAAAAGTTCCTTGATAAATCACAACATAAATTTACTCAAAAAAATGTTTTATTTTCAGCTAAACTATGCCTCTATATTCATATTTACACGTCCTCCTCGCTAGAATCACTTATGGTAATAGATAGGTCCCCAGTTGGAGAAGTAACTGCCAGTTACTAGCTGGTGTCAGTTACTAACTGGTGCAGCCTGAGATGAAGATTGTGATTGGTTTGTCGATTGAGTTTTCTTTCCTGGTTTCAACTGATTTGACATACTTGTTTCATTGCGTTGGGAAAACATCCAACGGTTTATAATTTTTTTTTCCCCCCACTGCTGCTTCAAATCCGTACATGTTAAAACCGGCGCATCTTTAGACCTTGTTAAATAATATGTACGATTACATATGCAACAAACGTAGGTATCATTCTTTTAAAACTTACTTGTTGACGTGAAGAAGAACTGCAATAATATGTTTACATTTGCCCCCCGCACCTTCCTTGCAGGAACAAAAGCATTTCCATTTTGTAATATCTAAAACCAAGAATGTTGCCAAAACATTATTAAATTCCTTGTAGATACATTGAATTCTCATACGTACCACTATTTATTATTACATTTATCTTATGGGGATGACCCTTACGATTGCGAAACACCCCGTAGGCTGGAAACCCGTAGCCCGGAACCACGGTCGTTAGTCCAGTGGCTCTCAATTAGTTTAGAAATGCAGTTGTAAGAGTACAAACTCTAAGTTTTAGACTTATGCAACCAAAACAGCAAACGTAGAGGTTTATTATTATAACATAGTAGACATCAGCTAATTAATTATTGGAGTTTTAATTGGAATTTATCATTAGACATTTATTTTATAAATTATTGCGTTGATTGTTCTAATAATTTTATAAATTTTGATATTTGTAGGTATGATTGAAAAACTGTTAAATAATAAGCTATTCCAAAAATTAGCAGTTAATATAGTCGGTACTTAAAAATTTGTTGAAATAAATTATTGGTATAGGTAACGCTTTATTATGTTAAGTTTACTTAAATTAATTACCAATCTAGCGTTGTCAGTTGTTTAACCTGTTTATTAATTGTTATCTGTCTGTATTTACAATTAAAACGCTTTTAAAAACAATTTTACATCTAAGAATTGAAACAAGTAGGTAGTAAAACATAAAAATGCAGCCTGTTTTTGTATAACTGTAGTGTATAGGTATGAAGCAAAAACAATCTATAATACCATATTTTCCAGAGCAAATAATATTATTTATTTTCTAGAAAGTATACATCAGCTTGTCCTATACGAATAAATACAAATGTGGCTAAAAATGTCAAGTATAAACCATTACAATTTATTTTTATAATTTATTATCTACATTCAAACCCTTTGGTGTTTGATTATATACTTAAGTGTTGAATTAGTTGATGTCCATATTTGCTCATAATGGGAGTACTTTTTTGAGCAATAATAAAATTATAGTACTCGGTTTCTTTTTTCGATTTTCATAGTTTAAACAATGTTGACTGACCTTTAGTATTTACATATGAATGTTCAATCTAAAGGTGAGACACAGTTTCTATTAAAGTAGCTACTTACTCATTATCACAATTTTGAAACTAAATACATACGTGTGATAACTTTATTATTATTACTTAAGCGTTATTGATTTTTTATAAATAAGAAATAAATGAACTTTGAAGTAGTATTTATTGACATCATTTTTAACATATATGTACATACATTAGTATACACACACCTAACACATACAAAATTACTTAACAATGTTGTGAGTTCATAGTAAATAATTCGACAATGAATAGCAACTCTAGAAATGTGAGAAACTAAATTAAATGTTTAAAATGACAATCTGCAAATTAAAAAAAAACAGAGACAATGCAATGTACCTATTTATCATATTATAATATACGTACTACAAGGTACAAGCTGGGAACTATTTAATGGATCATAATTGGGATGGTATATGAGGAGCAGACTTTCATAATGCATTTTGTCCATTTACAAGAATTTTCAGGAATTGAAGAAAACTACTAGCTGGTTAAGATATATTTGTAATGGAAAAACTGACTATGCTAAAAATGTAAAAACATATGTTTGTATTAATGGCAAATTTCTAATCATAGGTTGTTTCAAGTTTCCATGGAAACGCAATAAGTTTAATGGACAAACTGCAATTTGATTGTCAACTTGGGACTAACTGCATTTTGTTTGTTCCTTGGTAGTTATTTTGCTGAAATTCAATGAAAGAAACATTTTTAGAATACTTTTATTGATAAACATACATTACACTTTAATGCAAAAAACAAAATTCATATCATATCCTTTTCATCGTCCATACACTCGCAAGTAAGGCTGACTGTATTGTTGTCGTTTTCATCTTCATTACTATCAACTTCAATTTCCATTCCTTGTTCATTCGGAAAAATTGGTTCTAACCACTTCAGTTCTGGATGCTCACGCCAGTTACTTCCAGATAGACTAACTAATAGTTTAAGCAGACTAGATAGTTTCTTTGCTTTAATTTGTTTTACAAGAGGTAGTTTTGGTAAGTCCATTTTATTGCGGTTGGTGCGTTTTTTTAATAGAGTTGCAGATTTCTTGGAAGGGTCATCATTTCTATAGAATATCTCTGATTTTACAAAAATGTGATCACGGTTATTGTTATTTTTGGATTTATGTATAGTGATGCGTTTGGTTTCCCTTATTCCGATAAGCTTCTTGAACCATAACTCAGCGTGCTTAATATTATAGAGTAACCAGTCCGTACCTAACTTTCTAACTTCTCCAACCGTAGAATAGATTTCCCAGTATTGTTCTGGTGTTTTTATAACACTACGAGATCTAAGAACTCTTTCTATTCGGCCAAAAATCCTATCGGCAGGCAGATAGGAATGTCCCCTAACAGGAAAAATGAGTCTTACAGATTTCATTGATTTTGGGGCATTATTATGTAGCTATAATATAATCGTGTGTATAATGTGACTATTTTTATTTTGGGCCGAGCAACCATCAGAAAATAGTCTCACCTCTTCTATATCTGGTGAAAACTCAATTTTATTTAGAAAATCACTAACAGCTGAACCTATTTCATTGGATCCCCTGCCGGCTTGATTTTCTAGCCAAGAATAAAATATTGGATTTTTACATTGAGTGTCTGTTACACATAATGCGTAAAATGAGAGTTGTTGGGTATAAAAAGCTTCTTGGATGGGTACTTTTGGCAATACTTGAACTTGTTGAAGATCAAAGCAATAAGAAACAGTTTTTTCTGGCTTCTCCTTCATAATTGCATAAAATTGTTTTGCTCGGATTTTATGCAGCCGTAAGTCAGTATTAAGCCTGTTGATTTTGTTGCGATTATTACAAACACTTATTTCTGTAGAGTGTCTGACGCAATAACTACAAACGTCGGTGGCTGGACAACCAAAGCCTATGTTGAAATATTTGTTAAAAATGCGGCTAAAATATTTGTAATTAACCTTGAAACTTTTTTCTTCTTCTCCAATACTTTGATTATAAAGCCTCAGTAGAATTGCAATATTGTATTCAGAGGATAAATAAATTCTCCTAGATTTTACCCTGCCATAGTGACTTTCGCGTCCCTTCAACTTACTAATAAATTCTTTCACTTTCTTGCATTTTTGTAAATTTCTAGCTGACTGTCTATCCCCACCTCGATGTTCAATAATACCTGTCCCAGCTTTGACCTGTTTGGCGATAGTGCTTACTCTCCTTTGAGTAATACTATACACAGCCAAGAAAAACTTTTGACATACTTCTACAAGCGTTTGGTTAAGCCACATCTGAAAAAAAAAAAAAAAAACTTCAAAACCTCGTACACAGTATAGAAGTTTCCACCTGATGTCATCTCATGTGATTTTCCATTTTCTTTCCGGGATCTACTCCTTTTTGGTAACCCAATCTTAATTAATTGAGCAATTCTTTCATTTTGCTTAATTCTGTTAGGAAATTTGAAAAACATCGAACGGCACTTTTGTACTTCTTCCATGGTAATATTGCGGCATTCGAAATTTCCACGTCTGTGATTACTGGCAAAACAAAGTTTTCCAAGTTTGGGTCATGGTTAGAGTACCTAATTGTTAATAATTATTATAGTACTTATATAATGTTCATTAATTTCAATGTTTTAGGACCATAAAATTTGAAATTCAGTACAAAATTTCCAACCTCTTTTGTCTTTTACGGCTACCACGATTACTGTCACCCACTATATGCTCTCCTTCGCTCATTTCCATTAATAATTCCTCGTTAATAATAATTAACGAACTTGCTTAATTTACTTACTTTTAAGAGAAACTAGCAACTAAAGCGCACGGACAAACAAAACGCAGTGTGTCCGTGGTTTCTGGACAAAATGCATCTTGATTTTCATTTCTTGTTGGACAAACAGCACTCTGAATGTCCAGGAGGTTTTCAAATATTATTTTCTACTGTATAAACTGCATTTTGAACGTCTATACATATATAAAAAAGTTAGCCCTTTGAATGTAGAACGAGGCGTCACCTATAACTCGAAAGTCGAAAAACTGGACATAATGCATTATGAAAGTCTGCTCCTCATATACTATAATATAAACAAGGTCGAGAATAGAAATGAACAATTTAAAGTACATAAATTTAACCAAAGATAAATAATTCTAATCTTTTTGGTTTCAAGTTTAGCTGTTTTGTTATGGGCGCCTGGCACAGTCTGATGAGGCGCTTGGTGAGATGTATACACAACACTGTAACTGTAATTAAATATTGTTACAATAAAAATAATAAAATTAATTTAAGATTATACATGTATAAAGTACAACAAAACAACATGAATGAATGTAGTGACAAGTGGGCTGAATGCTATAACAGTAATTTAAAAAAGTTAAAAGAAATTAAAAATGTTATTTAGCACGATAGGTACATACATGAGAGAGAAATAATCAGTCATTTAAAACCTGTTATACAAATATAAAATAAAATTAAAGACTGATACATACCTACATAACTTACGACTAATCAAAAAACACAAGTGGGTCATCGGAGCATCTAGGGTGTATACTTATAGTAGGCTTATCACTGCAATTAAAATTTGAAAAGTTAAACAAATAAGAAAAATTTTAATTAAAAACTATACATACAAATATCCGGAAGATTCCAAATGAGTCAACTCTGCAAATCACGCAGCTTAACATTCTGCGTTCCTGCAGCTCCGCATCGCAAGCACCACAAACTACTTTATGCCCACAAGGGATGTAGGCATGGGTAGCCAACTCAATCCTGCAGATTTGACAATCATCTGCAGGAGCTAAAGGTGCTGCCAGAGGAAAAGGAGGAACTTCTGGGGCTGCTAGAGGAGCGGCTGGTTGTTCATCTGCAACCCGTGGTGGAGCAGGCAGTGGAAGAGGTGCCACTTCGGGTGTTGCCGCTGGAAGATCCGTCTGAGTTCTTACACGCTCCTCTAGCCCTTCCACGGTATGGCTCATATGTCTCAAAAAATGGCCAATATCGCCATCCTGGCGTAGCCGTTCTTGTGCACCATCTGTCAATATTATGATGCTTGATGTTAATTTTTTTTATATAATTACGGTACATGATAAATTATATAATAATAATTTGGTGTAAAAATTCGTTAGAGTGAACATTTCGGAAAACAATTAAAATGATTGAATTGAAAAACTATAGTAATTCAATATCAGTAAAAAGTTAACCCTTACGGATTCTTGCATCGAATCGCATCCAGCGGGGACGTCGTGGTTGTGGTACTTGCAGACCCCGCCTTAAACGGGTCAGGTCACAGGCTTTACTGTGTTCCATCAGTTGGAGGTATGAAACGAACATCCAAACATTAGGATGCCGCCGTCCCACCAACTGGTTGAATGACTTGTGGAAGGACTCAACAGAATTGTTAGTCCTTACACTAAGGCCATGAACTGACACATTTACCGTGCCCCACAAAATTATTGACGCCCCCGATCTTGTCCTCCCTTGCTGCAGTCAACATCCACCGCCGGATTTCCAAGCTACCCTCTTCAAATCGGTCAGCCGGTACAGAGCCAGTATATTTACAGAGTACCGCACTCTGAACGGCGGCCGCCATGTTTACTCCCTCGCGCGCCTCGCACCATATGCGCATCAGTAGGTAGACGATGTTTCCACTTCTTTTTTCATAATTTATAACAACAAAATTATGTCCAAAAAATTATTTTAATATTATATTTATATAGATACATTTATACAAGCAATATTTTAACATATAATATTATTAAATACATTTGTACAAGAAATACAAATTGCAAACTGATGCTAATGAAAAGTAATCATAATCAAGAATTAAACTTTTTTTACAGCGATTCTCATTCCAATACGACTTCCGCATTTTAAAGATTCTTGTGTTGTTTTATTAAGTTGTTCCGAACGTTTTCTTAACAGAAAATATAGCCGCGTTCTAAAATAAAGTGTGAAAATTTTTTGAAACATGTTATGGCATTTAGGAAGATTGTCTGTGGCAACATTAATAAATGCCGATGTTAAGCACTTTAGGGTTAGTTTTCCTTCTAATAATTTATTACACTCTTTTCTAAAAAAAATTTCAGCATTTATCGTGGTATCAAAAATGCATTTTCTTTATAACATTTGAGATCGACCAACCTGTTGACGTCTTTAATTGATTCATCACCATTGGTTGTTATAACCGAAGATAAACAATCATCACAACTTTTATAATTATTTTTAATTTTTAATAAAATCGACCTAGCAGATAATAAAGTGATTGTTTTTCAGACGGAGTAATAAGCAGTGAATCGTTAGTACTGAAGTCGAATAAATCAAGTTCTAAGTCTTCTTCGCACTCATTTTCATCATCCTGAATTTTCTCTGTTGTGTGTTCATTTGATTTTAAAAAGTCCAGCAATTGCCCAGAGTCACTTACTCCATAACTCCCATGTTTTGTAGAAGAAAAAAATTGAGATAAGGATATCAACCGTAACGCAGTTTTAAATTCTTTGGCATTTGGCACAGGATTTCTACTCCTGACATTAGAAAATAAATTTTCTAGTGCATCTTGCGTAAATCTATTTAACATGAGATATTTAAAATGACCCTCAATAATGTAAGTATCCTGAATATCGAGAACTGTTTGCGTTGCCAACAATATGCCAGTTTGAAAAGGTTTCCAATGTCCATTTTTACCAACTTTCATTGTTTCAATTACTAATATTACATCATTGAGAGAAGAAATTGTGTTAGAATATTCTTCCTCTTTATTATGGCTTATTGATAATTTTGCGGAACGACAATTCATTACACAAAACCATTTATGCATTATTTCGAAAAACCATGCAGTTGTGAAACATTTTTTGTGAATTTTATTTTGCTCGGTGTAAAGTTTAATACCTGCTGCAACATCGCGAATAATTAAAGCTAGGGCATAACCTACATTCATTTTGTCAAAGTGGCCGGGCTTTATAATGTTTTCTTTAAGTCGAGGTGCTACCTTTAAATCGACTTTAGCATATTCAGATATGTGTTTTAACAGGATCGAGATTTACTGTGTTTGATGGTAAATTAAATCGTTTTACTACTGCATCCGATAAATAAAAAGTTTGACCTTCAGTCAGAGCAAGTCTCATATTTTTAAACACATGCGGTGAATCTGGTATAAAATATAATTTTTCTGGCTTCTCACAGAGACGTGGGAGGAATTCTTTACTTTGGAATATCTGGAGCAAGTTATTCCATTTAAACGCCATAATGCTTGATTTTGAGGGCCCATATCAGACACTACTGCACATACGCTAATCCCAATTTCGCCACACTTTTTTATTATCTCAGTAACTGTCTTATTGGCTTCAGTTGTATCATATGAATTTTCTGTATACTCAAAGGCAATTAATTGTCTGTTTCCACCGGGTTGTCAAACCTGCAAGCATGAAAACTAAAGCATGGGTTGCGAGTTTATTTTCTGAAGCCTTTCCTCCCGAAGCAGTAATTGTGGGTCTACCTATAAACTGGAACCTGTTAAAGAATAAGTCGCTAATGTTTATTACCAAATAATACATACCCAACATCTCTCCTGTAGTGTTGTCATATTCAAGTCCAGGCTTTAAACCCATTTCATCTACTAGTAGAACAGCGTGTTTTTCTTCAGATTTCATGCAATCGACTTTCGTTTGCAACAAAGGAAATAAATCATGTAATATTCCAGGCCGAAACTTAAACACTTCTATTCGCTTTTGCAGAGTTCGAATGCACGGCAATAGATAATTTTGCTTTCGTAATTCTTCATAACCTGTGGTTCCACATGACAAATATAATTTCAGAAAATTTTTTATTGTGTCAGTTTGCCATTGTCGACCAATCATCGTTCCCCCCCTTTTTGAATAATCGATCTGATCCTCGTTAAAAACTGTTTGAACTTGTTTTTTTAATGTTTCAACTTCCGCGTTTAATTTTCTGGCCCTTTTTTGTACTAGATCTAATTTACGTTTCAACTCTAATATGCAAGAATTTGTTTCTTCTTGTTCATGAGTACCCATCGGCTCATCTAATAAATTTAAATCCTCCACCACGTTTGCCTCCGCGGTTTCACATTCTGAATCTATTGACAAATTTAAATTTATTGTAAAAGCTTTTCAGTACAATTTTCATAATATATTCATACTTTTCCTTTCTCTGCTGTATCTGACCGTTGGTAGTTTTCTTCGTTTTGGAATTTTTTTATGTTAAAATATAGTAGGAATTGCATTCCAACGCAATGGTCTCTTTTGATCCGCACGATTGTTTTCGAATTGATCATTTTCAAAATGCTTCTGTAATACAAATGTAACTGTGGCATTATTAAATTAATTTTATATTAAATAATAAGAAATTTCAACTTGGTTATAACGTATTTATTTACTGATACGTATTTCGTCACTTTAAAGTAACATAATCAAAGTTCCATATTTGCAAATTATGATCTAATATCGAAATTTCTAATTGTTATAAATAAAATTGTTATAAACTGAATTACAATGTGAACAATTTAATTTATATATACCTGATATAAACAAATCATTTGCTTTATCTCCTATAAATATAGAGTATTCAAGTATGTTTGCTGAATTAATTTTTATGTTTAGATCTAAATAGTTAATAGATTAGTTTTGTTCTGTTTCTAAAGTATTGATAAAAATTAAAAACTCATTAATAAATTCAAAAGAATTGTCAAAACAGGCTAAAATATCATTAGCATAACGAAATCAGAAAACAATTTTGTCAGACAGATTTGATTCAAAAGTGTTCCATAAAAATATTAGCTAAAAGTGATGACATTGGACTACCCATTGGTGGTAAGCCGTCTTTTTGAACTGTTATCTGTCAATTTTCATAATTTACAAATATGTAGCTTTGATTATGTTACTTTAAAGTGACGAAATACGTATCACTAAATAGATACCTTATAACCAAGTTGAAATTCATTATTATTTAATATAAAATTAATTAAATATGAATGTCAACTAGGTAAAGCTTGTACTGTCAATAAATGTGGCATTATTATAAAAAAATAAAGCAACAAAACAATTCTAACCTCGCAAACGTAAGCGCGATCGGGAAGACGATCTTTGCGGTTGATATTACTTAATCACTGTTTTCTTCTTGTTTGATGTTTTGGTCCCTGGGGCAGTAAAAATAACCTCCGATCTTTCCGAACAATTAACAGCACAACAACACGGCATTTTATAATTAAAAATTACCCGCGCTTCCGTACCCCAACAATACTAATTTCTATGCGCAGAGGCACCGCACAGGAGTAAACATGGCCGCGACGGCGGCATTTAGCGCGAAAAAGGAGTGCGGTACTCTGTAAATATACTGGTTCTGAGCCGGTAGCAAAGCCAGCGCCATCCCCATCTCAACCCCTTGCCGTACTTCGACAGTGTCGCCTGCTGTCAGTTGTCAACCTAAAAACGTGAATGTAAGTAGATGTGAATACAGTAACATTTGTGCCGTGAAAGCCTTTAATGTAACTTACCTCTCAAGTACACTACTTTACAGTAATGAAACCAGCATCCTGTAAGCCGAGCATTGGGAAAGATATTTTATTTCATACTGTACGCTATATACCGCTTTACGTCATTGATTTGAGTCCGGGAAATGGCACATTACAGGCCAAGGTCGGAAAGTGTTGCTTAGCAGCCCTTCCCGGACTGCTTGGAGAAAAATTCATCAAACACATCTATTTGTAGCTAAGCAACGAGAAATACCAACAGCGAATGTTTAACCCTAGAATAGTAACGTTAATTTCTTGTTCGTAGAAGGTGACGTGGTGTCGCATGCGACACCAACATTTTTTTTTTATTTATGCGTAATATACGTTATTGTTGTAAAGAATAATTATTAGATATGTCTAGAATGTAAAACAAATCAGTATTTTCAAATATATTTATTAGAAACACAATAATTATGGTTTTCTGAAAAGACTTTAATTTATTCTAAAATAAAGTATACTGTTACTATCTATCTAATTAGTGATTAATACTGCAACTTAATAAATGATTATTGTAGCTTAATTACCATTTACACAAAAAACAAGATTTTTTACAAGTCATTCGCGCAATTTGCACAAATGGGCCTTCTATGCGCAGCGCAAATGAAAGCCACGCATCTAACACATTTTTCTCTGCCTTTTCGGTTAGCACTTCTTGGGCAGAGAGAACATCGCTTATGAGTTACATTATCGTTTTTTGGGTTTCCGGGGCCAAATCCTCTTTTTCTCCAAGAACGTCTAAAATTAGTAAACGTAAATATTTGGACAATGTTGGTACTTTGAGCCGATTTCTTAGATGCGGTGTGACTAGCTGCCCAGCTAAATTTTCGAGGATCTTCTTTCTTGGTATGTTTTTTTGCTGTGGATTTTCTTTAGTTTTATTTGCTTTAAAAACTACGTACGAATTTATTCCTGCTCCATCAAGCATTCCATAAAACACTCGTAAAGGCCATCGCCGTGTTTTACGTGCCACTGTTTTGGAATGGCACAACTGGTCGTATGTGTCCACACCTCCTTTGGTAGAGTTGTAAAATAGTACTATTTCTGGTTTCTTAGTTTCTTCGTCAACTATTCCATACGTATGGAAACTTGATAGTAACATCACGATTTTTCTTGGTTTTGGGGAAAAAGACACTAGTCTTATGTTGGTCATACACAAATTCGGAGCAGGGAACTGTTTTCTTATTCTTTAGAAATTGAGGAGGTATATCTGCTTTGTTTTTTTTAGGGTACCCACCATTGTTAACTTTTTCTGCAATAGTTTTTCAGCTAAATCTGAAGACGAAAACCAATTATCCATTGTTATATTTCGGTTAGTTCCGTATACACCTTCGCATAATTTTAGTACATATTGTGTCGGTAGAGCTACAGATGTATCTCTCTTTTCTTTTCCAACATACGGCATTGCTGACAACATATAAAAGGTTTTGGAATCGCACGCCATTACAATTTTTATACCGTAGCGATCAGGCTTACTGGGAATGTATACTTTGAAGGGACATCTTCCCCTAAAACTAAGAAGTTGTTCGTCGACAGTAATGTACTCTCCTGGGGTATAATTTGCCTTGCACTGGGTAAGAAAATTTTCCCACAAACACCTTATCGCAGCAAATTTATCTTCGCGTTTTCTTTCTACCCGTGTTTCTTTGTCATCAAAGCGGAGACAATTTATTAAAAAACTCAAAACGTTGTTTTGACATGCTGGCTCTAAATATTGCCACCCCGTATTTTCTTGACCACAAATCGGATGTGCTCAATTTGCAGGATTTCAGAATTCCACTCATATATAACACACTACATAACGCTAATATTTCTTCGTTATTGGTTGTGCATAAAAACCGTTGTTTACTTTTGTATTTTAGAGATTGCCTAGAAATTTCTTCGTTTGTATGTTGAACGACAGTGTCAATCATTGTGTCGGTAAAAAATAGTTTCCACGCTGCAAGCTCTTCTATGGTATTTGAAGCAGCTCGTTTTGGCCCGGGCAGATGAAGAACGATATTTTTTTGAACCGTTCTGGTGTTTTTAGAATAAAACGGTTTTGCATACCACTTGTAGCCATTTTTGCCATATACGACTTTTTTTGGTAAGCTTTCTTTCTCCTTTTCTTCTTCCTGCTTCTCCACGTCATCCTTCTCGTCATCCTCAGAAGCACTTTCTGAGTCTGCCGAAACAACGTCAGAATGAAAACTTTCGTTCAACTCCCCGTCTTCACTTTCATCATCTTCTTCGCTCAAAACATCAACGTCGTTATCACTCAAATCAGTATCGCTAGCTTCATAGGAACGTATAATCGCTTCTAGTTCAGCTTCAGTCAAAGCTTTTGACGATGAAGCCATTTTTGTATCAAACAAAAAGTATTACCGCAATGATAACGTGGTGTCGCCGGCGACACAACCTCAAATTTTTCACTAATACTGAACGAGTACGATCCTATCACTGCGGAAGTCAACTCACTACTACATGACGGAAAGGTACCAAAAATCTAATATTTAACTCTCTGAGATTGCGCAGTAGAGAGCAATAACAAAATCAACTGTGTCGCCCGCGACACCACGGTACTATTCTAGGATTAATTTGACAGAATATAAATTTTAAAAATTACGTTTTTATAAAAAGAAAATATTCAAATAAAAAATGGTTTTGGCAGTAATGAGATAAAATTTTGTACGATACACGTCCGTGAAGTGATTATTAAAGCATTCGTTTAGAAATTTCGGACTCGGCTCCTTTCGTCGCCTCGTCCGCAAATATCTAAACTCATACTTTAATATGTCACTTCCCGGACTAGTGACGTAAATAACTATTGTATCGACTGTCTTAAGGCAACTTCATAGTCTGTTACTACGGAAGCTACCTCAACACCATCTAGGATCGTGTCCTTAGTTGTTCGCAACAACTCGTCATACGAGGCTCTCTTTTTCCTCTCCATAACAGCGTAGACTATGGGGAAAACCTGCAAAAAATATCAGTTACGTAAACAATTATATTTGTAAAAGTATTTTCGTTAACTGCTATATTCGGTTAATACTTACAGAATGCTCATACAACAACTGTATGGTGAACAGTTGCTGTCCTCCTGCAGCAACCGGAACAACCCCAAAAATTGCGTCCATATGTAAATGAACAGGAGTATTTAGCTGTCCCACAATTTGCTGAACTGTGGGAGATACAAAATAAATGCTCCGTTCAATTTGAAGTTGGTGTACTTCCAGCAGTCCCCGATGAAATCGCCTTGCTGGTGGTCCCACTTCAAGTCCAAATTGGTTTAAATATCTACATATAAAAAAAAACAATAACTAAATTTTAAACATTTGTCTATTATTATTATTATTATGCCATATGGTGATTTATTGTTTAATTTAGGAACAATGTATTCTTGGAAAACTTGACAATGTTAGTTGACCCATTCGCTGCGCATAAGCCGCAGCATGCTACTTCCAGGAGCTGCAGAGGTTTTTTAGAAAAAAATATTATATGCTGCTTTCATGGCCGAACGAATAGTTAAGGTCTGCTACTCCCACCGACACGTTCGTGTTCTGTTCGCGCACGACGTCAGCTGGTGCTTTGACAAATCGCCCGTATTAAGTACAGTGCCGCATTTAACACAACTATTCAACATTATTTGATCTGAACTATTAACTAATTTATTTAAAAAAGAAAGCACCTTTAGAAACGTTTTTATTTCACAGATTATTTCAAAAAAATACAAATTAGAGATATTCCAGACATTAAATGTAAAATTAAATATGAACAATTGAAAAATTTAAACTGAAAAATTTTATTTACATTTTTTTTTGTTTTTTTTTGTATTTTTCATCTTTAGTCTTTGTGTTTATTTCATTAATTCTAATAAACATTGTTGTTCTTGCAAAAACTTTGATAATTTTTTCATCTAAATTAGTACTGCTAACATAGGAAATAAATTTTTTAAATAATTGCAGTTTCTTCTCATTACATATGGTCCTTTTCCTACGTTGTTATATTCATTAAATATGTTATCCATTTTCTGCACTTCTGTCACAAAATTAGGATCAGGAAGTAAAAGACCACCTTCTGGTAAAACATGTATCCAGGTAGATCCACATCCAGCCTGAGATGTTGAGCTACAGTGGCTGTTACCAAAATATCCGGTTGGAGTTCCAAGATGTCGATGTGTTTCACGAAATCTGTAGGCTAAATATCCTGCTAAATAATTAATTCCTGCGTTATTGATGCTTTTGGTGACATGGTCGGACGAGTATTCCTTCGGCCATTCTTCGGTGATATCTTTGAAGAACATATCTAAATCTTCCTCAGATGGTTGGCCGTCGACAATTTTCAAACGGCTAAGTACTGCTGAAGATATTGTCGCGAGTCGACTTAGTTTTATTTATAATATTTAATATTAATTATCAAAAGTAATTAAACATATTAAAATGTGTCGCAATGCGGTACAATTCAGGAGTATTGATCTAGTCATATAATAATCTATTTTAAGAATCAAGGGATTGTATGCATTCTTTCCTTGTTGCACTTTTGTGGAACAATTACACATAATATTGATTGGTCTAATTATAGCCTAAAATCCGGGTCTCAAATGCATCTGCAATGCACATATTGATTATTAATAAAACCTCAACCACTCTGCAACACAGAGTATAAAAGGGCTAAAGCTTACTGGTACGACAACAGTCGACGATCCACTCCAATCCAGCAACCAGCTTTCATCTACAATTCTAGAAACATCCATACTCTCATTACTTAAATATAATGTGGGTTTGGTATGAAGTGTTGTTAGGCATGTAAGTAATTGTATTAGTCTTAGGCAATCATGTAAAAGGTTATTCAAATATATTGTTGTGTATTTCGAGTTGTGTTTCATCTACGGACATAGTCACGTGCTACGATGTTTGGTTCATCTAATATGAACCAAACGAACCCCCTAACGTGACACTTGGTGGAGTGCCGTTTGCAATTCCTTCGATCGAAATATTTATTTTTATTGCGTTCAAGGAACAGTAAAAAGCTAGCTTGGTTAGAATATCAATGTTAAATGAAATTTGAGATTTAATCGATTAAGGTTGATTATTTAAGGACATCATAGCATGATAAGAGATGCCTTTATATCATTAACTAGCAGTGATTATTAAATATTTGCTAAAATTATTCTTCGCAAGCTGGAAATAGAAGTCAAATTAAATTTATTGTTGAATTATGAGTAAATATTCAATTATGGATTGCAATCGCAGGTATAATAATGTCTGGGGATGAACACAAAAGAAACCCAAAGCCAAAACATGATATAAATTTGAGAAGTTTAAAAAATAAATTATCGGAGCAACCAATTCAAGAATCTTCTGAAATCAAACAAAGAAAAAAGTTAGATTCTGTTTCAAATTATTCGTCAGATTTCAAACCAAAACATAATAGTTCGGAATTAACAGCAAATGTTACCGAAGAATAAAAAATACAAAGAATTGAAACCCAAAACCCAAATTTGGATAAATCTTTTTCATTTTATGAATACGAAGATACAATTGTATGTAAAGTTGATGGCAAAAATACAAAAAGTGTAAAAACCCTACCTATATCTGTTCCAATAAATTTAGACAATGCAAAGAAACAAGTTCTTGAAAAATTTACATCTGATAAAATTAGATTAAAACCTGATGAAAAATTATCTGACAACGATTCAGTACAATTGCAAATATCTGATAAACATTTAAAATCAGATATATCTGATAAAGATTCGAGCGAATCAGAAAAAGAAAAATTTAACAAAGATTCGTCACAAGTAGACTCTGAAATAGAATATTTTAACACTACTGTAGTGCCAAAATCGCAAATAGATAAAGAAACCACTGATCCAGAAACAGGAAATTTAAGTTTACTTTTTGATTTACAAAGATTACATAAACAAACTAGTAGAAAACCCTATAAATTAATTCCGGAGTATTCAAACACTACAAAACAAAAATTTATATCAACTTGATTAAAAGAGGCTTCTACATCATCATCTGTTTTTAAACCTAAAGGGATATTTCAAGATTTTCTTATAAATACAGAAAATCCTATAACTATTGTCCCGAATAACTCAAATTTAATCAATGGGAGATGTTACAATCACCGAAGCTTTTGAAACATTAGCAAATCCCATTCTACCTAAGTTTCTTAGTCCCGAGACTTTTAATTCAATTAAAGACAAAAATCCTACAAAATTTTTACCTTTTAAATACCTATGAACGAGCAGCGGCAGCGAAATCGTGGAACGAAAAAAACAAATTATTCTTTTTTGGATCATTCTTAGTAGGACCTGCAGCAATTTGGTACGAAAAATTCAGAATAAACCCTGTCCATAAAGATTTTACTTGGTGAGGTTAAAACTCATTTCTTGAAAGAGTTTTCAGGAGGTTCCATAAATCGCGAATTAAAATTCAAATTACGATCTAAAAAACAGAAAAAGACGAAATTATGTCCGAAGCAGATATAATTGAATATTTCGAGTCAGGTTTACATTCATGCAATCAGTACTTATATTCAGTATTAACAGAAGATGAGATGACATTAGAAAAACTGAAAAAATTGGTTTTAAAAATTAGTGCTGCTAAAAAACGCCAGGAACTGTCAAAATTACAAACTACAGATTCTACCTTGTTAGTTACTGATGTGGTACCGTATCAAGGAACTTCGTAAAATTACAATAATTCTCGAGCTTTTGATAGAACATTAAATCAAAGCCAATATCAAAATTTTGATCGTTTTAATACATATCCTCGTTCGAGAGGGGCATTTTCTAATCAGAATTTGAGAGGAGGATTTACATCGGGCCAATCGGGCCATCTCGTACATTAACTGTGCAACCAATTTGTTTTAAATGTGGAAAAGTGGGGCATACCATAAAAGCATGCAAAGTAAATGTTGGTGTTTATATAAATTCAAGAAATAGACAACCACGAGGTCAAAATTTTAACAGAAGCGATAATACTAGAGGAAAGTCACAAAATTTTGGCAGGAATAGTGATTTGGGAAATGGCAACGGACAGCAACGGTACGGAGCCACGAAGCTGTCCACAATCAAAAACAAGAGCTCCCTGATATAAAAAATTATTTAAAAGTTTTAATTATTCTAGGCTGTATTAATAACACAGAAGTAGAAATTATTATAGATACAGGATCAGTTGAAAACGTTATACAAAAATATTTTGTACATGAAGTAGAAGATGCAGCAGGAATATCTTGTTTGTTAACTGCTGGAGGACATAAATTACCAGTCCTTGGAACGACAACTTTAGAGTTAACTCTTCAAAATTGGAAAACCACCATTACAGCAGTAATAATTGAGTTTTCTCCAAAGCCTTTGATTTTAGGAATGAAATTTTTGCTGAAACATAAGAGTTAAATTAATTTTAAAAATTCTACTATTATTTTAAAAAATAACACAGTAAATTCAGTTTGCATTAATTTTCATAAATCTAGCATCAGGGACCTTTGGCAAGCAAATATAAATAATAAACCAACTTTCAATAATTTTTTAGATGAAATAAAAGTGTCAAGTGAACCAAACAATTTACATAAATTGGTTTTAATCGATGATATAGAAATAAAACCTAAAGAGCAAAAAATTGTATATTTACAATTATTAGATAAAAATAAATTACGGAAAAGTAACTTTGAAATATTTTTACGAGACAATTTGTTTCAGAAAAACAAATTAATCCCAATAAATTGTACTCAAATAGTATAAATAATTGGCAAATTGAATTATGTTCAAAAAATACAAATAATGTAAGATTATTTGCAGGAACAGCTTTAGGCTATCTAGAAAAAATCGAGTCATTAAATAATTCAAAATTATTATCGACACTAGATGTATATGCTGAACCTAATTCAAAAAAGCATAATATAAACCCTGAATTGACTATAAACCAACGAGAACAATTAGAAAAAATGTTAGACGAATATAAAGATATCTTCGCAGATAACTTTTCGGAAATAGGTTTCACTGATTTAGTACAGCACGAAATAATAACCGAAGGTTCTGAACCAATAAAATCTAAACCTTATAAAGTATCACATAAAGAAAGACAAATAATACAAATTGACGAAATGCTGAAATATAATATAATAAGAGACTCTCAAAGTAAATGAGCTTCACCTGTTGTGTTAGTTAAAAAGAAAGACAATTCATTTAGATTCTGTATAGATTATCGCAAATTAAATGCAGTAACAAAAAAATATAATTACCCTTTGCCAGTCATAGAAGATTTACTAAGCTACTTGAGTGGTGCTTGCTATTTCTCATCGTTAGATATGTATTCTGGCGGTTGGGGATACTTTGCCACGGGCGTTTAGCCCCCACCGTTATGCCCCGACCGATCCGCCCCGGCCGTTTCGCCCCCGAAACCGTTTAATCCCCGGCCGTTTCGCCCCCATCGGCGAGGAAAAAAAAGATTATTATATATACATATTAATTTATTGTAATTGAAAAATCATATATAATACAATTGCTTAAGCATACAATACAATTAAAAATTAAAACTCAAAATTGTAAGCAATTCCACGAAGGTATTCTAAATTGTTTCTGTTTTCGTAATTGTACGCCAAATTCAGAATTCGTTCTGCGATTGCTGCATACCGTGCATTTTTTCTGGGCTCGTGGGCTCTTAGCATTTGCACAATGTCATAATGATGCAAAGCTTGTTGCTTTTTCAAGTCTTTGATGAACTGATATATGTTGGGAAATAGATTTCCGCAAGTGGCTTGAAAACCACGGTGCCACCCTTCAACACTGTTTGTTCGATGGTCTCCATTCAACGTCCTTTCGTAAACATTCCACAATTCAATAGGAAATAGTGGAGGTCGTCTATGTCTTCTAGCACGCCGTCCTATATAGGTATCTTCAAAGTAATCTGCTATTGGCATAGCTGCTTCAGGAAAATTTGGATCTTCTACTAAAGCATCAAATTGAGCAGCAACTTCCTGATGTGGCACAATTGCCAACGCTGCTATCATTCTAATCCACAGTGCAAACTCGTGCGACTGATTATATTGTATCTGTGAAAAAAAAACGGCTATGAAAAAAACATTTTGAAAAAAAATCGCACTTGACTAACCTGCAGACCTTCTCTTTGTACCCTTCTGTATACACTTTGACACAAATGGAAGAAACATCCAGTTATAGATATTAACGGGAATTCTTCTTGGAAAGCTGCCATTGCTGAACTTTCGAAATCCTTTATTAAGTTTTGTGGTTGTAGACCTGGCGCAAGATTCTTCAGCTCCTGGAGAAATTTTTTGTAGGTGGTTTTAGTCTTATTAGGAAGCAGGGCGTAAACAACTGGGAAAACTGTATCATACATTTTCACGTGTATGGTGTATAATTGTTTGAAAAGCGTTGGAGAGACACTGAATGTGCCATCTGCATACTAGTGTTGACTTCTTGCCAACAAAGCCAAATTGCCATTCGTTGAAAAAATCAAAATTCTATTTGGGATTAACTCCATACCAGAATCATATAATAGAAATGGTTGGACAACGCCGTCTATTGCTATTTCTTGGAATTCCTAGAATAAAAAATTATCATGTATTTTTCTTTAAAACAAATCGCATCGCAAAACGCATCTATCAAAAATGATATTTAGGGGTGGACTTACTTGGGGCAGCTGCAATTCTTCTAAATTTCCTGGAACTGCCGGAATGTTGCCTTGATTGCGTTTCCGTTTTATCACTTTTTTAATGGCACTCTTTTTCGGTAACACAGCCAATATGTTGCTATGAACATTTTCAACAGTGGCGGATATAACTTGTGGATTTTCAAGGGTATTTTCTGCCCTGTGTTTTATATCACCCACTAATCGCAGGGCGTGAGGTCTAGCGGCCTGGGCGGCATGACAACGATTACGAACCATTTTAACCTTATCTGGTGTATCCCCCGCAGTCCATAATCTTCCTTGGCACTCGCTTCGCTTCTCACAAACCCATATTGAATGTTTCCCATCACTTGTTTTCTTGGAAAACACATAAATAAAGTTTTCGTCGTCTACCAACTTACGATGGCCTCTCTTTGACTGCACGAAAGACATGTCCAACGATTTACGATAAGCAAAATGAAATGAACCGAAAATCTCATTTTGCCAAAAATATATACCATAAACGCCCAACCCGTCCTGCATAATAAGCCTTATGACAATCTACATTAGGGTATAATGTACAATCTTAATTACCTACACTTGATGGCTTAGTTTGTAATACCCTCATTTACTCTAATTGTTATTTGCAAATCGCTATCTACTTCTCGAAAGAAAGAAAAGAATTGAATTTTGGGGGCAAATCGGAGGGGGCAAAACGTACCGGAATCGTATTCTGGATACTTCCAAATTGGGGTACATCCAAATCATAGAGAAAAGACAGCGTTTGTATCTCCTGATGGACTTTATGAATTCAACGTAATGAGTTTCGGATTAACGAATGCTCCTCAGACTTTCCAAAATATGGCAGATCGAGTACTGAAAGGTTTAAAATTTAAAGAAATTTTAGTGTACATGGATGATATTTTAGTATTTTCAAATACATTTGAAGAACACTTACTTAGATTCAGAAATGTGTTTGAACGATTAAGACAACATAATTTAACTTTGAATCCCAGTAAATGTAATTATGCAAAAACGGAACTTATTATTTTAGGACATAAAGTAAATTCACAAGGTATTCTACCTAATGATAGTAGAATTCAGGCAATAACTGAATTTCCAACACCAACTACTGTTAAAAAAGTACAATCATTTTTAGGGATGTGTAATTATTATAGGAAGCATGTAGACAATTTTGCAAGAATAGCAAAACCGTTGTACGATCTCACTAAACCTTCAATTAAGTTTACGTGGGAGGAAGAGCAGCAAAAGGCATTTGATACTTTAAAAAGTAAGTTATCATCTGCACCAATTTTGCATCATTTTAACCCTGAGTTAGAAACAGAGTTAAGAATAGACGCTAGCAGAGAGGGATTAGGAGCTATCCTCTTACAAAATTTTGATGGAGAATTTTTTCCAATTGCATTTATATCAAGAGGACTTATAAAAGCAGAAAAAAATTATTCAATATCAGAGCTTGAAGCTTTGACAGCCATTTGGAGCTTAACTCAGCTAAGACCTTATGTATTTGGAAAACATATTAATATAGTTACCGATCATCATTGTTTATGTTGGATCCAGAGGTCACGAGATATCACCGGTAGATTAGCAAGATGGGCGATCAAGTTACAGGATTTCTCATATAAGGTGTCTCATAAGTTAGGGGCCTTGAATACAGATGTGGATGCGTTGTCTCGTAATCCATGTAGACCAGCCACAGAACTTGACAAAATTCGAGCAGAATTTGTTCCGACTTTCATAATGTTGCCCAATGATATTGCAGACCTGCAACGTCAAGATAACCAATTATCTAAACTTTTCTTGGCATTAGAAAATAAAAATGACTACGCTAACAATTGGTGAACTATTATTATTATTTTATTATTATTATTATTAGTTTGTTCTGGGCTTTGGCCTTAACTTGCATTTCGTCACTGCGACCCTTGATGGTTCTATTGTGACTTGTGAGCCCATGTCTTGTTAGAGAAGTTGTAGGCTGTTGAAAAACCTAAGTATATCTCTGAGATTCGATTCCCTTATTTCGGTAGGTGTAATAGTCTCCTTTCCAAAAATTTTGTGTCTTCGACGACCGGCAGCGTTGCATCTGCATAGGATGTGTTCTTCCGTTTCTGCTGCCTTGTTACATAGTCGGCAGATTTGGTCCTCAGCCTTACCAATCTTGAAGAGATGGTATTTTAGTGGAGCGTGGCCTGTGAGAAGGCCAGTGATGGTTTGTAGCTCGTTCTTGCTGAGAGACAAAGCATTCCTTGCTTTCTTTTGCGAGAGAGTTATAAACTGTTTTGCCTGACGTTGTCCCGGTATATTTTCCCAGTACGAGGACTTCGTTAGTTCCTCCCATAGACTGACCTCGTGTTTTATGTGGCATTTCTGTACACCACAGCAAGGTTCAGGTCCAATGTAAGGCGTCATTGCTCCTCTTTTTGCGAGTTCATCGGCCTGTTCGTTGCCTGGTATACCCTCGTGCCCTGGAACACACCATAATGTTACGTGGTTTTTATTAGCCAGTTGCTTGAGGTTACCCAGGCACTCCCAGACCAGCTTAGATTCGCAGGTGTAGGCTTTTAAGGCCTTTATTGCTGCTTGGCTGTCTGTGAGTATATCGATTGTTGCACCTCTATAGCCCTTCTTGAGGTTTATTCGTGTGCAGAGGATTATGGCGTATACCGTTTTGTGATATAACTGTATGTAAGACGTCTATACATCAGTGAAGCATACAAAGACAAGAATGTGGTAGAAATAATATTTAGAATGCAGGTTTAAGCAGTGTATGTATGTCCGTTTTTTCGCAATACACGTCAGATCAGCCACGTCGAGAACAAGAAGTTCCTAACATGAAGCCGCTCATGACTCTGTTTAAAGTATATTTTTAATGTTAGTTTTACCGAAACCAATAACACTGTACGTAAGGAGCTTTTAGCAGTACACTGCACGTCATTGTTAGACTCTGTCTCACCGAGTACCTGACGCTCCCTACTCTCCCATATCAGAGCACCGACGTATTACGGTTTCAGTAAAAACAAACGGAGAAAAAACGAACATGCAGAGACAAGAATGTGGTAGAAATAATATTTAGAATGCAGGTTCAAGCAGTGTATGTATGTCCGTTTTTTCGCAATACACGTCAGATCAGCCACGTCGAGAACAAGGAGTTCCTAACATGAAGCCGCTCATGACTCTGTTTAAAGTATATTTTTCATGTTAGTTTTACCGAAACCAATAACACTGTACGTAAGGAGCTTTTAGCAGTACACTGCACGTCATTGTTAGACTCCGTCTCACCGAGTACCTGACGCTCCCTACTCTCCCATTTCAGAGCACCGGCGTATTACGGTTTCAGTAAAAACAAACAGAGAAAAAACGGAAAATACTTTTAGCTTGCCAGCATATTAACTTACCTGTTAAAGCCGATGTGTCAATGCGATGTTAAACACGATTCACTAACTGAGACTGTGACCAACCCAAGTAGAGAATAGTCTTCGATGTATTGAAGTGTTAGAATACTGTGACCTCCAGAAACCAAATCCGCTTCAAAGGTGGATAGCTACCAGGCTAAACAAGAAAATTCTGAAAATTAAAGAGATAGAAATAAGTCATTAAAAAAATTAAATTACAATAATGGGTATGTAAAACACCAGATAATTTTCAGACATTCTAATGGAACATTGCTAATAAAGCAGAGCAGTAAAACTTATATATAATATTTTAATACCGGTATTACCGACTTGTATTACCGACCGGTATTACCAGCCTGCATTATAGACCCGCTCATGTCAATCAAATATTCATACTAACGATAAATTCAACCTAACATGAAATCTGGAAGAATGGTATTAAACGTACACCAATAGAGCTGTATTTGTTTAATTCTCGATTGCAAAATGTTTTTGTGTCCTCGAATGGTTTTAGGCCACCCCAGTCAAATTAAGCTGCGGGACAACCTACACATACACCGAATGCTTATTGGTGTTTACTTGTAACGAAAAATTTAAAGCATGATTTTTAACCTAAGTCGAAATATAAAAAACTGAAAAAATCATGATAATTGTCTGAAACCCCGTAGAAGGCTCTTAATTAATGAGACCACTAAAACTTATAAAGGATGTTTTATTATAAACCGAATGCTCATCGGTGTTTACCTGTAACGAAAAATTTAAAGCATGATTTTTAGCCTAAGTCGAAATATAAAAACTAAAAAATCGAGATAATTTCTTGAAACCCTGCTGGAAGATCCTTAACTAACGAGACCAGTAAAAGTTGTAAATAATGTTTCGATATTAAAACGAGCCTTAAGCGTCTTTACGTACAAAATAATATTCATTGACAGAAATTTTCTCCTCACGACGTTATCTCGTTATTTAACAAAAATAAGGCCAATGTGGTTATAAGAACTTGATTTTCCACAACATTTGTCACTATGTTTGACGGAAACTGTGAGCGCCATAGAAAACATCCGAAGGAATATGAAAAGAAAGCAATAAACCTCTAGGGCTTACGGGGGCGAATGCCTCTTTTATTTTTGGAATGACGAGGGTGAGGGTTCCGTTGCACTAGCCTTATTTACGACTGCACCCTCAACCCCAACTAAATTTCCAATTTTAGTCGATAATGCATTGTGCATCCACGTTGGTAAAATTCCTTTATTTTTTGTGGTAGTAAAGCAAGTAGAAACAAAATGATAATGCACAAACAAATGTAGTTTTCAACTTCATTAAAAAACTTAAATTATAAATAAGAACTTTGCGTCTTTGAAATCAACATTTCGAAAATAGCGGTTATAATTTGAATGAAAACAGTGCAAGTGGTAAGTACTAAGAAGATAAAATAGAGGTAATTTTCCTAAGGAAATGTTAATAAAAAGAAGTTAAAAATGTTGATATTAAGCTTAATTTAGAAATTAAGTAAATTAATTTTAAATTGCAGTTTTAGAAAAATACGGTATCCTTTAAAATGCAATTTTTAAACCAAAAAATTTTAGTTTCAGCAGATAGATACAATAAAATTAAAAGATAAACAAAATTCATACAATTTGTATATTTCGACTCTTTTAATTCTTAAATTTACATACACAATTACGGTAATTCTACCAACCCCTGTATTAAAAGTCCAAAATTAAAAAAAGGAAATTCGAGATATTTGTCTGAAACTCAACATAACTCAATCATTTCACAAGACCAGTAAAAGTTTCTAATTATGTTTCGATATCAAAACCACCCTTAAGCATCTTTACCTATAACATAATATTCATTACCAGAAATTTTCAAAGTCCAAAATTTAAAAACGAAAAAATCGATATATCTCGAATACAGGTGATAATACGACAAAAATAAATCAAAAATTACCCCCGTCATAGTAACCCCCCTGTCCAGATATCTACCTACCAATCACATACATAAATTTAAAAGTGCCACCCTTACTATGAAACCACCCAAAAGATGTGCACCTAAGTAAATACACACGATTTTTCTTAAGTCTTATAAAATGCTAAACATATACGATATTCGAAATTTCGCTAAGGTTAAAAACTCAAATTTAAGTAAAAACGCATTACCCCACCACCAACACATAGGGTAGGAAGTCCAAATTAGTTAAAATTATCTTCCACAAAGAGCCGTGGAGACACCTTAGAATCACAACGATCGGAAGAAATAATATCTACTACATAGCAACAGTAACAAATAAAAAAAATTTTGCGAGTCCAGAGAAAGAAATCGAAAAAAATCGAGATACCTAATTGCTTATAACTCGAGAAAACGTCCGGAATTAAGAAGAGTAATAAAACGTATAAGCAGTGTTTCGTTATAAAACAACAGTTAATGATGTTTACCTTCAATGGAAAATGAAACCTAAGTAAATACACACGATTTTTTTTAAGTCTTATAAAATGCTAAAGATCTATGATATTCGAAATTTCGCTAAGGTTAAAATCTATCACCCATGCAAATTTGAGATACGGCTTACCTAAATTATGAGATGACCGGGCACGTCTACTCGCTTCTAGCAGCTGCAGGGAAAAGAAAGTTTCTCACGTTGCTTTAAGTTTATATAACCTCGGTTACCCAAGGTCAAGGCCATAGTCATACTTTGATTCCTTTGAACCTCTCGAGCATGGACAGTTCCGGAACCTCTTAAGCTTTCAAGATCACAAAATCTCAAATTGTTGAAATTTCGGCTAAGTCCGAAGCTAAAGAATAAAAAAATTCAAGATATTTTTGTTCGAAACTCCACATATCTCAGTCATTTAACAAGACCAGTAGAAGTCCGTTGGTTCCTTCAATACCGACCGGCGCGGCGTGCCTATATTCGTTGTAACTTAGATAATAATTAATTATAACATGAACAACATAGAAATTTAGGAATTTTAAAATTGTTGCGGAACTTTGAAAAACTGCTACTCAATTCATGTTGCTATAAGTTTTAAACTTTTTACGGTAAGTTTCAAATATGTTTAAGTGTATTCACGCTAGGTAATAACCTTATTAATCAAAATATTACTACTTACCTTATATTTAAAGCTTACAGAAGTGTAAAATCACACAAACCTTAGTTAAAGCAGTACAAGGCACGTTAACACCGGCCATCTTAAACACTTGATGCGTCACTTTAAGTCAGGTGAGCATGTTTTTAACATTCAAAGAATAGTTTTTACCTTTGTACCATAGAAGCCGCAATTGTTAAAACATTTACAGACCAAATTTGACCTAAATAAATTCAAAAAATCTCCTGGGAGAGAAGCAGGAGGAGCTACTGGAACTACCGGAATATCTGGAACTTCATCCTCTTCCATGTAATAGAAATCAATACGGAAGAATGGACCTTCCATATTTATCGTTACTTCTACAAAGGATGTCTCCACATTCATTCCAAATACCCCATGGTGTCCAGTTGCGGGTATTATTACGAAAATGCACCCAGGCCCGATGCGGGTGGTCACCTGTGACATGATGAGGCGAAATGGTCTTTAAACGTTTATGATAAAATGTTATATTAAGAATTAAGATATTGAAGACTTGAAATATTTTGTAATTTTATGTAAAATAGCAAAAAACCAATTTATTTAAAATAATGTATGTACTTACGCCATCTGGAATGAAACTATGGAATTAGAATCACAATTTGGTAGAAAACTGATTAGAATCACAAATGGTAGAAAACTGCAGAACCACACGACACACACAATAGCATCGGTCGAGGTCATCGTTAGGTGACTTAACTTACAATTGGCAGCACGACGGGTTGCATAGGCAGCACAGTCACTAAACAGTGATATTCCAACCCACTACAGCATGCGTCAAATGCGTAAACTATTGAAGTGTTTTATTTAAACTAAAGTTTCGTGTAATGTTGTAAATACACAACTGCTTATAAAATTAGTACACTTATATAAATGTTCTTTTAGCTATAATGTTATAACCATTTCATGTATCATGTATCTTATATAACTGTATTGACCATTTTAACGTCTCGATGTAGATTTTTTGTAATCCTTGTGTAAATTAAGCTTCACCATCTCAAGAGATGGATTTCGCTTGGTTTGCAGAGGAGGATGTGTCGCGAGTCGATTTAGTTTTATTTAGAATATTTAATATTATCAAAAGTAATTAAACATATTAAAATGTGTCGCAATGCGGTACAATTCAGGAGTATTGATCTAGTCATATAATAATCTATTTTAAGAATCAAGGGATTGTATGCATTCTTTCCTTGTTGCACTTTTGTGGAACAATTACACATAATATTGATTGGTCTAATTATAGCCTAAAATCCGGGTCTCAAATGCATCTGCAATGCACATATTGATTATTAATAAAACCTCAACCACTCTGCAACACAGAGTATAAAAGGGCTAAAGCTTACTGGTACGACAACAGTCGACGATCCACTCCAATCCAGCAAGCAGCTTTCATCTACAATTCTAGAAACATCCATACTCTCATTACTTAAACATAATGTGGGTTTGGTATGAAGTGTTGTTAGTCATGTAAGTAATTGTATTAGTCTTAGGCAATCATGTAAAAGGTTATTCAAATATATTTTTGTGTATTTCGAGTTGTGTTCCATCTACGGACATAGTCACGTGCTACGATGTTTGGTTCATCTAATATGAACCAAACGAACCCCCTAACGTTACAATATGATAGGAATATCTTCGTTTTTAAGATTTGAACTACTGGCTAGATATGAAATAATATCAATTTTTGAAGTGTCATCTTCTTCAGTGTTAGCAGCTTTTGATAAAATCGTATCGTTCCTTCCTAATAAATATTTCTTTAAACGCTTAGTAAATTCTGTTGGCAAAGGGTGGTCATGCAATCCTCCTGCAGACCTCATAACAGAGAAAAAGTTCTCAAGAACATCTTGGTTGAGTCGGTCTGTTACGGAGCAGGACTTTTGGGCGCCGCCGTTTAGGCGCCGGACGTTTGGGCGCCGGACGTTTGGGCTCCGTATGCTTGGCCGCCGAAGTATATACGTTTTTTACGAAACGAAGAGATATACCTCCAATTATTTTATATTTATATAAATATGCTAATTTTTCAAGAAATAAACAAACATAATAAAAGGAATTTATTAATATGTAGTGAAAAACAATATTTATAATAAAATAAACAGATTAATTAGTTGCAATACGCAAAAATTTATATAAATATGCTAACTTTTCAAGAAACAAACAAAAAAAATTTAATAAAAAAATTTACTAATATGCAGTAAAAACACAATATTTATAATAAAAAAACAAATTAATCAGTTGCAATACGCAAAAATTTATATTAATATGCCAATTTTTTAGGAATAATAAAATATGTTACATTTGTGGTCTCAAGTTTTTTCTCGCACCATTAAACACAGTTCACTTTCACTCTCAATCCATTAAAAAGTTGTGAGAAACCCCTCTGAGGTATTCCATGATTGTTCTGTCTTCAAATTCTTGAACTATGTTCCTAATTCTCTCATCCGCCGCTTGGTACTTTCGCCTTTTATGCGGAGGAGCTTCCCCTCGTATGAATTTTTCATACAATGCATCTCGTCCTTTCTGAACTGTTCGTAGGCCATCTATAAATTTCCATAGCGACGGATGGTCCATGCCTAACTGGCACTGCAAGCTACGATGAGCAGCCTCTGCAAAGTTGTTCGTGCGATCCTGATTATTAAGCACCCTTTCGTAGACGATCCAAATATTTGGCGAAAAAAGCGCCCTTCGTCGTGTGCCGTTTCTATTTCGCTTTCCTACATAATTGTCTTCAAACCAGTTTAAAATTGGTTGCAATTCGTTTGGTAGTTGCATAGAAACCTCTTCGATTGCGTCATCAATATGCTGAAGGGGAACGAAGGCTAGCGCGACTATTGTGCGCGCAGAAAGTGCAAATTCGGGATCGGTATTGTACTGCATGGAAATTCCATTTTCAGCAATTTTTTTCTTAAAATTTTTAACTAGATGAAACAGGCAACCATGTAACTCCGCTGTTGGAAATGCTGCAGTAGCTGACCCGATTACAGCCATTTCATAATCCAATGAAATAGTGTCGGGTTCGAATTGTGGCCACATTTCTTTGATAAGCGTAAACAGCCGATCGTACGTCCCACGTTGTTTATTTGGTAAAAGGGCATATAAAACGGGCAAAACAAATCCACCCCTGTTAGCCAAAATAGCGTAAATTTGGTGAAATAATGGAGGCGCTTGCCGAAACGTTCCATCCATAACAATTTGTTTCATGTGTTGACTCCATCTCGCGTTATCTTCTCGGGCAAATATTAAAATTCTTTGTGGATCAGGCTGTTCTACACCGGTATCCTTCATGAGGAATATTTCGGTTTGTCCAGGAGCAAATTCGTACCGTCTCTAGGCTTCTGGAATTACCAAAGTTTCCAGATCTCTTGGAGTTGGAGGTGCACCAGCGATAAGATTTCGGGTCCGCTGACACAGTTTCCTAACAGCATCCTTGTGTGGCATTTGCCCCTGAACGGCTGGTCCAGAACCTTCCAGGGCATGGCTTAATAATTGGGCTGGAGTATCCATACTTTGCTCGGCACGTGTTTTAATTGCCAGTTTTATTTTGGCAACGCTTACCCCTGCCGCGTCACTACCGTGATTATGATTACCTATAGAAAGCAAATATTTGTCCTCCGCTGTTGTATGGATACGACCAGGGCACTTGTCCGCCTTTCGTTCACATCTCCAAAACTTTTTTGTTTCGTCTTTGCTCGTCTTGTCGAAAACGTACATGTATCCATCAAAGATGAGCTTCTTTTTGTTGCGCTTAGTTTTCGTGTCTTCCATAATTACGTGATCACAATGAATGATTAAACTCACTTCTCTTAAAGAACAACTGCAGGCAACTGAGGTAAACTAACCTAAGGGTGACGTTAAATACTAACCATTAAAATGATTTCGACAAACATAGCTTACAGATTTTAAATAAACCAGCCTCAGTGAAATACCTGCAGAGCGGATTTGCAAAATTTACGACCTGTTACAAAACTCTTCCTTTAAATCTGATAAAAAAAATTGAGAATTTTATTAACCCCTGTATATTTGGACGTTATACTAAGCTTCTTAACGGGTTTAGTTGAAGTATGGGATTAAAGATTACAGAAATTTAAACCTCTAATTGCAATACAGATAGCCAAAAGTTGTACTGTAATCTTAAAAGTAACTTAGGCAAGAAAACTTCTGGTTGTGTACATTAAGTTGCATAGATGCATATGAACAATTTTCACTTACGTTAAATAAACTACAACCGCATAATAAAGCAGGCTTTATCGATTGTCAAACATCAACGACAAGTTGACAATTCCCGAGCTATCAAAAATCCAGCGTCCAAACAACGGCGACCAAACGGCGGCGCCTAAACCGCCGGCGGACAAAGATCCGGCGCCCAAACAGCCGGCGGTCAAAAATCCAGCGCCCAAACGGGTAACTTTTGATTGAATAAAAGGCTCTAATCCCAATGGGACACCCCATTTTTGAAATTAGATTCATTTATTCCTATGATTACGCTTTTATTTCTTTCAGAAGCTAGTCAAACTCCACTAAAAGAACATCAACCCTCACTAACGTGTTGAAATAATTTAATGAATATTCAATTCTCATGAAAGATCTTCCAATAAAAATTAAACATTCAATTAAATTCCTGGTTCTATTTAATTAAAACTAAAAGCAAATTTAAGTTTAAATCAAATCCCAGCCTGGTTTTTGAATTCTAAGTCCAGTATTAACTTGAATTAAAATTTTCTAACAGTTGAACTGTTCGGAGTAAAATGAAATTTACTAAGTCGGATCAAATAAATTGAACAGGAAAGTAAAAGTTAAACTGGATTCTGGTTTCTAAGAAAGACAGGATTGATTTCTCTAAAAGACAGGAATGAATTCTCTAATTTTGAGCTGGTGCTCCGGTTTTATACCCACTGAAGGTGGTATGGATGCTTTGGAAGGAGTTATTGTGGGAGTTCCGTTTCCCCCACACGACTTCTTCTGCGAGCACTTCACGTTAAAATTGTCCACTTCGAGCGCCACGAAGCGCCTTGGAATTTATTACAACAATATAATTCCTTCCGAATTATTAAAACATTGTTGTTACAGGATACTTCGTTACATTTTCCCCCTTCCTTCGGGAGAAGAAAAATGAAATCTGGTTAATAAAATGACTGCTGGCAGGATAATCCAGGGATCTGAATTAATTCGGGTTGGAATCCTTGGTCGGAGATCATAAACCCATGGAGATGGCGTCCTTCCTCCACTGCTTACGAGAGTATCTCTTCGAAATACCTCCAGGTACTGCACTCACTGGTTTGGAATCTACAGTAATATCCACCGATGGTGTTGGTTCCATTTCTGGTTGACTCAAAGGAGTGATGCTAAAGTTGGCCTCGGCTACCGGTTCACCTGATGTCACTAATGGCACAGCTTTCCACTCCAGAAGTTGTCTTCGTACTATTGGGGATGGAGTGTTTGGGGTTACGGTTTGTAAACGGTGTTCCTAAGGTTAACGGTGATGGACATACAGTACCTCTTGATATTTATGAACAAGACACCTACCAAAGTTTAAACTTTAACTTTTTCCCAGTAGATACCAACACTATTTGGAATATTATCAATAAAATCAAATCAACTGCATTTAGAAATGATGATATAAACATAAGTATGATAAAACTGTGCTGTCCATCTATTGTTCCTTATGTGACACATATCATTAATTCTTGTATTGTTGAAAATACTTTTCCGCAGTGCTGGAAGCATGTGATTGTCAAACCACTACCTAAAAATAAGCAACCTACTGGAATTAAAGACCTACGACCTATTAGTCTGCTTCCTGCATTGTCCAAAGTATATGAAAAAGTTATTTGCAATCAACTCAATAATTTCATCAATGATCACAGTTTTTTACCTTAATTTCAATCTGGTTTTAGATCTGGCTATAGCTGTACAACTGCTTTACTCAATGTTACTGATGATATTTTGAATGCCACTGACCAGGGAAAGATCACTGCACTCGTTCTGTTAGATTATAGTAAGGCATTTGATACAGTGAATCATAATACTCTTATTACAATTTTAAAATACTTAGGAGTTGGCCATGCTGCTACTTCGTTAATCAGAAGTTATCTATGCAATCGGACACAATTGGTTCGATTGGATAAGCAGGACTCACGTTCGCTATCGGTAACTCAGGGTGTTCCACAGGGCTCAATTTTAGGTCCCCTGTTATTTTCAATATATACATCTGTTTTCACGAAACACGTTAAATTTTCGAAAATTCATGTATACGCGGATGATGCTCAGTTATACCATTCTTTTACAACTGCAAATTGGAGGAAAGCTATTGATGAGGTAAACTTGGATTTGCAATATATCTACGATGCTTCTGTTCGTCATTCGCTTAAGATTGATACGTGTTAAAATGTGTTTTACAGTATTTACATTTATGTACTAAAATGTGTGCAGCTGTTCTAAAACGACCACCTGCTTAAAATTAACTATTAAATCACAGCAATTTAGCTAAGTCAAGTGATCACTGTTAATTAAAGTCTGTATTTGCTGAAAGAAATATAATATTCCTGTAAATAAATCAAAGTTATTAGACAAGTGCATTACGTTTTCGGGGAGCTCCCACTTTAAAGTATAAAACAATACAATCAAATCAAAATCAGATACAAATTATTTATTCTCAATCAAAATCAGATACAAATTATTTATTCTCGGGCAGCGCACCTTTACATTCTCCCCCTGAGAACTTCTTTTTATTTAAAAATGTATTTATTTGACCAAGAAATATATACACCACCTCTAAAATTAAACATGTATATGTATATCAGGAATTCATTAGTCTAAAATGCAAAGAACAATAAGTTCTCATAGTTCTTTTAATTTTTATACTTTAAGTCATTATGTACACCTGTGTCACTCGCGCTCACTTTTTTTTTAAGGAAGTTGTTCCTCGAGCCGCAGCCTCGTCCCTTCCTTCCTTGTAGTTTTGCTGGCCTGCTTGGGTTTTCCATGTGTGATGGTGGATATGTTGTAATTTCTGCTTGCAATTTGGCATTGGTTCCCATCGGTTTACATTTTTTTGTTTTTGGTGTGCCTGTTTCTGCTGGTGATGAAGGTGGTCTTTTTGCAGGTGGTAATCCGGTTTTCGGATGTACTGCATCCAATGGTGCTGTATTTTTGCACAATTAATGGTAAAGTTGTTTGTTGGTTTTCTCCGCCGATGCTGATCCAGGTGTGGGTGGTCTCTCCATGTCCATTATTAACACCCAATCTGCTACATAGTCACCATATTCACATGGCACCTGAAATACAGGCTCTGAAATCTTCTTGTTTTTAGAATTCTTAATTGTAGTGTTGTTCATGTTGGATTCTAAGAATGACTGGCCTAGTTTGGAATTCAACCCCTGTAACGTATTCCTCTGAATCCCCGCTCCGTCTTGAATGTGCTTGCCATTCCCTTAGGGCGGTTTGTTGTGACATTTTGCGGACCCATAATTAATTGCCAGTACCGCCCTCACGGTCAAAACTGCTCCCGAGTAATACCTTTTTAGATTTTCAACGTTATACACATCCTTTTTACGTTTTGTTGCAGGATATATGATTTCCTCAGAGTGCGTTGCTTAATTTTATAGGGTCCTTCATATAACAGTTGCAATTTGGCAGAAATGCGATTTTTTGCATCTGAAATGGGCTTCTTCTTTAACAATACTAGATCCCCAATCTCGAAGTGAATTTCTTTTGCCGTCTTGTCAAATTGTTTCTTACGCTTTTCAGCCTGCGAGTTTAAGTTATTGCGCACAGCTTTATGAATTTCTTCTAAACTCATTTGGCGTTGTTGTGCTAAAATCTTTTTTAATGTTGCATTTACTTGAGTGGTTGGTTTAGTTCCATATACTACTTCATACGCCGAAAATCCCGTGCTGGTATGAGGTGTTGTGTTTAAACATTCCTCCATTTTTTTTACATGTGAAACCCACGCTGTATTTTTTTGATGTGTGTAAGTGCGTAATATTCGAGCGATTTCTGTCATCACTCTTTCAGATGGGTTGCTTTGTGGATGTCTAATGGATGAATATGTGATTTTAATGCCTTCCTTTTGTAAATCCTTTCATTTTTGAGATTTAAACTGACTTCCATGATCACTCAGAATTACTTTTGGTTTGATGATTAAAAAAAAATGTTTTAAGATACAAGCACTTTCTGCACCTGCTGTAGCTTTTCTAATAGGGAAGAGTTTTACATATTTAGAAAAAATATTTAAAACCACAAAAACGTAAGCACATCCTCCTCTTCCCTTTGGAAGTGGCCCAAAGAAGTTAACCGCTATAAGTTTGTTACGGGCTTCGGGTGGTATTTCGACACCGTAGCAAAAGGTGTGCCTGGCAGCTAACTCGTAGCCGGCGAAGGGGGGGGGGTTGTAAAGTTGAGATTGAGGTATTTAAAGGGCATCACCTGCTCGATGGTTGAGGTAAGGGGAAGGAATAAGCGGTCCGTGTCCCAGCGGATTCAAAGCAGGAAACCTCCGTGGGCAGCTCGCTGTTCTCGTGACGTGACATACCTTAGGTCTTTTTCCACTAGATCAAGCAACACAGTATATGCTTATAAAGTAGGATCAAAGCTTAATTACGAAGGTAATGAATAAATCACGCTACGATAGGTTACAAAATTAAATATATTGAACAAGAATAAATATATGTATAAAAACGAATAAGTATCAGTAACTCAAATATTGAAACAAAGTATATTAAAAGCAAATTAGAATGGTTCGTAATCCCCGAAGGAAAGCAAAGTGTATAAAGGATAAACAGTTAAACATTAATACGCATAGTTATTTAGCAACGTTGCAATAATTCCGAATGTTCTGCGTCGATAACTTTTTCCTTAGCAAAAACAAGGTATTCGTTTATCGATACAGTCTCCGAGAACAAAGGAAATCTATATACCTATATAAAGTAAATTATAAACGCATGCAGCAGGTTACAACATGAAATCGTACTCCTTGGTCCAAACAGGATGCTTCTTCAATCGGCACGAAACACAGGTAATAATCAGTGAATTACAAAGTTACTTACAGAAATTAACATTCACCCGGTGGAAAGTGGCCTTACTTTATTGACGTTAAAGCCGTCAGAGGTGTCGAGCTTTCAGGTGGAGCTCGTACGCTTAGCAGGTACTTTGGGTGCGGCGGAGTCGTGACGGCAGGTGGTTTGGTACGTGACGGAAAAATTCCAAGACGGCGTCCAGTTGAATGGTGAAAAATGGCGGTAAATGGTAGAAGATTGGCGTTAGCGATACGAAATTAACTCGTGAAACAATGCTCCGTCCTTGTAGTGACAAATTGGATCCGCTTTCAGCGTTAGAATTCGACGTAGGAATCGGTAATCGAAATTCAAATGTTGCCTTTCTTGTTGTTAACGAAACCACTTCAATCTTGCGTATAAATATCGACGGAGTCGGCGCAAGTTACTTTTACGATATTTTGACGTGAAACGATTAACAAACATGCGAGTCACTAACGAGAACTTCACGGTTTTTCCCGGTTTACTTAGTTATTCTACATAACGGCACTCAAGTGCGTGGGGTGTACACGTCTGATCAGTACAGTTGCTGGAAGCTGTCTGTCTTGCTACCCGGGACGCGAGACGGGTTAAGGCGTCTAGGCGTCGAAGATTATGCGCGTGAAAATTCCAGCGGTGGCGAATGTTCTAGAAAAGCACAGGGCCGGAATAAAAGTAAAATCATATAACACCCCCCTTACTTGAAGAGGATTTCACCGAAATGCTCTTGAGAGAGAAAATCAGCTCACGAGAAAATGAACGAGACAATGAAGAAAAACCCTTGACCCAACCCTATGAGGTATTCCCCCTGTTGTGGCCTTACTTCGTCGTTGACCCAACCCAGACCACAACAGTCCGATTTAAAGTTTCGGAAAACTGAAACTTCGGCAGCAACCGAAGGTACGATGGCCGGAACATCAATCAATCAATCTAAGAAGCAGGAACAACCCGGGGCCCGGGAGCCTAAACAACTTCCACAACATCATCATAAAAACACAACGAACAGTGGCTCGGCTGAGAGCCGAGACGCACTGCGCACCTGTCAGAATGAGTCGGCCTCTCGTGCACGACCTAATACACGGGGGTATCTTCCCATCCCGAGAGACGGCTTGGGGTTTGGATAAAGCCCAACCGAAAAAAAGAGAAAAGAGGGTAAAAGGGGTGAAGAGGAAGACTGGGGTGGTGGTGTCAGAGGACGTTAAGTTTCTTTACCAGAAGGAGAAATGAAAAAAAGAAGAGGAAATAAAAGAGAAGAGCAGTTGTCAAATCCGGGAAAAAATAAAAAAAGTCAAATCCGAGAAAAAGTGTCTTACACCCATGAAGTGTTCCGACCAACCTACCAAGACCGACATGGGGATGGGTGTATGTTCAACAGAACAAACATGAATAAGGGGGTTGGAGTAAACCGAAGAGGGTGCTTTGTGTTTCACGAGATCCACACATCGCAAGACTCCCACAACAGGAATAGACCAAAAAAAACGGGGATGGAGTGAGGAGAATGAAATTCCTCAAAGGTTAATCCTCATCGGGGTTAAACTTTAAATCTTTAGCATGCCAAATACCTTTACGAACACAGGTGGCGTCGGAGAGTTCATACGTCGTGAACGAAACTTTGCGGGATATCAAAAAGGGACCCAATAATTTAGGTGCCAATTTGGCGGTAAAATATTTCGAAGCGTCAGAAAGTACGTAGTTCTTTTTCAAAACGGTTTCACCAACGTTAAAAGTAGCGGGACGTCTACGTAAGTCGTAGCGAGTATTGGCGTTTTCGTACGCCGTTACAAGGCGTTTAATGATATCGTCATAAATCTTGTTAAGCGCAGGCGCTTTGCGTAAAAGGGCGTCACGGTCAGAAACGAGAATTTTCTCAACGGTAGCGGAATCATGGGTTTGACCGAAAAGATTTCCTTCTAAAATCATTTCGCGACCGTAATTGGCGAAATACGGCGACATTCCAATGACTTCGTGAACGGCGGTTCGAATTGCGCAAGCAACCTTAGCGAGGTAACGATCCCAAGTTCGATGATTATCTTTGACGTAAGATGCGAGCATGGTTTTTAAAACACGGTGCACGCGTTCAACAGGGTTAGCTTGAGCGTGGTAATAAGCGTTAAAAAGGATCTTGGTTTTATAAGCTTAAGTCGGTGAACAGTTTACTGCGGAATTGAACTCCGTTATCGGTAAGTAGGTATTGAGGTGCTCCAAACATTGAGAAAACACCTTCTTCAATCTTTTGCATGACTGCCGAGGCAATAGCGGAACGTAACGGAAAGAAAAGGGTATACTTCGTAAAGTAGTCGGCTACAGACAGTATGTAGGTGAATCCTTGAGTTGAGCGTGGTAAGGGTCCAACTAAATCAACCGAAATCACCTGCCAAGGTTTGGTAACAACAGGATGACGAGACATAAAGCCAGCAGGTTTCTTTTGCTCAGGCTTTAGGGCGATACAAACGTGACAATGGTTGACGTAACGAGCAACATCCGTCGAGGCCAGTAATATTTTTGTGCGATACGTTCAAATGTCTTCAAGATGACCAGCAATTGGTTCGTCGTGATTTTTCTTTAAAATCTCGAGGCGATCAAATTTTGGTACGACTTCTCTCCAAGTGTCTTCTTCTTCGGACAACTCGGGGTACTTAGGCGTGAGATGTTTAAATAATTTACCAGATCTGATGGTCCACAAAGGGTACGACAAAGGTTTCTGTTCGTACGTGAGTTTACTAAAGGTGCGTCAATTGTGGCGGGATGTGCTGTAACGTTGTCGATAATCGGAGCGGATCGGGATAAGGTGTCTGGTACAACGTGGTCTTTTCCTTTACGATGGATGATCTCAAAATCGTATTGCTGAATTTTGACGGCCTACCTAGCTAAGCGGCCAGTGGGTTCTTTCAAGAGAATGATGGTCCGTTATGACGGTAAAATGGGTTCCTTCTAGGTAAGCTCGTAGCTTCTCAATGGCCCAAAGGACTGCAAGACATTCACGTTCCGTTACGGAATAATTGCGTTCAGCTTTGTTCAGTGAACGGCTGATGTAGCAAATAACTCTTTCTTCATCACCGATAGTTTGGGTCAACACAGCACCAATACCAAAACCAGATGCGTCAGTTTGTACAACGAAGGGTACTGTAAAGTCAGGGCACGATAAGATTGGTGCAGAAACTAGTTGATTCTTGATAATGCCAAAAGCAGTGGCACACAGTTCAGTCCACTCAAACTTGTGGTTCTTCCGTAATAGTCGGTAAAGGAGCGATAATAGACGAAAAGTCAGGTATAAAACGTCGGTACCAACTTGCCATGCCGATAATTCTTCTAACTTCAGGTACACTTTTAGGTGGCGGTATATTCAAGATTGCATTGACCTTATCGGGATCTGCTAACAGTCCTTGCGAATGCACAACATAACCCAGGTATTTCAGTTCTGGCTTGCAAAAGTGACATTTGTCACGGCTTAAAGTTAAGCCAGCCTCTTCAAAGCGTTTCAAGACTTCCTTCAACACTTCGAGATGTTTTTCGAAACTTGGCGTGCAGATTACGACATCATCAAGGTATACAAAAACATAGGGATCTAATTCAGGGCCTAAAACGTGGTCGATTAAACGGCACCAAGTCGCGGGTGCATTATGAAGGCCAAAAGGCATACGTTTGAATTGGAACAGTCCGCGGTTCGGAACCGTAAAAGCAGTAAATTGGCGAGAGTCTTTGGCAACTTCAATTTGCCAATACGCAGATTTGATGTCGAGGCTCACTATAAAGCGTGCGTCACGAAGGCGATCGAGAATAGACGAGACGTAAGGTAAGGGGTAAGCATCCTTCTTGGTGCCTTGATTTAATTTTCTGAAGTCGACGCAAAATCTGTAAGAAGAGTCCTTCTTCTTTACTAATAAAATCGGGCTTGACCAGGCGCTCTGCGAGCGTTCAATCACACCCATATATAACATTTTGTCTAATTCTTTGTCAATATGCTGCTGCATAACGGGCGAGACGGGGTAGTAACGTTGCTTGATCGGTGAAGATGTGGTTTCGATCTTGTGTTGGACATGCTTAGCGCATCCCAATTCCTCAGTGACTCTGGAAAAATGTTGTTGGACGGTACAATCTAATTCTTTGCGTTGCCGGTCGGTAAGGTCTCTGGCTGAAGACAAAGTTTCTGCAGTTGTCGTTGTTACTAAAGCAATATCGGATTTCGCAAATTTCCGTTCGCCGCGAAAAATACCCGGCACGATACCAACAGATTTCCTAAAATCAATGCCCAGAATTAAAGCGTGCGGTACGTCAGGGATAATTAAAATATCAACAGTCGTTAGCGTATCCCGTAAACGTATAGGTAGCGTTAGCGTTCCTAAACTTTGAACTTTTTCTCCGTTAGCAACAGTACATGTTGGACGAAACTTTTTATTCGGTATTAACCCTAAAGGTGACAAAAGGTCCCAACCCTTTCCTCCAAGGATTGTGCGATTGGCGCCGGAATCCAGTAAACCTAACATATCATGTCCTAAAATATTTATAGTTATGTAAGGGCGTTCATCCGTATTAGCGTGTTCTAACACGTAGTCTAAAATAACTTTATTTTGCTGAAATTTAGTTTCCTTCTTATCGATAACTTGTCTGTAAAAATCAGGTCGAATTCTTAAAAATGCGAGAGGACATCTTTCGACCGTTTAATGTCTTCACGGTCCGTTTCCCGGCGGTAAACGTTTGTTACTTTGGGTTCCGCATTTAGGACAAGAATTCACAATAACTTCAGGTTTTCCACAACGAAAGCAATACATTTTGTTCCGAGGCATAGGGCATTTTCCAGCGCGATGATTAGGGCTTTTACAATTCCAACATAAAAGTGGCGCGTTTCTAGGCGCAGATCTCTGATTAGACCGAGTTTGATTGTTAGACGGCATTTCCCTATTATGCGCGGAAACTTTATCGACGGTATTTTCGAAAATTGGTTCGAGAAAATCGCTAGTTGACGGTAAAACTTCAATGTAAGCTAAGTCAGCGTCAAGGTCCCTCTTTTTGCGTGAAGGTGGTATAAAATTATCCACTGCGTAGCGTCGTTCCTCAATTCTTCTGCCGTAAGCGATAAGTTCATTAATTGAGTGTATTTCTGTCAATCCTAATTGAGTCTGATAAAAAGGCGATATATTGTGCGTTAGTATGCGTAATTGTTGACTTTCAGCCAGAGGTTCGGACAAGCGTGCGAACATATTTTTCATAACAGCTTTCTTCTGCACCTTGTGTGCGGCGTTTAATTTCTTCTAGTAGTCTGTCGTTATAATCGACAGGCTGGAATTCAAGACGTAAAAGTTTAACTAACTCATTCCAATTTGTGGCAAGTAAGCAATTTGCTCTGTACCACAACAACGCTTTACCCGTAAAAAGGTCACAGGCTTCCAGAAATAATTGATTCTCCGTAACATTTCTTGCACGTGATAACTCTGTAACGCGTTCTAAAAATGCACTAATAGACATTGATCGTGAATCACCAGAAAGGCACGGGTTTGATTTGCGAAAATGCGATAGCGTTTGTTTGGGCGACAGGGGTTGAAATTGTGGTCGCGACGACGTTACTACTTGACGTCGAGGGGCTAGGGGTTGAAATTTGGGAATCCGTACCCAAACTTATTATACAGGGGTCGCTAGAGAGTTCATATTTTACCATTATGGACGAAAATTCCGTGAACAGCGATTTTTTCTACGAAATTTCACTGTCGGTAACAGGGACAGAATTGTTCAAGCGAGCCAAGCCGTGGCTAAGTTTTGTTTCAATAATTTGAGCGGAAGTTTCGTCAGGCGTAAGGGCGTATTGTGCGATAATTGTTTCTAGTTCTGCCTGAAGAGCGATGATTGCATTTGAGTCTTCAGTGAAATCAAACGGGTATGTTGGACGCGTTGCCGATGGATTAGAATTTTCTTCAGTCAAAAATTTGCGCAATGTCGAACGTAATTTCGTAAGAGATGATTCATCCGGAATATTTCCCCACGTATTTTAATTTCATATTGTAATTCTGACTTTGTTAACCGGTCGACATTTAATTTATAACCCATTTTGCTGTTGGAATGAAAAACAAAAAACGAAGCAGAAGCACGATGTTGTAATCGCACTAAAAACAACCAGATTTAATGCGCCGACAAAACCTGCGAAAATAATCCTTATGAGCGTGAGTTGAAACACGAACTTTAAATATGCAATCTGAATTCGCGATATACTAAAAACAAAGTTGTTTTTGAAAAGCAGGATGATCTCATTTGCGTCAATAAATGAATTGTTGAAATTGGCAAACAAAAGTTCCGAAAATGACCCTTAAAAACACGTATTTTTTTCACACGTCGAAATTTGTCCTCGGGACGGTACCCTAGAGTCCAGACGATAAACAACGCAAGGCGCAATGATTTCACCACTTGGCGTAAAGAAATTCGATAAGACACGTCCCGATTGGAATGCAGAAGGTCAATATCTACGCGTGTGACTTAATACACAGGAAGCGATAAATTCTTTAATTTGTTCTCGCAAAATACAGGGTACTACGCAATAATGAAACGAGAATACAATATACAGGGTGTCGCAAGAATTCTGAAACGGGAATAACGGTGAAAAGGCGAGAATCTCACACGCTGTGTGTCAAATTTGTTACACAAATTCGGCAAAAAAAAAGGCCCCACCATTGGGCGCCAAATTTGTTACGGGCTTCGGGTGGTATTTCGACACCGTAACAAAAGGTGTGCCTGGCAGCTAACTCGTAGCCGGCGAAGGGGGGGGGGTTGTAAAGTTGAGATTGAGGTATTTAAAGGGCGTCACCTGCTCTGATGGTTGATCCGGATCCCTTCTACCTGCCTCAAATTTTGGTGGCAGGGGGCGTTCCGCTTACATCTTGACACAGTTCATTTATTATTCAGTATTTGGAGCGAATGTTTATGTAAAAACACGTAGGGCGACGCGTTACTTGATTTTAAAAGGTTCCGCGTGGCGTAGCCCATGGCTTCAGCCAGTTATATTAGTTTTTTTTGAACCTTCATTAAGTACGTGATTGTATAATGTTTCTTAGTATGTAATTCTAGCCATAGTTTTTGTTCGGCAGACTCATATCATTTTGCACCTTTATAAATAACCGTGTTCACAACATAATTGTCTCTATGACAAAATTAACTAAAATGGATTAACTAATTTAAGATTTTTATGTTCGCTAAACGCAGCCTGTTTTTTGATAATTTTTGTATTTTAGTATGCTACATGACCAAACTGTTAAAAATGCATTTTGGGTTGCCCACCCTATAAGGACCTCTTTCTATAAAATTCTGGAGGATTGTAACTTAGAGACGTGTATTGGGGTTGCGGTTTTTTTGCAGACCATAAAATAAATTTACTTGCCAATATGAATCGTTGATTTAACATTATAACTAGAATACCCAAAGTTTTGCATTATTTTAATACTTCTTGAACAGTTCCTAAAGGTATACCGAAATATTGCAATGAAACTTAGAAAAACTTTATATTATTATAATGTCACCAACTTATTGCAATTTGCATAGTAAATGAGGAAAAAATCAATTTCTTTTCTGCAGGAAGATAACCATAAGATATTGTTCTAACAAGTAGATTTCATACTATTGACAACTTGTTACAGCTAATGTATACCGTCTGTCTACAAAGTAACCTCCCCCCCCCCAAACTAACTTTTAAACGACTTGATATTTTACCACAAAATTTGGTGTGCTTTAATGGGAACTTAAATACTATTTTTTAGGCAATAATTAAATTTTGTATCATTCAAAATGGCGACTAAGCGCCATTTTGAATTTTTTTTAATAGAAAGGGGGGTCGAGTGGCACCTCATTTGGAAGGTCTTTTAGTTCTACGTCTGATCCTAGAGTTTCCAAGAAAAATATTCAGTCATTGGCGGATTTTAAACAAATGGACTCACTCAATTCAAAATTGTTTTGATTTTTTTATCCAGGGTGGAGTGACATCTCATTTGAAAGGTGTTTTAGTTCTGCGTTTGATCCTAGAGTTTCAAAGAAAAATATCCAACCATAACAAAATGGCTTTTAAACAAATGGACTCACTGTCACTCAATTCAAAATTGTTTTGATTTTTTTATCCAGTAGTCCACTATTTCATTTGCAGAACAATTTTCCCAGAAATACCTCAGGTGGCTGGAAATAATATTGAAAACGTTATGTTCCAACAAAATGGTGCGCCGCCTCATTATTATAAGCCTGTTTCTCACTTTCTTAACGGACATTTTCTTGGAAGATGGATTGGTAGGCGGGTGTCTGTAGAACAGCCGGCTCGCTCCCCAGATTTAACTTCCTTAAATTTTTTTCAATGGGAATATTTGAAATCGAAAGTGTATAGAACCCGTCCAGAAACAATTGAAGAACTGGAGCAATGCATTACAGAAGTTTGCAGAAATATCACTCCAGAAACTTATGAAAATGTAAGGCAGGAATTTCATAACCGACTTTTTATGTGCCAAGAAGTGAATAGTAAATATTTCGAACATTTAATTTATTTATTTTTTTGCTTTAATTCTTAGTTTTTTAAATAGACTTTCTTATCTTCAAACATTTGTCATTTTGTTATAGCTGAATATTTTTCTTTGAAACTCTTAAGATCAGATGCAGAACTAAAAGACCTTTCAAATGACGTGTCACCCGAACCCCTTTCCATTAAAAAAAAAATCAAAATGGCGCCCAGTCGCCATTTTGGATGATACTAAATTTTAATATTGGCTGAAAAATGGTATTTAATTTCCTATTACAGCACACCAAACTTTGTGTTAAAATATCAAGTCGTTCAAAAGTTAGTTGGGGCGGGGGGGGGGGGGGTGCTTTATAGACACAGCGTAGAACAAAAAAAAATTAGTTTAAGCCAATAGTCATGGTATTTTTTAAATTGTAATCAACAATACTAATTCATTGAATTTTCATATGAGATAGTTGACCACATCTTTTTAAGAGTATTTATAAATACCTGTCAAATGCAATACATTTATAACAGAACGTTATACAAAAAACTTTATTTAACAAAAGTACAAACATATAACTAAATTTTGACTTACAATTAAAAATCGCTCATTAAAACTTATTTCGTAGAAAAATGCAAAATGGGGAAAACGTAAGCACTGTTGTTATCAGTTATTTTGCAACATTTTAGCCAAACATCCTTTAATTTGCAAGTGAGTAATTCTGAAGAACTGCAGCTGTTGATTTTGTAGCACCTGTAGAATAAAGTAACTGAATAAAAGTATATTGTACTGAAATTTTAAGTAAATCTATAATGATTAGTGAATGAAGAATGTGTATAACTGTATATTACACTTTTTTTTCAAATAATAAGACTACTGTTACATTTATAAACACGGTTAATTATACAATACCTTAAATTCTCCGAATTAACTGGATTTGTAATATTGTACAGTTGCAAATATTTTTTACGTATAAGTATTGGATCAGCATCCGTCTCGATTATGTAATGTACTATAGCTATTTCGCCTGTGGATAATATAATAAATTCTCTTTTCCATTTACTTTTAATGTTGTTTTCAAATCCAATCGGTTTAAAATGATTTTTTTGAACTGTCTTCCACGTGACTTTATCGACAGACAATACTGAGGAGCGGGTTCATTCTTCGTGCAATTCATATTGGCACTGCTTTCTTCCACAAGGCGCTTTGCCATTTGTATAAGCACCGATTTTCCACTTCTCACCGTTTCTTTGATGACTTTCAAGTAGTTTTCAAATTTGAAAGCACTGAAACTATCCAAAGGACCAAAACGTGCAGCATCATCAGCTAAATGTAGCAGACCGTGAACATTATATACACAAAAACCTTCTCCATAATTTTTGATTGCTAATTCTACAAATTGTTTAAGTAATCGTTTAGCCTTTTTAACATCCGATGGACTCATACTTGCTGACGTCAATAATCTCGCTGCAACGTGAAGTAATAAAAAATGTCTATAATATTTTTTCTTCAAGTTTCGTTTGAGAACCACGGGACCAGTATACAGCAACAACTGTCGAAATTCAGTTGCTTTCCAATCTTTGTAATCGCTAATATTACGCGGTGTTCTACCAAAATCGTTAGGTACACACTTGGCGGCTGCATTAAGGTACTGGTTTATTATTAGCGTATTGGTATTGCCAATTCTATGAATACGCGGTCCTTTATCGATCCACCATGAAATAAGTCTTTTCATTACTCCCTAGCATAACAGATGCATGTAGTCTGCTGGAAAGTTTTGGACCATGTCGATCGGAATGTTTATCAGAGGGGAAATTCCAGTGTGATGTTCACTATTAGTTTTACTGCGGAAAGAAGCGTCTGTTCGTTTCTTACAGTTGGTGTCTAAATAAACGAGTTTTCTTTCATTTTTCAAATATTTTCCTTTTATTTCACATTTATCACACCCGTAGTAGCCATTATGACCTTTCATGCGTTTAATATATGCTTTCGCGGGAGCGTCACAAACAAACAAACATTTTTTATGTCTACTCTGTAATTAATATTTCCGATACAAATCCCGTTTTCTAAAATATTATTAAATTCTTCCAGAAACTCCTTTAAATAATTTTCTCTAGGTACTGGTTTAGAACGGCCCGAATAGATGCCTACAGGAAATGGCGAATGGTTATTCACGCTACATAATATTGGCCAAACTGAAAATTTGCTATTGCTATCAAATGGTTGTACGCCATCGACATTTATGTGTAACCAAATTTTGGGGTCATTCAGATTTATCTGAGAAAGAAAGGCGCCGATGGTTTTATTCAATCCTAGATGAACATATTGACCATCGTTTTCAAAAGGCAGTGGTGATACAGTAATCGATCTAGGTGTACAAAGCAATGTGCGTGGATCCAATGGTAACTCTGGAAATTGTTTTCTCAGGGACGGTAAATGTAAGAGCTCCTTTAAAGCTGAATGAGTAATTTTCTTGGAAATTGCCCAAGCACGAAGATCTTCTACGAAATCCAAATTTCTTTCATCAATATCTTCTATGTTCGGATCCTCAGTAATACTGTCTTTCGATATTGAAATTTCTTCGATTAAGTTGCTCTTTTCCGATTCTTCTCCTTCTAGACGTTGCACCTCGTTATCTGCGTTCAACACCAATATTTAAGTTAAGAATTGTTTACTTACAATTAATTAAAATGAACTTGAACGAAATAAAGCCAACATTTACATTCGCGGAAATTAGCGTAGTAGTTTTTGTTCTTATTTTACGTTGAATACTTCTAGGAGACAGAATAGGTCCTCGTCTTCCCATGTTTCTTTATTCTATATTTTAAATATTATATTCACTAATTAACTACACACCACTTTGCCAGCCAGAACAGAACTAAAATTATCTTGTTCGCAACGTTGTACTTGGATAACGAAATAAAGTAAGGGCAGTGTTGCCAATCGTACCCTTGTCCATTATCGTAATTTACTCAGAGCAAGGATAATTATGCGCTCTAAAATTCAAAAACATGCATGCATTTATGTTTTTTTGTTGATTTTCAGCCTACTCAAGAAAGCAATTTTTCACAGCATACTATAAAGAAAAAGGTTTCTTGCTTTAACTCCGTTATTTGTGAAAATAAACCCATCAAACTTACGTACAGAATACAGAAATGTATTTTAGTATAATTTCCAGTAGTTTTCACCTTATTAATTTATATCGAAAACTAGCAATTTTATAACAAATATCATAATTTAAAAAAACCTGATTTTGAATGTTCCATGACTAGCGTTACACATTTGTTCCCTTGGAGGAGCGAAAAAAAAAATAATATTACATTTCCTTGAGTTTCAAACGAAACCTTTTTTGGGTTCCTAGACGTCCAAGACGAGTGTATTTCCGTCAAAATCTAGATTTCGAATATTTTCATGAAATCATTCCTTATCGAAAGTATAGGAATGTAAAAACACACCAAACTAAAATATTCACAGGTATATTTGTGAATAATTCCTCTAAAAGTGCAGCATATTAAGGGGGACGGGACACAACGTCCAATGGCCACATCGCCCACCATGTATTTTGTAGGTCCATATCGCCCACCGAGGACACAACGCCCAGTCTGCATATTGGCCGCAACGTCCACCGTGCCCACAACGTCCACCAGTGAAAATGCCCATAACGTCCACCGCGGACACAACGGCCACTCATGTCTGGTGGCCACAAAGCCCAGCGAGTCCATAACGCCCAACCGTTCGGGTTGCCGTGACTGTCGCCTCGCACGAATTCTGATGGACACAACGGCCACCGCGACCATAACGTCCACTACCGTAACGGACCACAACGTCCACCGTGACCACAACGCCCACTACTGTAACGGCCCACAACGTCCACTCACGTCTGAGGGACACAACGCCCACCGATAGTAACTAGTTAACCATAAAGAAGAAATTCACATACTAGATATTTTATATAACGCCTTTATTTGTTTTATTAAATTAAATTGAGGCCCAATTTCCCAAGAAACAACAATTGATTTTGCGAGATAATGATATTTACACATGGCCCTACCTTTACAATCATTGATATTATAAAGAGAAAACTAACCATTACCTATATAGCGGGTGTTAATTGAAAAGGAGCCACCTGATTTGCTTTATTTATTTACTAAGATAAACAAAAATTAAATGATAGTATTTTTAGGTAATAATAACTGGCTAAGTGACTTAAAATTTCACTTATTTTCCTTTCCTGTTTTACTGGAACTGACCTCAACTTTCTTATGTTATATATAACATTCTGTACATTTTTACCTATTTGAAATCAGTGTAAAATGTATTTATGGTAGCATAAATCTGCTTTTAATGTTTCCTGTGCAAGTACTTATTGATTCTACTAGAATTTTGTAAAAATACATCTAAGTAAGTAACATTCATAAATGTTCTCGTTGGAAATTGAAAATCAGACACATTGTAACTCTAACAACTATTTTAAGGGATATGTTACAAAACAACAGTTTTTCAAAAAATAGTTTAGTTTTAAAATATATAATTTACGTGGCAGGGACTATTTATATTAAACAACATTTAAAATTAATATTAGTAGGTAAATCACCTTTTTAACGATTCATTAATCCTGTTTGTTGCTTTAATCAAGAATACATCAACTATTTAATGTTATATATTATATTCTTATATGCATTAGTCCCTAATAACTGGAAATTTATTGCCAATAATAACGCAAGGACAGTTAAAAGCAACATCTGTTTCACATTTTCAGAGGTTTTTGTTTGATTTTCGAGCATCTTTACTTCGAAAGTATCAAGTGTCCAAGCAAAACAATGAATGTGGCAAATAAAGAATACCCCAATATTTTAGCAGGCTCTTTGTGTATGAATGCTCTCTAGAAAATGAAGACATTAAATTTTTTAATAGTCGTGAAACGTCACAAATAGGATGTTTAAATGCTGTTTCTTTTTTCAAGCGTCCGTTGAGGGAGTGAGGGCAGGGCCGAGCCGTGCAGGGGGTGCAAGGGGTGCACAGCACCCGGGCGGCAACCCAGTAGGGGCGGCAAACCAGTAGGGGCGGCAACCCAGTAGGGGCGGAAACCCAGTAGGGGCGGCAACCCAGTAGGGGCGGAAACCCAGTAGGGGCGGAGAAATGAAAAATGAAAGAAATTTAAGATATGCTTGCGGCATTAAAAAATGCAACTTTTTTTTTATCAAGTTACACTTGTATCTGGCTTTTTTTTTGGTATAAAGGTAAGCTGATACAGAAAAAAGTGTTGCATTTTTTTAAGGCGGCAAGCATACAATAATTTATTACTTACAATTTATTTTTATTAGTAAACACATCGGTGCCGATCGCTATCGCTATTGTAAATACAAAGTTATACTGGGTCAGCGTGCAGGGTTATGTCATGACACACGAAACTATATAGATTCGGCGAAATCGGCTTGACTAAGCGGCGCGAATTTAAAACGGCAGAAATAATAGACTAAACGTTTCAAATTCCTGCATAAAACTCGATCATACCGACAAATCAGTGCTGCAAAAGATTATTATTTATGAGTCGGTAATATATTGTATCTTTACACGCAGTTGAATATTCTATTGAAAATCTCCAAGAAATGTAAAAAAATAGATTGACAAATAAATTTATGACCAGCTAAAACTCTCTCTCTCTCTGCTAATGGCGTAAGCCCATGTAATGGAGAAAGCAAATTGTTTTATGGAGGGTTTCATGTCTGTTTTAAACATGAACGTCCCCCATTGTTACTTTTGAAAAATACGTACTAGGGTCACTCTTTCAATGAAAAGCTATAAAATCTGACATATGACACTTAAAGTTTGAAACTTGCATTTAATATTTATGAATGGTTGGTAGAAGTTAAAGAGTTAAATGTGTTCTTTTCTATTGGCTGGTAGAAGTGGGGTAATTAGAATTTTCTAATTTAGCAACCCCAAAATGTTCAACTATTTTCCCGATCATTGTGCTGATAACTTCGGCCGTGAATAGTAGATAGTGCTCTAAATAATTACCTTGGTTAGTTTTTTAATTACAATGGAAATACAACTAAATTCCCGGTTTCCGAAGTGGTTCTAAATATTATAGGTGCGATGCTAACCGTGGTTTTATTATAAAAAAAATATCCGAAAAAAAAAAGGTATAACGTATTTGAGTTGCGTGGAAAAAGAGTGTTCGGCTAGGGCGGTGAAAAAAGTACTATTGTTGCGTCGTCTGTAATGATATTTCGTCGTCTAAATCAATTAAAATTTTTTCTAAATTTGTATTTATTTATTTATAAATACTGTCACAATATTTGTACTTTTTTTCTTGCTGTTATTTTTTTGTTAACTGAAACAATGATAAGATTGCAGCGCCCACTTTCTAACACTGCTTGATGACAACCTAACAACTATAAAATTAAAAATATTACACTTAAAGGGCTAAAACTTTTTAAATTGTTAAATCAATACGTTTCAAATAAGCAAACAAAATTTAGTTAAGATTGAGTACTTATTTGTTAAATGGTAAACGATTTTTAACTTATATGCAACGCTGTAATGCAAGTAACGTGATCAAAATTACAAAACAAAATGATTTTACAGCATATAAATGTTTCATAATGAGAACTCAATTCTTCAAAATACATAAGCAAACTTAAAAACACATATAATCCAATTATTTTCAACACTAACTAAGAATAAATGACATAATTACCTTTTCCATCGTGTTTTCACTTTTCTCTTTACTTTACCTGCACTACAAAAGGTCGATTTATATTGTGCGTGTTTATATATTCTCATAAAAATATTGACTTTTTCAGTTGAAAATATATATATGCCTATATGTTTGTATATTATATGTATGTTTGCGTCCGAATGATTAAATAATTAACATTTTTCAATGGAAATTTTGAAACTTTTTTATTCAGAAATTATTTTTATACTAAATTTTCAAAAATAGTCAATTCTACTTAAAAAAAATCATCAAAAAAAATTCATCAAAAAAAATTGTTTAATAATTTTTTTTAAATTGTTTAAACAATATAAATACTTGAGCGCCCCAGCTGGAATGTCTGTTTTGAGGGTTTTGTTTAGAATTTTTAATGATTTTTCCGCTTCATTGACTCGACTAATATGTCAAAATATGACATTGACTAATATGTCAAAATATGACATTGTATTGACATCGACAGTTTTCTAGATAATCAAGTTTAAAGTCAGTAAAAAAAACATAAAAAATTAAGTTAGCCATGGATAGTTTGTTTGGAAACGATCTAAATTTTATAAACTAACATTAATTAACTAAAAGTAACAATAAAATCCAACCATCGTCAAAATTTCAATTCTTTGTTTTTCGCTTAAATATCGCACAATTTTTACCAGTAGTAAAAAATCAATAATCAACAAAATATCGAAGTAACAAACGGAAACGCACAAAATAATGTTGCACTGTCACAATTTTTTCCTTTGTTTGCATTTTAAAACAATGATTAATTGTCAATATTCCATGGCTAACTCAATTTTTAATGCGCTTTTTTTACTTTAAACTTGATTTTCTCGAAAACTGTCGATGTCAATGTCATACTTTGACATATGGCGGAATTCGGAATTTCAACCTCTATCCAAATATAACGGCAAAAACATGGGGTGCCATTTAAAAAATTGGCGATGACGTCATAGTTCGAAAACAAAAGACTACCGAAAAATGACAATTATGAGAAAAGACTTATTAAAATAAGGTTGACGTGTACGAGGATTTTTTTTTAAATCCGCCTGTTTCAATTTTATCGAATTCCTTAGTTCCAGACTTTACAATCGCACTGTATAAAATACCTATAGTGTATGAATTTTTTTCTTTATGGTTAACTAGTTACTAAAAAATATACATATACCCGTGGTAGACGTTATGCGCTCGGTGGGCGTCGTGTCCCTCAGACGTGAGTGGACGTTGTGGACACGGTGGACGTTGTGGGCCGTTACAGTAGTGGGCGTTGTGGTCACGGTGGACGTTGTGGTGCGTTACGGTAGTGGACGTTATGGTCGCGGTGGCCGTTGTGTCCATCGGACATCGTGCGAGGCGACAGTCACGGCAACCCGAACGGTTGGGCGTTATGGACTCGCTGGGCTTTGTGGTCACCAGACATGAGTGGCCGTTGTGTCCGCGGTGGACGTTATGGGCATTTTCACTGGTGGACGTTGTGGGCACGGTGGACGTTGCGGCCAATATGCAGAGTGGGCGTTGTATCCTCGGTGGGCGATATGGACCTACAAAATACATGGTGGGCGATGTGGCCATTGGACGTTGTGTCCTGTACCCATATTTAGCTTACACCAAGGTTGTTGACAGTGTCATAAAAATTTATGAGGGTTTATACTCACCACATTTTTGCTAAGAACAGTTCAAAAGAGAGAACCTTTTAACGGTTTTTGTGATTTTATTTTCCAACTCGGTTAGCAGTTTATCAAATCCCGCATAAATATAATATGTTTTTAATTTTTTTAATCGGATGGTAATAGAATATCAGTGATGTCGCTTAGATGTAGTAGCAGATAAATATGAAAAACAATCTATATTAAACATTTTACACGACCGGTGAGCAATATAATGAGCAATTTTATTCCCTAATTGGCGGGATACAAGTAGCTATTTTACTCTCTAGGGAGTAAAAAGTGTTTTCATGGTGACAACAATTAAATCGCCTAGATTACCGCAAGTTTGTAGTTATTTCTCATTTGTAATGTCATGTTGGCAGTTTAAAATAATTTAAAAAATTTTAGTTCTTTTCAATGAAAATCTTGAGTCGTGCAAAAAATAGTTTATACACCTCGGGAGAGACCGCCATTTTTCCCTCGATGTATTTATAGCCCTAGGACTTCGCCCTCGGGCTTCAAATTACGCCTCAGGAAAAATAAGACGTTTCTCTCCCTTACTCCCTTACTGTACAGTAATGATTTTCCGTTTTCTTACACTTTTGTTTTTTTGCCACCCTGTTTGATTTTCTGGTTCAGTTAATTAATGCCTTCAAAATCTCTAGTTAGCTATTTTTAAAAATGACTAACAAAATAATCTTTCAAACAACATAAATAGAACAATGCCTACATTAAATTACAGATCATATACACATCCTAAAACACTGATAGCAGTTTCAAAGAATGAAATCGACCTAAAAGCAAAACATTTTGCATGTCCAATAATACAATGCGTTGATAACTTTATATTTGACCATTTGCACAAAAAGATTTGCATAATATGAAATTAAAAAGTTAGGCTGTGAGTAATTTGTATTTATATAAACCATTTTGTCTATGGGACTTTATTTCCGAACACTTTTTTCCAGGGTCTTTTTTCTAAGGGATTTGTCGGACCGTTTTTACTATAGTTTTTTTTCAGGAAACGCTTTCCGGAGATTTTTTTCTTTACTCCTAGATTTCTACCAAGTGGGCCCCTAACATTATGCTGTATTTAGAATTTTCAGTTAATTTTTTTTAAATTAAGAATTGCAATATAAACACACCGCGTGTGGTTGTCGAGTCCCAAAATCATTAGACGCCCCCGCATTGCGCGATCTAGACTTCCACTACGCCACTGTACTAGTTTACCCCACTATTATAAGATTGTGTAGGGTAGTTTAAGAGAAGTACGAAGCATCCCGTTTTTGTGCTGTACATCTTAAGGGCAACTACGGTTTACGGTGTTCGTGTATGTTTTGTGGTTTACGGTAAACCTTACCTTTTAGTATCTTCAACTTCGAAACCGAAAGCAACTTTAGTTGAAAATAATTATTATGGTAAGTAACTCTTTCTTAAATATTTAATATTGGTCTTAATAGCATATTGGATTTAATAATAATACATTAAAAATTATTTTTTTCTTGAAAGTTCCTTATTCATAAAAATAATTGTTACTCATTTATTCATCAATATATATTGTCTATTTTAACGAATTGTAGATTTTATTTTCTCTTTTCTGTGCGTTTCTAATCACGGTTATTTAAATATTCCTATACATTTCCTGTTTCGAATTTTCATTCCTGCTTTATGTGTCGAAAGAACCATGATTGAGGATTTTATTTCAAAATAATATAAATATAAGGAAGTCCTCCGACCACTATACAATATGTAAAATTAAGAAATCCTGAGTCAGATCTTGGAATAGGAAAGAAGTAGTAGTGGAAGTTGTTGCTGATATGCAACAAGTCGAGGATTAGCGGGTTTAATTTAATTATGTTAGTTAGTAGTTACCATTTTATTAATCAACTGTTTGGATTAATTTAAAGAGATATTTTGCAATAAATAAATTTAAAAAAATTGTTTGTAGGATTGTAGTTTATAAAGGGGAAGGCGACATTTACGAAGTTATTGTAAGCAATTGGCAGTTCCATATTTCATTTTTTTTGCAAATTGTGGAAGTAGGGCTACTAATTCTGTTTTTGATTTTAATTGGCACGGTGTAATTGTTTTTACGTAATTGGAATAGTTATTTTACTCTATGCGAAATTAACTATTTTATACTCCCGCATAAGAAATTTAATAAATTTTAAAAATGGACTATCACAGTGTACTTAATGTTTATTTAGGAATTTTGTTGATGTATTGTTAGTTTTGACACTCTAATATGTAAATTAATTTTGTTTTATAATATGCGCTTAGAGCAAATAGAAAAAAAAAATATCTGTATGATGGATTTGTTCATGTCTCCAACATTTCGACCTTTTTCAGGTTCTTCTTCAGTTGTTCGGTTTAAAAGTTGCTGTTATTTTATGAAGAATTTTACCCGAGGACGATCCAGAAAGAGAACGAAACGTTGTAGACATGATAAAATACACCAATACAGATTACATTTTTTTATATTTGGCTTAATTACTCGTAGTAGTCCATTATAAAACTTAATTAATTAATTTATTTAGTTGAATAAAACTGCGATTTTTTAATTTTTTTAATACGATGATCGTATAGAAAGTAAAATTATTATTCCAAATCAGTGAAATAAATTATACAGTGACTTTTAAAAATTTAGGGTTAGTAGCTCTGCTTTCACAATTTGCAAAAAATTTATAATATAAAACTGCCAACTGCATTGCCTACTACTTAATTTATATTGTCCCGAAATTTTAATGGTTTTTAAAACAATCGACAACATTATTTTAATGGTATAAGGTATTAATTCTTTAAATTTTTTGATAAATTTTCAACATGCCACTTAGGTTAACATATTTTTCAACATAATCATTTTTATTTTTTGCTGTATAATTTGAGTAAATATAGTGGATCATGTTTTTCAAAATTTTATAGTAAAGATTTTTTAGGAATATTTATTTAGTAAAACTTTTTTTATTCTTATGCTAGTATTTATACATTTTAGATAAGGCAATCTTGCAGCTCTGCCAACGTACTTTTTTTAGAAAGATTTTGTAGGATAGGTATATGAAATATGAGTTTTAATTTAATTATCGTATCCAAATTTCTTTGATAAATGATTTAGTATAATTTTTGTTTTTGACTTTCTTTGATTTAAGATCTAGAAAATTTATTTTCCTACTTTATTTCTACTGTAAATGTCGTTTTTTCGTGATAACTATGAAAAATTATTTTAGTGTTAATTCTTTCATCTACATAACGTTTAAAAAATACAGGTGTAAAAAATATTTTCTAGATCTTCCATAACTATGGTAGCAATGATAACGGACAGTGCGTTAGCTCATCTTAGATCAAAAAATGTAGATGTAGACATAAATCAAGGGCTTTTATGAATTATAGAGGAACGGGTGTAAAATCCTTTAATTTTTTCCATCGTTTTGGGTAATACATAATAAATTTTATGATGTTTGTTAAAGTGTAAAATTGATTTAACTGTATGGTTACAAATTTAGCATGTGCAATATTCTGTATTATTAACTCTTATAGTACTACTAAAGGATAGTCAATCATTTAGATTTATTCAGGCATTAGATAGCTTGTCTAAATGGTCATAGCATTCTGAATTTGTGTTGTTTATTCTTTCAAGTTATTAGTTTATTAGAAAAATTGTAATTAACTTAACACAAGTTCCGAATAATGAAATATATGGTATAAAATGTAACCAAAGTTTAACTAAACTGTTTAATCGGGAAGTTACTTAATAAGTGTTGTGTTTATATCCTTTAATATCAATAAACATTGTTTAAGAATTTTAATAAATTTGAATGAATTTATTGTTTGATATGTTATTATACCTTATAAATCCCGTTCCGAGAATATTTCTTATTTAATATTTCTAACATCATATAAACATACTTTTAACGTTATGAAAACATTTAGTAAACGCATTTATAACCTAATTTCAATTTCACTTGGACCTAAAATAAACGTTCTATAAATATACTTTGGCGGTTTTTAAAACGTTTACTAAACGAATTTGAAACCTGAACCGAACGTTTCATAAACCAATATTAAACATATCTAAAGCATTTAGAAAACCTTATCTAAGCGTCCTGGAAACAAACTTGGAAATTTTTAAAACGTTTAGTAAGCGCGTGTAGGATGCAAACTCAACATCACAGAAACCTGTATTAAACGTATTTAAAGCATACACAACACCCTTTCTAAAGGTTTAATAAACGTAGTTTTAGGATTTTAAAATGTTCAGTAAACGCTTGTAAAACATAAATTCAACTACATATAGACCTATATTAAACGTATTTTAAGCATTTACAAAAGCTTTTCTCAACGTTGGATTAACCTTGCCCAATCTAAAATTTAAAAACGTCGAACAAACCATTTAGAAACGTTTTTTACTTAAATAAAAGTTAAAAATTAAACAAGAAACGGACGCTTTAAATACATTTACTAAACATATGTAAAAATACGTTTCAAAGTAAACGTATTACAAACGCATTATATATATTGAAGATCTTCAGCTTGGTTTAGAAAATAACGTTTTAAAAACTATATTGTAACGGACACCTGAACCTTTTATAAACGTTTGAACGTTGACAACTAAACGACTAGGAAACGTAATATATACGTTTTTTTACGTTTGCTGTGTTACCTGGGAATATACGCTTTAATACTGCGTTTACAGCGCCCGCGACCTTCTTTAATTAGAATTGGTCCGGCGTAATCCGTGTCTGGCTATAAATGCGAATCTTCGCGTATGTAATTGTCTACTAAATAATCTGCAAATTTAACCACATTTGCATCTTGGGGTAGAAATTCCATGAAGTCCATAGCAAAGCAGTCGCTGACTTCAGACGATGAAAGATATGGTAAACCAAATAAGTAGCGCAACCATTGGCCGGTTTCAGACTCCTTGTCTTGGTATTGCTTCGATAATCCCAATTTCAAAATGTTTTTGTAGCATGCTTGTGTCAGGTGTAAAACTTGTAGCAATGGAGTTGGACGTAACCTTGCTATCATTGACTTCTTGATTATCTGATAAAGTGTTGCTTGAGGCCATGCTATTATTTTTGGTTTGATCATCATCATTCTTACATTCCCCTATTTTGGGAGGATTAAAATCAGCTAATCTTTTAGAATCCATTCTGAAAATAAATTAAACGATACTTTAAAAATCAGTATACCTGTTGGGCTAATTAAAAAAAAAAATATTGAACTTGCTTCGATAGGGTGCTTCTGAAAACACTACTGGGTGGATATTTGTAGTAGAACTAGATTAATGTCACTTGATATTTAGAACCATCTATTAACTTTCATAGGGCCAGCATAATCTGGCATACGTGCCCAGTCCCGTGGTATGCAAATGCACCCAACTATAAACCTTGTTAATTGCATAAACGGTTAGTGTTTTTGCTAATGTGCTTTATGGAACTGATTTTAGTACAAAAAAATCCAGAAAAATACAAATGTTCCATCTATATACACGAAGTCCGCGGAGCACACAAAATTTAAATTAGCGAAACAAGAAAATATTACGATGTTACTTGTTGTATCATTTACCAACAGGAAAGTATCGTGTTTGTATGTCTACACTGAAATTGCATTTAGAGCATCGTGTACATCAGCCATACTTTTTGGAAGAGGAGGTCTTGCATTGTATATATTCCGTCTAATATTGGTTATGTCCTTGCAGTACAGTTCGGGGATAAAGTTAGGATTCTGTTGCAGTTCCTCGTGAATTAGTTTTGATGGGCGATCCGCTATACCATCAACTGCTTTTCTTTGCACACTGTTGCTGATCTGTTGACGATGAATAACACCATCATCCACCGGGTGGCTATGATTTTCATCGTTGTTTATTATGTTTTCTTTATGATCACTATAAACTTTCGCTTTACAACCTTTTTTATAACACCGCCATTTAATTGTGCCCGATTTTGAATCACTTGCTTTATAAAACTTAGCGCCGTTTACAACAAGCACGGCTTTTTCCTTCTCACTCAGCATCTTTGAAACTTCCATACTGACACGTTGCTGTTGTAAGTACACAAATAGACTGACGAAATAAGTTTGAATAATTAACTAAGAAGACTCTCTTTGCATTGTGTTACAATAATTGCTCATTATTGGTCGATAACTTTAACACCGAAATAAACATTCGTTATTAGAAAGCTAAGATAAGAATCTTAACGACCATTGCTTGGTAATCCTCAGCCCGTAAGTTGCCGGGGGAACTTACAGGTCGGATAATAAAATATTTTGTCCATCGAGTGAACTTGCCACCGCCCATGCATAACGTCTGCCGACAAGTTTTCAAATATTTTAAAATGAGTTAAATCATTAAGAGTGCTTCTGCATTTAATTCCAAAGGGAACAGTGTTTTCCATTACCAAACATAAATGTGCATAATGGCACGTTGTACGTAATTTAGAATCATCCTGTTCGCACATAGTTCGCGTAGAGTATCTTTGCCCGCTAAACATATTCTACAAAAATATTTTGAAGAAAATGACTCGACTTAACCTAAAATCTGATTACCTCCTTATCATGGCTTATAGCAACTATTGTCCCTTTGATGTGTTTTTGCAAGCTTTCCTCAAATATTGCAACTTTTTCTAACTGCTTAACATCACTAACTATTTTATCTAAAATGTTATTTAATCCAAATATCTTCACGTCTGCAGAATGCCAATAGATATTTCTACAGGTTTTACAATTAAATCGTTGAAATGGCAATCTCGAATGTGTTTTGAATGGTAATTTTGAAATAACTTTTTTAATTGTTCGGGATAGTTAACTGGTGGATTAGTTTCTAGCAAAGTTTCAAAGATGTACAGTTAATAAGAAGTTATATAGTATTTTCGGGAATTCCAAGTGCATATAACTTGAATATATAGGATTCTATCAATTTGTCTGGAACTACTTCAAAATTATTTTTAGTAATATGCTTGAATCCCACATCACCATCATTATTATGAGTATGGGAAATACCTGTATATGTTGCTGTGATGTCATTTAAATTGCATTATTCTGAAATTATAACATTAGCACTCCTTGAAGGCTCATTGTTACTTAAATTATTTTTAAGAGGACATTTCTTTACATGTTTTCTGAATGCAGAAAATGTTTTAAAAGTTGAAACACAATGAGGTACACAACAATGTAAAGTAAGAGCTGAACCTTCGTATAACGCATGAACATTTCTGAGATGTTCTACGTCTTGAGATATGTTATGCTTAGAAATATAACATTGAAACATAATGAATTAATAGACACAAACCAAAAGGTATTAAGTATACAATGAGCAAATAAAAACGAACATACAAGTATTAAGTATATCAGTATAAAAGTATTAATAAGTCAACTTTCAGGTAATTATTACAGATTGTATAATTTTGTTCTCAATTCACGCATTCGGCTAATAAACACGATGCCTTGATGGATATTATAAAACCTATATTGAATAAATTTCCAAAAATGTTTTAGTGGTTCCGGATATTTGATATTAAACATAGAAATTTTTTAAAAAGGGCGTCAATAGCATAAAGTATATCTATCTTGCCTGTAATAGTAGGTATGGAAACAATATTATCGTCAAAAACAATATAATAGTTTTCTATGGCTGCTTTATTGGGTCCCACTGCCAAAAGAAATGGTTGTTGACTTTTACGGACTTGAAAGATGTTTTTTATTGGAACTTCGGTCTAAAATAATATTTCTAATGTTATTACAGTAAGTATACCGTCTGTCTATAAAGTAACCCCCCCCCCCCCTAACTAACTTTTGAACGACTTGATATTTTACCACAATATTTGGTGTGCTTTAATGGGAAATTAAATACTATATTTGAGCCAAAAATTAAATTTTGTATCATATTTGCAGGACAAAATTTTCCCAGAAATATCTTAAGTGGCTGGAAATAATATTGAAAGCGTTATGTTCCAACAAGACGGTGCGCCGCCTCATTATTATAGTTCTGTTTCTGACTTTCTGAACGGACATTTTCTTGGAAGATGGATTGGTAGGCGGGGGCCTGTAAAATAGCCGGCTCGCTTCCCAGATTTAACTTCCTTAGATTTTTTTCTATGGAAATATCTGAAATCGAAAGTGTACAGAACCCGTCCAGAAACAATTGAAGAACTGGAGCAACGCATTACAGAAGTTTGCAGCAATATCACTGTAGAAACTTATGAAAATGTAAGGCAGGAATTTCATAATCGACTTTTTATGTGCCAAGAAGTGAATGGTGAACATTTCGAACACTTAATTTAATTTCGTTTTACCTTTGAAACATCAAAAGATATTCTTGGGCCGATGTGCCGGATTCTCGACTGCTCTTTGCTCTACCTTTGGCAGTAGGTGGTAATAATAATAATGAAGCAAAGAGAGCTCTTGTGTTCTTATTCCATGTTGTACCTAAAACATACATTCTTAATTTTTTTCCAGTTATTAGATATTTTCAAAGCCTACCGTTCAGATCTTCGTTTTCGAAAGTGATGCCCGATAATGGATTGTGAACTGAAATTGCGTAAGTTTTCAAAATTTTCTCTGAATATTGGATCCAGCTGTGCAGAAACGAATTTTCACTTTCCGGGTACATTAGCGAAAATTCATATGAGATCTGGAAATAATGCAAAGAATTAGAATCTAACAAAGGTATTCCTCGTTTTGACATTACCAAGCCTCTTGTATCAAAAAATCTGGACAAGGGGTCACATCCATGATGTTTTCTTCTGTATTCGAAAGAAAGTTTTTCTTTAATTTGTATTTCTGGTTCTGCGTGACGTATCAACTCAATAGCTTCTTTTCTATTTCGTCTTTGTTCTCATCCGTTTCCGGCTCCTTCTCCTCAATCAACAACTTTTTTATAGACTATGGTGTCGATAAATTATCTCTTTTTCGCAATACCGTTTTTTTAACCTTGTTGTTAAAAAACCTTTTTTTGTGATGGGATCGTAGAAAGCCTCCTGTCAACAATAAATTCATTTTATGAATATAAATTTTGAAATCGGTTTACCTATATATTACTTACAAAACCTTCAGCAGTTCCCTTATCCTTTAATGTAGGGAAAATTACAATTAGCGCTTTTGCACACTGCTCCCTTGAAAACGATGAAGGCATGGATGTTTCTGGAAACATCCGCTGTAGAAAATTCACGCAGATATTAACAAATTTCTTTCTCAATTCATCACTGAATGTTAAGAACTTATTGTAGAACTGGAAAATTTCTTCCACATGAACGAATGCATAATTTGATCGATTTCCTAATATTACAGTCGTGGCTTTCAGTCTACAGAAAAGAATAGGTATTTGTTTTGCTTACCAGCATTTATTATTTCTTCATAACTGCATGGAGACACTATAACACACCACTCAATATCATTCATATGATGAACTCGGAAGTATAACTTCGTCGATGGAGTCACTGGTACATCGGAATGCATATAATCAGGATTTTCCATTTTGAGATCTTATTAAATTCAACAGTTAAAACACAGTTCACGGAGTTCGCGTATGACGCATTCTACTTTACGCTACTGATGATGAAGCGATTCAGCCCGCAGTCGCAGTACCTAACTCACTGCGTGGCAAATAACTAAACATTTTGTCAGTTAGCAAAAATGTTTGTAGTGTTGACAAACATTTGTTAAATTTGACTACATCAAAATTGTTACAAAGACTACATTTTATTAATCAACTGTTTGGATTAATTTAAAGAGATATTTTGCAATAAATAAATTTAAAAAAATTGTTTGTAGGATTGTAGTTTATAAAGGGGAAGGCGACATTTACGAAGTTATTGTAAGCAATTGGCAGTTCCATATTTCATTTTTTTTGCAAATTGTGGAAGTAGGGCTACTAATTCTGTTTTTGATTTTAATTGGCACGGTGTAATTGTTTTTACGTAATTGGAATAGTTATTTTACTCTATGCGAAATTAACTATTTTATACTCCCGCATAAGAAATTTAATAAATTTTAAAAATGGACTATCACAGTGTACTTAATGTTTATTTAGGAATTTTGTTGATGTATTGTTAGTTTTGACACTCTAATATGTAAATTAATTTTGTTTTATAATATGCGCTTAGAGCAAATAGAAAAAAAAAATATCTGTATGATGGATTTGTTCATGTCTCCAACATTTCGACCTTTTTCAGGTTCTTCTTCAGTTGTTCGGTTTAAAAGTTGCTGTTATTTTATGAAGAATTTTACCCGAGGACGATCCAGAAAGAGAACGAAACGTTGTAGACATGATAAAATACACCAATACAGATTACATTTTTTTATATTTGGCTTAATTACTCGTAGTAGTCCATTATAAAACTTAATTAATTAATTTATTTAGTTGAATAAAACTGCGATTTTTTAATTTTTTTAATACGATGATCGTATAGAAAGTAAAATTATTATTCCAAATCAGTGAAATAAATTATACAGTGACTTTTAAAAATTTAGGGTTAGTAGCTCTGCTTTCACAATTTGCAAAAAATTTATAATATAAAACTGCCAACTGCATTGCCTACTACTTAATTTATATTGTCCCGAAATTTTAATGGTTTTTAAAACAATCGACAACATTATTTTAATGGTATAAGGTATTAATTCTTTAAATTTTTTGATAAATTTTCAACATGCCACTTAGGTTAACATATTTTTCAACATAATCATTTTTATTTTTTGCTGTATAATTTGAGTAAATATAGTGGATCATGTTTTTCAAAATTTTATAGTAAAGATTTTTTAGGAATATTTATTTAGTAAAACTTTTTTTATTCTTATGCTAGTATTTATACATTTTAGATAAGGCAATCTTGCAGCTCTGCCAACGTACTTTTTTTAGAAAGATTTTGTAGGATAGGTATATGAAATATGAGTTTTAATTTAATTATCGTATCCAAATTTCTTTGATAAATGATTTAGTATAATTTTTGTTTTTGACTTTCTTTGATTTAAGATCTAGAAAATTTATTTTCCTACTTTATTTCTACTGTAAATGTCGTTTTTTCGTGATAACTATGAAAAATTATTTTAGTGTTAATTCTTTCATCTACATAACGTTTAAAAAATACAGGTGTAAAAAATATTTTCTAGATCTTCCATAACTATGGTAGCAATGATAACGGACAGTGCGTTAGCTCATCTTAGATCAAAAAATGTAGATGTAGACATAAATCAAGGGCTTTTATGAATTATAGAGGAACGGGTGTAAAATCCTTTAATTTTTTCCATCGTTTTGGGTAATACATAATAAATTTTATGATGTTTGTTAAAGTGTAAAATTGATTTAACTGTATGGTTACAAATTTAGCATGTGCAATATTCTGTATTATTAACTCTTATAGTACTACTAAAGGATAGTCAATCATTTAGATTTATTCAGGCATTAGATAGCTTGTCTAAATGGTCATAGCATTCTGAATTTGTGTTGTTTATTCTTTCAAGTTATTAGTTTATTAGAAAAATTGTAATTAACTTAACACAAGTTCCGAATAATGAAATATATGGTATAAAATGTAACCAAAGTTTAACTAAACTGTTTAATCGGGAAGTTACTTAATAAGTGTTGTGTTTATATCCTTTAATATCAATAAACATTGTTTAAGAATTTTAATAAATTTGAATGAATTTATTGTTTGATATGTTATTATACCTTATAAATCCCGTTCCGAGAATATTTCTTATTTAATATTTCTAACATCATATAAACATACTTTTAACGTTATGAAAACATTTAGTAAACGCATTTATAACCTAATTTCAATTTCACTTGGACCTAAAATAAACGTTCTATAAATATACTTTGGCGGTTTTTAAAACGTTTACTAAACGAATTTGAAACCTGAACCGAACGTTTCATAAACCAATATTAAACATATCTAAAGCATTTAGAAAACCTTATCTAAGCGTCCTGGAAACAAACTTGGAAATTTTTAAAACGTTTAGTAAGCGCGTGTAGGATGCAAACTCAACATCACAGAAACCTGTATTAAACGTATTTAAAGCATACACAACACCCTTTCTAAAGGTTTAATAAACGTAGTTTTAGGATTTTAAAATGTTCAGTAAACGCTTGTAAAACATAAATTCAACTACATATAGACCTATATTAAACGTATTTTAAGCATTTACAAAAGCTTTTCTCAACGTTGGATTAACCTTGCCCAATCTAAAATTTAAAAACGTCGAACAAACCATTTAGAAACGTTTTTTACTTAAATAAAAGTTAAAAATTAAACAAGAAACGGACGCTTTAAATACATTTACTAAACATATGTAAAAATACGTTTCAAAGTAAACGTATTACAAACGCATTATATATATTGAAGATCTTCAGCTTGGTTTAGAAAATAACGTTTTAAAAACTATATTGTAACGGACACCTGAACCTTTTATAAACGTTTGAACGTTGACAACTAAACGACTAGGAAACGTAATATATACGTTTTTTTACGTTTGCTGTGTTACCTGGGAATATACGCTTTAATACTGCGTTTACAGCGCCCGCGACCTTCTTTAATTAGAATTGGTCCGGCGTAATCCGTGTCTGGCTATAAATGCGAATCTTCGCGTATGTAATTGTCTACTAAATAATCTGCAAATTTAACCACATTTGCATCTTGGGGTAGAAATTCCATGAAGTCCATAGCAAAGCAGTCGCTGACTTCAGACGATGAAAGATATGGTAAACCAAATAAGTAGCGCAACCATTGGCCGGTTTCAGACTCCTTGTCTTGGTATTGCTTCGATAATCCCAATTTCAAAATGTTTTTGTAGCATGCTTGTGTCAGGTGTAAAACTTGTAGCAATGGAGTTGGACGTAACCTTGCTATCATTGACTTCTTGATTATCTGATAAAGTGTTGCTTGAGGCCATGCTATTATTTTTGGTTTGATCATCATCATTCTTACATTCCCCTATTTTGGGAGGATTAAAATCAGCTAATCTTTTAGAATCCATTCTGAAAATAAATTAAACGATACTTTAAAAATCAGTATACCTGTTGGGCTAATTAAAAAAAAAAATATTGAACTTGCTTCGATAGGGTGCTTCTGAAAACACTACTGGGTGGATATTTGTAGTAGAACTAGATTAATGTCACTTGATATTTAGAACCATCTATTAACTTTCATAGGGCCAGCATAATCTGGCATACGTGCCCAGTCCCGTGGTATGCAAATGCACCCAACTATAAACCTTGTTAATTGCATAAACGGTTAGTGTTTTTGCTAATGTGCTTTATGGAACTGATTTTAGTACAAAAAAATCCAGAAAAATACAAATGTTCCATCTATATACACGAAGTCCGCGGAGCACACAAAATTTAAATTAGCGAAACAAGAAAATATTACGATGTTACTTGTTGTATCATTTACCAACAGGAAAGTATCGTGTTTGTATGTCTACACTGAAATTGCATTTAGAGCATCGTGTACATCAGCCATACTTTTTGGAAGAGGAGGTCTTGCATTGTATATATTCCGTCTAATATTGGTTATGTCCTTGCAGTACAGTTCGGGGATAAAGTTAGGATTCTGTTGCAGTTCCTCGTGAATTAGTTTTGATGGGCGATCCGCTATACCATCAACTGCTTTTCTTTGCACACTGTTGCTGATCTGTTGACGATGAATAACACCATCATCCACCGGGTGGCTATGATTTTCATCGTTGTTTATTATGTTTTCTTTATGATCACTATAAACTTTCGCTTTACAACCTTTTTTATAACACCGCCATTTAATTGTGCCCGATTTTGAATCACTTGCTTTATAAAACTTAGCGCCGTTTACAACAAGCACGGCTTTTTCCTTCTCACTCAGCATCTTTGAAACTTCCATACTGACACGTTGCTGTTGTAAGTACACAAATAGACTGACGAAATAAGTTTGAATAATTAACTAAGAAGACTCTCTTTGCATTGTGTTACAATAATTGCTCATTATTGGTCGATAACTTTAACACCGAAATAAACATTCGTTATTAGAAAGCTAAGATAAGAATCTTAACGACCATTGCTTGGTAATCCTCAGCCCGTAAGTTGCCGGGGGAACTTACAGGTCGGATAATAAAATATTTTGTCCATCGAGTGAACTTGCCACCGCCCATGCATAACGTCTGCCGACAAGTTTTCAAATATTTTAAAATGAGTTAAATCATTAAGAGTGCTTCTGCATTTAATTCCAAAGGGAACAGTGTTTTCCATTACCAAACATAAATGTGCATAATGGCACGTTGTACGTAATTTAGAATCATCCTGTTCGCACATAGTTCGCGTAGAGTATCTTTGCCCGCTAAACATATTCTACAAAAATATTTTGAAGAAAATGACTCGACTTAACCTAAAATCTGATTACCTCCTTATCATGGCTTATAGCAACTATTGTCCCTTTGATGTGTTTTTGCAAGCTTTCCTCAAATATTGCAACTTTTTCTAACTGCTTAACATCACTAACTATTTTATCTAAAATGTTATTTAATCCAAATATCTTCACGTCTGCAGAATGCCAATAGATATTTCTACAGGTTTTACAATTAAATCGTTGAAATGGCAATCTCGAATGTGTTTTGAATGGTAATTTTGAAATAACTTTTTTAATTGTTCGGGATAGTTAACTGGTGGATTAGTTTCTAGCAAAGTTTCAAAGATGTACAGTTAATAAGAAGTTATATAGTATTTTCGGGAATTCCAAGTGCATATAACTTGAATATATAGGATTCTATCAATTTGTCTGGAACTACTTCAAAATTATTTTTAGTAATATGCTTGAATCCCACATCACCATCATTATTATGAGTATGGGAAATACCTGTATATGTTGCTGTGATGTCATTTAAATTGCATTATTCTGAAATTATAACATTAGCACTCCTTGAAGGCTCATTGTTACTTAAATTATTTTTAAGAGGACATTTCTTTACATGTTTTCTGAATGCAGAAAATGTTTTAAAAGTTGAAACACAATGAGGTACACAACAATGTAAAGTAAGAGCTGAACCTTCGTATAACGCATGAACATTTCTGAGATGTTCTACGTCTTGAGATATGTTATGCTTAGAAATATAACATTGAAACATAATGAATTAATAGACACAAACCAAAAGGTATTAAGTATACAATGAGCAAATAAAAACGAACATACAAGTATTAAGTATATCAGTATAAAAGTATTAATAAGTCAACTTTCAGGTAATTATTACAGATTGTATAATTTTGTTCTCAATTCACGCATTCGGCTAATAAACACGATGCCTTGATGGATATTATAAAACCTATATTGAATAAATTTCCAAAAATGTTTTAGTGGTTCCGGATATTTGATATTAAACATAGAAATTTTTTAAAAAGGGCGTCAATAGCATAAAGTATATCTATCTTGCCTGTAATAGTAGGTATGGAAACAATATTATCGTCAAAAACAATATAATAGTTTTCTATGGCTGCTTTATTGGGTCCCACTGCCAAAAGAAATGGTTGTTGACTTTTACGGACTTGAAAGATGTTTTTTATTGGAACTTCGGTCTAAAATAATATTTCTAATGTTATTACAGTAAGTATACCGTCTGTCTATAAAGTAACCCCCCCCCCCCTAACTAACTTTTGAACGACTTGATATTTTACCACAATATTTGGTGTGCTTTAATGGGAAATTAAATACTATATTTGAGCCAAAAATTAAATTTTGTATCATATTTGCAGGACAAAATTTTCCCAGAAATATCTTAAGTGGCTGGAAATAATATTGAAAGCGTTATGTTCCAACAAGACGGTGCGCCGCCTCATTATTATAGTTCTGTTTCTGACTTTCTGAACGGACATTTTCTTGGAAGATGGATTGGTAGGCGGGGGCCTGTAAAATAGCCGGCTCGCTTCCCAGATTTAACTTCCTTAGATTTTTTTCTATGGAAATATCTGAAATCGAAAGTGTACAGAACCCGTCCAGAAACAATTGAAGAACTGGAGCAACGCATTACAGAAGTTTGCAGCAATATCACTGTAGAAACTTATGAAAATGTAAGGCAGGAATTTCATAATCGACTTTTTATGTGCCAAGAAGTGAATGGTGAACATTTCGAACACTTAATTTAATTTCGTTTTACCTTTGAAACATCAAAAGATATTCTTGGGCCGATGTGCCGGATTCTCGACTGCTCTTTGCTCTACCTTTGGCAGTAGGTGGTAATAATAATAATGAAGCAAAGAGAGCTCTTGTGTTCTTATTCCATGTTGTACCTAAAACATACATTCTTAATTTTTTTCCAGTTATTAGATATTTTCAAAGCCTACCGTTCAGATCTTCGTTTCGAAGTGATGCCCGATAATGGATTGTGAACTGAAATTGCGTAAGTTTTCAAAATTTTCTCTGAATATTGGATCCAGCTGTGCAGAAACGAATTTTCACTTTCCGGGTACATTAGCGAAAATTCATATGAGATCTGGAATAATGCAAAGAATTAGAATCTAACAAGGTATTCCTCGTTTTGACATTACCAAGCCTCTGTATCAAAAAATCTGGACAAGGGGTCACATCATGATGTTTTCTTCTGTATTCGAAAGAAAGTTTTTCTTTAATTTGTATTTCTGGTTCTGCGTGACGTATCAACTCAATAGCTTCTTTTCTATTTCGTCTTTGTTCTCATCCGTTTCCGGCTCCTTCTCCTCAATCAACAACTTTTTTATAGACTATGGTGTCGATAAATTATCTCTTTTTCGCAATACCGTTTTTTTAACCTTGTTGTTAAAAAACCTTTTTTTGTGATGGGATCGTAGAAAGCCTCCTGTCAACAATAAATTCATTTTATGAATATAAATTTTGAAATCGGTTTACCTATATATTACTTACAAAACCTTCAGCAGTTCCCTTATCCTTTAATGTAGGGAAAATTACAATTAGCGCTTTTGCACACTGCTCCCTTGAAAACGATGAAGGCATGGATGTTTCTGGAAACATCCGCTGTAGAAAATTCACGCAGATATTAACAAATTTCTTTCTCAATTCATCACTGAATGTTAAGAACTTATTGTAGAACT
>OY284488.1:21254177-21605847 GCA_958336395.1 Ctenicera cuprea | reverse complement strand
ATATATACATATATATATATATATATATATATATATATATATATATATATATATATATATATATATATATATATATAATATATATATATATATATATATATATATATATATATATATATATATATATATTATATATATATATATATATATATATATATATATATATATATATATATATATATATATATATATATATATATATATATATATATATATATATATATATATATATATATATATATATATATATATATATATATATATATATATATATATATATATATATATATATATATATATATATATATATATATATATATATATTATATATATATATATATATATATATATATATATATATATATATATATATATATATATATATATATATATATATATATATATATATATATATATATATATATATATATATATATATATATATATATATATATATATATATATATATATATATATATATATATATATATATATATATATATATATATATATATATATATATATTGCTGTGTGTTCTAATTCAAAAATTTATTTCTAAAATTAAAATTAAAAATTATTGATAATTTTTTTTTATTACTAAGAAAAGTATGAAATTTTGTTGAGGTAAGAGGATTCTTCGTGGTCTTGTAATTCAGTGAAGTTTAATTATATCGACGGTAGTGCAGTGGTAATCTTGATTTCTTGTATTTCTTATTGGTTAAATGCATTTTTAGTGGCATTGAGATTTTCCAGGATACTATTCCTAGAATAGAATTGTTTATATTAGTAAAACTTGACTATAAAAAATTATAGCATATATAAAACATGCTAAGGCAATTTAATATTGACGCAAACTATAAATAATTTAACTTGAATTAATTTATTTATCAATAATAAAATCGTTTATGTAAAAATATGAGTCGAACTGTGTATAATATTGAAGGGTAATCCTTATTTGAGATGTTATTGGTTGAAAAGTGTGTTTTTAAAATGAATAAGTGAATTAAAAAAATTTTTTTTTAGAAAATTATTTTGACGCACCTTGTATAATTTTAATTTAGAATTAATTTAATTAATGTGTTTGTTGGGTTAATTTAATTTAGTTTGATTAGATAACCTAATTGTTTATTTAGATTTAAAACAAACCGTATACCTTACTTTTGAGTATGTCGGTATATAAAATATTGTAATGTAAATAGTTTTCTGTATTTTAGGTCAAGGTTGTAAAAAATTGCCAGACAGTTTTTGTATAAAATATAGTCACAGATAAAAGTGATAAGAAGTCAATGACCTCATATAAATTACTTGTAAACCTAGGGTTCATGTTAATTAAGGAATATGACTATGGTTTTAAATTAATGAATATTTAATTGATAATTATTAATGCTAATAAGCTGGTATTGTTTAATTTATGTGCCTTTGTAAATATGAAAAAAATATTTTAATTTTAAAATTTTAAGGAAAATTTTCTTCATTGAATGTACCTGTCATACGTTGATTTATGTTTGAATCGCGTATTTAAAATAGATGTATTCCAGTTAATCTGGGATAATGACATTTATGTAATAAGTTGAATAAGGGTGAAATTTAGATTATAGTTGTAGGGTTTCGTAGCTATATTGTAAAAACAATAGAATTTTAATTGTTTCCGGTTTTATCTTTATGTAAAGTATACTTAAGGGTGATAATTGAATAATTGGTAATTTGTCTGAGGTGACGAGGCTATCAGCCAGATTTGAAAAAAAAAAGGAGCTTCCGGTAAAAATTTGTATAGCGTGGGTGCGTTAATGATTAGCTCCCAAATTTTTGATAATGTAATTAGAAATTTTAATGTGAACAAAATAAATTGTTGTTATAAGTGAAAGCAACAAGGTGTTTTATTATTTAAAGAAAGTTGAGAAAAATCCGTTGAATAATATAAAAGTTATTGGAAGATTAAAAAGTAGAATTGTGAAGCGTCCTTTCTTTATTGTAAAAATATTAATTTGTGCAAGTATTAAATATTCCAATGGGAAAATAAATTAAAATTTAAATATAATAACCAGTGATACAAGTAATTAAAGAACAATTTGAAAGATTCTTCGACAAATAAATTCAATAAATTATAAAGTGATAAAAATGGCGTACCTGAGCACCATTTTATGATAAAGATGTAGTTCTGTGAAGTTCCGGTTTTTGAAGTGTAGTAATACATCTTGTTGTCAGTGGTGCAGATTTGTATTTGACGGATAATATTGAATTAATTTTCTTCGTGTGATATAATAATAAATCTGTAATAATAAAAGTTGATCAGTTATAATTAAAAATAAAAATGCTAACAATAAATAAAAAATTAAAATAATTATCAATTGAAAAATATAATTTCTAATAAAAAAGAATTACGTACCTGAGAAAAACTGTTATTGAAGATTTTGCTGGAGAACACATGGTTTTGTATTATTGGACAGGCAGCGTTAGGACAGCACACATCATACCGTGCACAAGCACATCACAGACAGGAAAGAAAAATTGGTTGTATGAGTTAGCTACCATTCAGATACGTGGAAGCGCACGCATCAAATATTCCGAACTTCAAAGAAGAACATTGTCAAAAGTTAAGTAATAATTTTCGTTGTGTTTCAATAAAGAAATTTGTTTTATTTATTATAAATGTACAGAGATGTTTTAAATATTATTTTATGGTGATGTATTTATGTGTAAATGTAGTAGGTGGTATTCTGGAAACCTGCAATTAATTTTTTTAAAATAACCCATCGAAAATAGTGAAGCTACATGATGTTCAAGAATTTAAAATTATCCCTGAGATTAAGTACAAGATGAATTTATTTCAATCAATTATTTACATGTCAAAAATTTAATAAGAGTCTCTTGCTTTAAAATAAAATTCCCATGCTTATAAATTTATTTGAAATTTATTTTTTTATAAAAAATGCTTAAAACCAAATTAAAACACACAGCATTTAATTATATTAATTTTATTACTGAGCTAGCAAATGTGGGTCAATTTAATTAAAATTCATATTACACAGCAAAATTTATGAGCTTACCAACGTGGGGCTTTTATGTATTCCAAAATTCTAAAAAAAAAATAATTTTTTTTAAATCTTGTAAAAGGAATTAGATTTTATTATATCTAATTCCACAGCATAATTTATGCCTATCCCAACGTGGGGCATTTTATATTTATTTATATTCAAAACTTTAAATTAATTATGAATTTTTATAATTCATAATTCACAGCAATATATATAATGATAATTTAAAAGAAATTTGTAATAATAATTCTCACAAATTATATCCCACAATCTAAACCTACAGCTAGAAATTTTGATAGGTACTAAATATATACCACTTAAAATGAACTTACGTGAATTATACTAAACCCATGTAAATAAATGAATTTGTTCATTCAGCGTATTAATGTTATTTGAATGGAAAATAAAATAATATGTATAAAGATACACAACGGTATTTAAATATTTTAGAAAAATGGTGAAAAACCAAATAATTGATCGCAAAAACAAAATCTTTTTCCCCAAACAGAAATGCTGTCAGCAAGGTAAAGGTAAAAATCAAAGCGCATAAAAATAATTAAAATCGTTAAACAACTTCAATGTCGTATTACATATACCCCTTTACTTTTTATGAGCTCACAAAAACCAACCAGGGACGACGTATCTGCTGAAAAGATTAGAAACAAGACGCTTGCTAATATAACTCTGCACGGAGAAAAATTTTAATCATTCATCAAATCATAAACTGAAGTTACAATTTCACAATGGGGAAAAACCACTGAATTCCCAATCACAAAATTTATGGTTATACAAAATATTATATAAAATAATAATGACGTTTAGATAAAGTGCTAATTAGCTTAAATAACACTCAACACACAAAGTGTCAAAACAGAAAAATATATAAAGTTTGTTGTGAAGTTATTGACAGGAAAAATAATTATTAAAACAAATAATTACATAATTATAAATCAAAATGATGCAGTACAATGCTATCAAATAGCACACAACTCTAAGGTAATTAGATAAATAATCAATACGATCAAACCTAAAAGTTTGGTTATTGACTTTTGTTTTTAGGTTATATGAAAATGATTAAAGTCAAATGTAAACTACAGGTAAATAACGATTCTATCCAAAATAAAATTAACTGAATCAAATACAGGAATGGTAACGATAGTATTTAACTGTATAGATCTAACCTTCACGCTGAATAACCTTCAGGCGAAATATCTCAATTCACCATGGGACAGCACGACGATTCCAATAAATAAATATAATATATCCAAATCCACCTTATTTACAAGGATCCATGAACCCATAAATACACAGAACTAGAGGGTGTCGTCTTTAAATTTGTAGTCGAAGTCGAAGACATGTGATCAAACCACCTATGATCCCAAAAATTGGTTTTTTTGAGACAAAACTCACCAAAATATAGGTAATCGAAAGAGTTGTCTCATAAATACTCGAAGAATCTTCCAAACTAATCCATTTATAATAAATGATGACTGATAATTTTTCAGAAAATCCTCAAATGGCTCCAACAACCTTACTACTCGCAGACCAACACATTAATAATCACCCAAACAGGAAGGAAAATTCCTCTCTAATCACTAAAACCTTCCCCAAAAGGATCTTAAGAAATTTAAAATTACAGAGCGGGAAATCTTAGAAAATCAAAACTTACTACAATACTCAACATTCAAGGTTTCCAGAAAATTAGAAAATGATGCATGAAAGTTGATCTAAACCACAGGGGCACAAAACCACTAAATTATAAAAATATTCTAACGTGAAAATTACCCGTAACATAACCTTAAATTATTGATTTTCATTTCACTCTTTACTATATATACTGTGTACCAGGCCGTCCCTGCATTTCTATCAAATGTGAAAATTTAATTTCGATTAAGTGAGAAATACTCCCTGTACTTATACTCAAAAAGTTAACTTTTATCATTATATCATGACATACTATAACTTAAATATTTTTTTTTTAATACTTATAATTTATCGCCGGAGAAGCTATAAGACGGGCGATAATCCCAGTGTGTGGGACTAAAGACCAAGGATCATTAAATTTTCAAATACGACTTACATGCACAACTTCATCCTTTGCTCTAGGTGAGTTTCCTTTTGTAATCGAATAATCAACGTCAGAAAGTTGCTTTTTTATGTAATATGGTCCCCTCCAGCGTAACATCAGCTTATCTGATCTATTAACCTTCCGAATCGGAGTGAACATTTTTACGCAATCGTTTATTTTAAAGTCAATTGATCTATGTTTAGAATCATAACGACTTTTATCTCTATTTTGCTGTTTTCCAACGTTTACAACAGCTAAATTACGTGCTGCTAAAGCTTGATCACGTACTTCTACAACATTTAAAGACTCTACAGGTATATTAAGTTGTATATCTGTAGGTAATCTTGGTTGACGACCATAAAGTACCATAAACGGAGAGAATTTTGTTGTTACTTGTTTTGATGTGTTGTAGGCAAATGTAACATCATATCCCAGTCTGTTTGATTTGAATTTGTATACTTAATAAGCATATTTACAATAGTGCCATTTTTTCGTTCTGTGACAACGTTTGTTTGAGGATGGTACCCAGTAGTAAACCTACTATCTACCCCCATGATTTTTAATAACTGCGGTAATTTTTCTGACAGGGAAGAGTTTTACATGTTTAGAAAACATACCCAAAACAGCAAAAATCCATCTTGTTAATTTTTAGCTCAACAGTCGGCACTGTTTTATAAATTGTAATGATTTGTGATTCGTTCTTATGACAAGTTTGGCCCCCAACACGTAAATGCAATTTTTTTAAGTCAATTCCTATAGCTAACATTTCCTTTTCTGTAGTGGTGTAATTTAGTTCTGCTCCTTTAAACGATCTGCTAGAAAATGCCATGACACCTTTGGTTTCATCTTCTTGTATTTTATATAAAAACGTCATAAAGAGGGGGGGGGGGTAGTATTTTATACAAAACGGCTCCCCGTTGCATAGGCAGAGCGGTCTGTTTGAATATGTCAGATTTGGTTTTGGGTACTTCAACATAACGGTGTCCAAGAATATGGATTTTGTTTGTTCAAACGCTTCTTGTTCTTTTGATTCCCATTAGCGCTTCACATCTATTTTCTATAAATGCGTTAGTCCCATTGTCACGTCGCTGTACTGATGTGAAAATATTCTGTAATAGTTGCATAAGCCCAAAAATCCACGTAATTGTTTTTGCTTACGAGGGACTGGAAATTCCTTGACAGTTTTAACTTTTTCTGGATCTGTTTTTATACAATTCGTGGTCACAATATGCCCTAAGAATTTTGTCTTTTCTTGAATAAATTTTGATTTATCCAGGTTGACGGTCAGGCGAGCTTCTTTTAGACGTTTAAACACTCGGCGTAAATGATCTATATGGGTTTCAAAATTTGGCGAAAATATTAGATCGTCGACGCAGTTAACTGCAAATTCTTGTACCTCTTTCCCAGTATTATACGCATAGCTCTAGAGAAACTTGCGGTGGAAGTCTTTAGGCCAAATGGTGAAACTTTATAGACGTAACTAAATCGTAAATAAAAGCAGTGACGATTTTATTTCTTTCCGACAATGGAATTTGACACAAGCTAGAGCATAAGTCAATGGAAGTCATATATTTTACATTATTAAAACGTTGCAAAGTTTCTTCTCAAGAAGGTGGACATTCTACATCGTTGATCATTTTGTGATTTAGGATACGTGCGTCTAAGTATATGCGCACAGATTCATCTTTTTTTTTACTACAGTCGTAGGACTTGAAAATGGCGAAGGATGTTGACTTATAATTTGCAATTCCAGCATTTCGTTTAGAGCTTTTTCAACAGCCGGACGTAAAGCAAAAGCTACGGGGTACGGTCATTAACAAATGGTTGTTCATCATACACTTTGATGTCATGTTGATAAAGGTGCGTTAATCCTGGTGTCTTAGAAAATGTGTTCTTAAATTCCAACAATAGCGTTTGAAGGTTTTCTTTTCCATTTTTAGATAATTTAACATTTTCAGTAGCTATACACCTAATCGTCGCAGATTCCACAAAAGCACGTATGTGAAAATTTCTAACTTTTCAGGAGTAAATGTAAATTTTAGATAACCTGTTTTTTCCACATATTATTTCATTAAAGTGGTTTAATTAATAGTAAGTCTCTGTTTACTCTGAAAGAAAGAAGAACACAATCAAATTGATACACGACTATTGTTTATGTTAATTTTAATTATAATTTAGTTCAGAATTGTTTAAAAGGTTTAATTTATAAGAAGTTTTAGACTTGCTTGTTTTGTGCATCGTAAAATGCCATCTGTGGGGGTTATGGATTTGAATATCAATTTGACAAATGTATAAAAGAATACTCATTGTCACGAGATGTATTTGTTTTAAAAAATATGAAAGATCAAGAGAGAAGACAGAAGAAAGGGAAATTTGTTTAGTTAGTTACGACTCGTCTTTGTAAACAAAGACAGATGATTTTATATTCGCTGAATGAATAGAGAAGAAAACCGAGTTTAAAGTGATATGAAAGTGGTTTTGAATTTAAAAGAACCTATTATAAAACGGATACAAGTGTTTGCCAACGAATTGTGGAAAATCCAAAAGAATAAATAAATATAAAGCGATACAGAACGAGTTTCCAGTTATGATAATAGAAAAGCCAAGTATAAATTAACATAAAAGCAGTCCAGAGAAGGATTCAAACTAAAGGCGAGTGTTGTGGTTATTTGAGGAACCTGCAAACTAGAGAAGGGGGAATTGGACATTCATCGTTTGTCGAGTGAAGGATATCTCAATAAGGAGACACAAAGATACGTGTTCGGTTTTAAGAACAATAGCATTTAGTAGAAATTGTTTGATTTTTCGAAAATTTGATCAAAAAATTGATTTATTGAATAAAACCTTTTGTAATGTTGATATTATTTTGTGAATTTTTCTTTTTGATTCATATATTCAGTAATAACTGTACTTCCAAGCTTAATAACGACCCTGAGAAAGTTAATAAAGAGTCTCATAGAAAATATAATTTGGAATTGCGTGAATTGCAGGCATTTAGGGAATTGTTTTCTTGTAATACGAGACCACGCATATCATAGCAATACATAACTCAAAATGATTCTAGTATAAAAAATAAATAGACATTATTCAAGATCATAACAATTTACTATTTAACTATGGTATGGTAAGTTATCATAAAATGTATGAACATCCGTTGGCAGCACAGTTTTTAAGCTTTGCAAGTGTTCAAACTTCTGCTTCTTTATTTTTATTGGCCCTTTATATAATTGAGGGGGTTCATCTTAATTGTTATTAATATTTGCAGTCAATTGTTACCACTCATCATTATAATTCACCTTGTAAGATATTCCACTTGGCGTGTACTTTCCACAACGTAAATAATGTATGTAGGGATACCCTAATCTGTTGCCAGGGCAAATAGTTTTGTAATATAATATTTTTTTAGATACTCGTCTAGAAGGTCTACTATCATAGTACAGAACACGCTTGCTTCCAAACCACCTGCGCTTTCGTGCCATAAATAACAATTCACTTGTTTAACCGATTGCACTTGCATGCAAAACTGGAGCAAGTTTGACAGATTCAGTGTCCATGGTACAAACTACCATTTAAGTTGGATTATTAACAGCCATTTGCTTGTCTTTGTTTTTTTCTTTGCGAGCTTCTTCTTTTCTTTGTATATGATTTTCGTATTCTTCTAGCGACACATTTCCAGTTTTATATCCTATGCACACATCACACTGATCTTTCTTGAATTGCAATATTATTGTCCAGCATTTCTTTCTTAAACCTAGATGCACTGAGGTTCCAAGTATAGTTTTTTGGATGGTTTTCGACAGTAATGGGATTCCATTTTGGGAATATTTATCAAAAAATGTTTCATCTTTTCTAATGATTTACCTTTACTTTCAGTTAAACGTTTTCGAAGAGGTAATTTAATCTTGGAACTGTTTAAGTGCATACCTGATTCAGATAAGAGACATCAGTTTCTAACCATCTATTCGTTTAAGTCGAGAGTATTTTTTTAAGTGGTATTGGAAAGTAACAGTTCTTTTTGAATTATCCTTACTAGGCCTTTTCGTGGTTTCTGTTTTTACTAACGAAGAAGTGTAAACTTTTCGCATGTCCCAAGACATGGCCCAAAACCTTTCTCTCTCAATGTCTTATTTTTTTGCGTTTTTCAGTTATTCCATTGTCTTCACCCTCTGTATGTACGTCTTCCTATTTATGATCTGCTTCCGATTCTAATTCACTTGTTTCTAATTGTTGGTCAACAACTTCAAAATTTTCGGCAATATTTTCTTCGTTCATTACCTCTGCCTCTTTTTTATTTTCTTCGTTGCCTGTTACAGTAGATTGTTCTACTTCGCTGTTCATGTCTACATTTTGACCATTTTCATAATTTGTTTCGGTTAACAACACCTGTTGGTTACCTAGTTCGATTAAATCGATTTCTGTTATTGAGTTTATCCCTTCTGAAGTTGTAAAAACGTCATATTTAGAATTTCCTTGCTTCATTGTTTATTATGACCAACATTTCTGTATTATATGTGACATTAGTAGTAGTAGTAGTAGTATTTATTGACGATAAACCAACATGTGTAGTCAAATAATTACATAAAAACACATAAAGTCATCATAACAACAACAAAAATTAAGGATAAAAAAATTTACATATAAAAAATATAGTAGTACCTACAGATTGTACATATTACAGTAGTGTGTGAGTTAAAATTAAATATTGTAAAGTAATCAATATTCAAAATAAAGTAATTTATAATTGACATGGAACATTTGGAATTTTATTTTTGTCAGTAAAAAAGTCATGTAAGCTATAATATGCTTTAGATAAGAGGTGTGAGTGTAAGGTTTTACGAAATTTTCAGTTATTTGAAATATTTTTTTTTGAAGTGGAAGGGCGTTGAAGATTTTTTTACTGGTATAAAGTAGAGTTTTTTATTAGCTGTGTGTTAGGTCGAGGCAGATAAATATTAGTTTCACTAATTCTTGTATTAAAAAAGGGGGAGGGGCTTGATAACGTAGTACATTTATACTTGTGGATTAAGCAAGCAGTTTCCAATATGTACAGAGATGTTACAATTAAAATTTTTTTACTGATAAAGAGAGGTTTGCAAGAATCTCTTACTCCTGCTTTGCACATATATCTTATTGACCTCTTTTGTGCAACAAAAATAGAATGAAGGTTTTCTTGTGACGCAGTACCCCAAAAAGCGATGCCGTAGCGTAAATGCGATTCAATCAGAGCAAAATAAGCTTGTCGTGCTGTTTGGTAGCCCAATTCATAAGAAATGGTACGAATTGCAAAACAATTTTTGGATAACTTACTTAAGAGTGTAGTAATGTGGTTAGTCTATTTTAATGTATTGTTGATATATAAGCCTAAGAATTTGACTGTATTGTTTTCCAGTATCACTAAGTTGTTAAGAGTAATAGGATTTATAGATCCGTTGAAAGTTATAATATTTGTTTTTTGCGTATTTAAACACAGATAGTTGGAATTGTACCATTCATTTATTTTTATAATATCGCGTTGTATTTTATTATTTAATGAGTTTGGATCCGAATCCGACCATAGAATACATGTATCGTCAGCGAATACAGTAAAAGTGTCACTGATGTTTAGTTGGAAGATGTCGTTAATGTATATAAGAAATAGTATGGGTCCACGAACAGATCCTTGGGGTACGCCACATGTGATAGAGGAGGAAGGGGATATTTTATCTGAAACTTTAACTAATTGTTTTCTATTATTAAGATAGGTTTTGAACCAGTTTAACGTTATGCCTCGGAAACCATAAAGTTCTAGTTTTTGTAGTAAAATGGCATGGTTAACACAATCAAAAGCCTTCGAAATATCACAAAATATCATAGAAGCTATTTTTTTATTATTAATGTTATAATAAATTTCATGCAAAAGGTTAAATATGGCATCGGTAGTATTTTGTTTACTTTGAAAACCAAATTGAAATTTAGAGAGAATTTCGAATCTATCCAAGTACCCAACCAGTCTGACTTTTACAATTTTTTCGATGATTTTTGATAAGGTAGATAAAAGGGCCATCGGTCTATAATTAGAGGGGTCCTGTCTATCGCCACCTTTGTAGATGGGAACAATTACTGAAGTTGTTAGCACGGAAGGAAAATAGCCCAGTGTGAATGAGTAATTAATTAACTCTAAAAAGATGTCTAGTATTTTACATGGTAGATGTTGTAAAATTTTAGTAGATATACTATCATAACCTGCAGAATTTTTATTTTTGATACTACGGATAGTATCTTTAAGTTCAAATATCGTTACCGGATAAAGGAAGAAGTTTATATTTGAAAATTTAGACCTTAATTCGTCCGTAGTGATTGAAAAGTCTTGTTTTATGTTTAATTTTGAAGTAAGTTTGTGGGCTATAGAACAGAAGTGTGCATTTAATTGATCAGGAAGTAATTCCACTTTTACGTCACGTTTAGTTTTACAGTTTCTTAACTCGTTTATAATAGACCACGTTTCTTTGGTTTTATTCGATGTATTGTTTAATCGATTTGAGTAATAATTTGTTTTAGCTACTTTTAAAATATTACGGTAAATTGACTTATACCTGTTGAAATAGTGGATAAAAGCGTCATTCCTAATAAAATTTCGAGCGTATCGCAAAAAACGATAATTGTTCGATGAGGCCCTAATCCCTCTCGTAGTCCATGACTTAGACTTTCTTTCTCTGATTAAACGCAGTGGAACGATGAAAACTTGTCATCATGAAGTACCAGTTGAGCAATCAGTCCAGTCGACCTTGAGACAGTTTTCTTTGAATTTTTTAAATTTATTTTTGGAAAATATTCTGCCTTTTTTTGCCTCAGTTATACTATTATTAACTTTTACTGACAAAAACAAATTAGTGAGAACAGCTTGATTGTCTGCTAATCCATTTATAACTGATGTCTTTACAATATTTTTATCAAAATTGGTGCACACATAATCTAAGCGCGCATTTAATCTAGTATTTGAATCGACATGCATATACAGACCGAAGGAATTTAACATATTTAATAGGCGGTGTTTAGCATTAGAATCGCTATTGAAATTTATATTGAAATCACCAGCTAAAAACAGTTTACATTTCTTAGGAAAGCATTCAATTAGCGATTCCAAATTATTTATAAAGATGTTTAAATGAGATAATATTTGTGAGGGTGTACGGTATATGCAAACAAGGTGGAGATTTATATCTTTTCTAAATACAACGTTGAACTCGAACCATTGCTCAATAACCAAAGAGTTGAAAGTATTAATATTTTGATAAAGTGTTTCGTTTTTACACATAATAAGAGTACCTCCATGGGTAATGCACGAGCGACTAAATCTAGATACGATTAGGTATAAAAACTTCTTCGTCCGGGTACAGCCAATGTTCGGTTACAAATACTATGTCCGGGTTATTTAAATTTTCAGTAAGTAAGCATAAATCGTCGATTTTAGATCTTATAGATTGAACATTAATTAGAAGGACACTTACGTCAGAGAGTGGCGCTACAGACTCTCTGCTACAACTTCTGTGGTGTCTAAAAAACTTGGTTTATCTGCTTCCTCCTCTTCTTCACTCTTTGCCTTCTCTTTATCATCTCCTGCTTCCTCTTCTTCGGTATTTTCGTGGATTGTGAAGTCATTCAGTGATTCGTATGAAGATGATCTATTTAATGACAACATTTCATCGAGCAGGTCCTCGTTTGGTGACGTTACATTTGTACAATGTACCGTTATAAGACTATTGAATTTGTGTTGCTCACGCTTTCCTAATAGTAAATTATTTATGTGCTGAATTTTTTTGCCCAATTCTCTGCACAAAATAAGTTTGCCGGATTTTTGGAGATGAAGCCCATGTGTAGTAAAGTGATGCTGTTTAACATACAAGTTGATATCTCAAGAAGCGTATTCTCTGATGTTTGGTAATAACTGCTTCTTTTGCTGTATCGTAGAGACACGTGTTTAAGTAGAAAATAATATTATTCAGTATTTTCCGTCCATTCCAATACGGAATAGAAGATATAATTACATTGGTATTGATAAGCGTAGCCAGCGTTTTGTTTAGAGCCGAGGTAGCGATCTTCCCCGTTTGAAGCGCGTTATTGCTACCACGATACACATAAACCCGGTATGTCAGCGCGCAGGTTGTTTTCTGTCTCTATCGCTCTTCTGACGTCACGCGGTTCACAAGAATTAGTAATTTACGCTTAATGCCCAAAAATTTACTTAGCTCCACAATAACCTATCGTGCTTATCTCTCAAACGGTCACGCCGTTTTGGATGATTTAGGTGTCCATCGATTAGTAGAAAGTTAAAAGACATTAATTAATCTTAATAATTTATGTAAAACGAAAGATAAATAAAAAAATATGGGAAAAGACAAGATAAAATTTAAGTTTTGGGACTGATTTTCTAATGGCGATATACAAAAAAATTATTAAAATAAAAAAAATGGAATCGAGATTAAGTATAAATAAAAAAATATTTTAATGTTATAAAAGTTTATAAAAATACAAAACAAAGTTTTTGGTAACGTTTTAATTTTACTTTAAGTAACATATTACAAGCATGAAAAAACATTGTACACTTAAATAAAACAATGCATTTTATTATTTTATTTTACAATTCGTAAATTTTGATATTTTTTGGTTCAACTTTCTTTTGCAGTTATCAAAACTTATCTTACGATTCATATCTCTCAGTCTAATGTAGGTTCTTGTTCTGGATAAACAAAGAAGTACTTCAAATGGAATTGTATTGTTAGGTAGCTTGTGCATCGTTTTTTCAGCCAATTTTGTAAATAAATTATTTTCACTTGACAGGCCTTCTCCATGCATATTATTAAATTCAGTCTCTAGTATTTTAGTGGCATGTAACATATTTTCATTTGGATACAACAGATTTCCTCTTGATATAAAAGTTAGCCAATTTTGAGACGATTTATTTATTTCTATATTTTTTGTTTCAAATCCTAAATCATATTTTCCTCTAAATTGATGAGCCACATATCCAGCTATATATATTAAAGCATCTTCATGAACCTTTTCTTTTATTCCAAAAGTTTTTACATTATCTTCAGAACGTGATTCCTCAAGAATATGTATTTCTGAATAGTGAGGCTCAATAAACATAGAATCAATTGAAATATTATCTTCGACAACTTGACTATTAGCAGTGTCTGCAATATTTAATATGTCTGTTAAATTGTTAAAGACACTCTGCGTTAAACAAATTTCTTGGTTGGTTTGAGATTCATCAGCTGCTTCTAGTGGTTTAAGCAAACATGATTCCAAAGTTTCTTCGGTGTTTTTGTTGGAAGTAAAAACTGAGGCCGAATTTTTCCCCAAAATGTACCATTTAAGACGATAAACGAAATCTAAAGGATTAGGATGATCATTAGATCCACCCATTCCTCGAATATATGAATAAAAATTCTCTAGCACATCCTGGTTGAGTCTTGAGGTTAAAATATATTCAACATTATATTTTGTATGTAAATATTTATACAGTTCCTCCAGCGATTTATTAGTTAAAAGTATACCTTTTTGAAATGGAATAATTGATTTATGTTTTCCAACGGTTATGGATGACACTAACTCTGACACCTGATCTAACAACTTTTGTTGTACTTCCAAATCGATTCCAAAGGCATTTTTTTCTGGGCAACCGGAGAACTTATTTCGGGAGTTTAATAAATCAAACCAATCGTTAAAAATTTTACACATATCAGATGCTCTCTGCCAGGATGAATTAATTGGCATACACCCACATTCCCCAAGATATTTTATAGCTTTTGAAGACGAATTAGATAAGAGTTGTACTGCTGGTCTAACTCTCTGTCGTTGTGCTCCTTTGACATCTAAGTGGAAACGTGTCAACTTATGAGCAAGTGTTAATTCGGAAATTGAACAAGAAAGTAATTTCTCAAAGCATGTTTTATCAACTTTATCTCCTTTAATATAAAATCCGCTATCAAGAAGGTGGTTTCGTACAAGTTTCATTAAATGCGGAACGTCTGCAAAAACATAAACATTCAAGTTGTTATCAGCAGGGTGGCTAAAATAACAATTTTTATTCTGTCCAATTTTGAGTTTGGACCATAAATTCATATTTCCTGGACCCATATCGCTAATTATGGCAACTACTATAAGTCCTATATTGTATAATTCAGTAATGATGGAATTTATGATATCAGGAGTCATTGTTTGGTCAAACTTATAAAACACAGGTTGCTTCCAATTTTTAAGTATTCCCCGTGCCATAACAGTTTGGCAACATTTGTGGGGCCCAATTTTTTCTTGTTTTTTTTTCTCAATATCTATTCGATTGGAAACATAAATCTCATCAAATGATAAAACACACAGTCTGTCAAGTATATTCATATTGGCAATTTTACCCTTCAATAACGTACAAACACTGTGCAAAACACCTTGATTTAAATTAAAGGTAGAAGCCCATGTTCTGAGTGTTGACAGGGCTGGTAGAGGATGCCCGTTCGCTCTTAAATATCTATAAGCCTTGGGACTAATACTCCGCAAAGATATTGCGGAGGCGATATCCTCAGGTGACCATCGAATTTTTTTTATTTCAGGATTTAATAATTTTTTAATTTGACCTTTCGTAAAAATCATTTCCAAACCACTTTTCGTCTTTTCTGCCAGATTATTCATTTCTTCAACTTTTTTAAAAAGCTCTCTATTTTCATTTTCTAATTCCAAAATTCTTTGTTGCATTTCATTTTTTTCTCCATTTATTTTTAAAAGTTTACTGTCCATCTCCAAAATTCTCTTTTGCAAACATTGTATTTCATTTTCAATATCTTCATTTCTGAAAATACAAAACATTAATAGTTGAACAGTTATTATTTAAATAGTAACAAACTTACATGTCATCAGCATCCATTTGCATTTCAATTTCATTAGGATTTACTACAGGTTCTGGAATATTCTGTGTATATTCTGAACTGATAATAATTTGGTTAACTTCTTCTGTTCGTTTTTTTTGCCATACGAAGGGATCTTGACGAAGGTTCTTTCTGAACCGATGATTGTTTTGGTATATTTAATGTTGGTACCGCATCATTTTTAAGAACTCTGGAATTTGTTGTATTATAATTTAGCAATCTCTGTCTTAAAGGAATTTCAAAGCAGTCTGGTGCAAAGTGAATGGAGCAAATTCGTGCTAAAAAGGATATTAAATATCAAATCGTCATATTATTATTGTTAACTAGGTACAATAAAGTTGGCAGTGTAATATCAAAAACAGCAGTGTACTAAACTAACCTCTTTCTGTATTAAAATATGTTTAAACTCTAGACAATTTCATAATATTATAATTTAGTAACTAAATTTAATAGAATCTATACCTATTGAACTTTGAGGTTAGAAATAAATTGAGATTGTTTTTTCGATATTAGACCACTGAAGTACTACTTACCATTTTCTACATTAATTTTGTCTTTTCTACAGCATGCAATAACCCACTGTTTTGTAAAATTTTCCTCTGTTGGAAATCTAAAGTATCTTATAGCAGTGTTTTTTGTCACTCGAGAATAGTTCTTGCAGGTCGAAATAGCACAACTAGGCATCTTTATCAATTATAATAACACTTACAGTTTTAAAAAGTAATAGTTTACTATTATTAACACATTAACACAAGAAAACAGTAATATTTAATAGTTTAACACATTATAAAACACTAAAACACAAGCACAACACCTCGCTAGCTATTTAATAAATGAATTTAAAATGCGATCCGCATGACGTCATTGCGCAGTAGAAACCAAAAGCGTCAAAGCTACTGACATACCGGGTTTATGTGTATCGTGATTGCTACCAGCAATTATAATTACGTAATCCCAGGAAAGGACCTCCTCCAACTGAAACTTTGAACTTACCTCAACAATGTTTTCAATCGGACGGAAGATCAAAGAAAATAATTTTTTTATGGATTGTGGCACGTCTTATTGACTCTACAAATTAAATGGGCTGGTTTCAATATTTTGTTAGGAGATACTATGGATGCAACAGAAGATACTCTAAATAACTTACTAACCATAAATGCGCCTGCTGCAAAAATGTCAACAATTAATGAAATATTACAAACTAGTTTGAGTATTCAGTCAACCCTTTATTTAAAAAAAATTGTAGTAGTCTTTGACCAAGCATAATTTTGTGGGTCCGACCCTAATCAAAATGAAAGTATTATTTTGATGATGGGAAACTTTCATACGATTTGCAACTTTCTGTCGATACTAAGAAAACTGTTCGGCGATGCAGGATTAAAAGATTTAGCTCTTGAGTCTGGAGTGGTGGCCGGTGGTTCAATAAATAAAAGTACTAGAAGAAAATCATTACAATCATGCAATTCGTTTTCACAAACTCATGTTTGAAGCTTGTATGCGAGTAATAGAAGAATTTTCTTTGGAGGCATTAGAAACAAGAGAAGCATTACGTCACTGATTCCGCAAAAGCACGTAAGTGACATTTTTCAAATTTATAGGTTTTGGCGGTTTTGGTGACTCATTTTTACTACACATGTGTTAACAAAGGCTCGTAACTGTAAAATAAACGCAAATATTTTAAATTGACAAAAACAACAGCACGTATCTGAAATGAACTAAAACCGTCCAACAGAAACACGTATCTGGCGTACTCGCATGGTTATCAGCAGGGTGTGCTGTGCGTTCTGTGCTGTGTTTATTATCTTGTAAGAACATAATTAATTTTAATAATATTGGCAGCAAAAAAACTAATTATATAGTATCAAAGAATAATTGACGTATTTTTAAACTTATTAAATGTTTGAAATTGACTGGAATAATTAGGTTTAGTTACACTTGTAAATAAGTGGTTTTTTAAGTATGGTCTTCGTTTCTTTCTTTGCAGATACGTGTTATTGCAATATTGTAACAATAATAATCGTCATGGATAATAACCAGTCAAAATATGAATTGAAACGACCTCTGACATAATTAGAATTAGAAGACCTTTTAAATTCTGATAATTTCTTAATTTTTGATGATCCTTAAAGTAGTATTAATGACCGCAACAAGCAATATTCTCAAAACAGAATTGAGCTAGAACCAGAAGCAAGAGTAATACAAAGCGGTAGTACTAACAAAGGAGAGTCACAGAAAATTGAAAATAGCAGGAATCAGGCTAATGTTGCATTGAGTGCAGACGTTGCCGAGAGCAGACGTGAAAGTGAAAGTTAGTGCTTTAATTATTCCTTGTATTATTCAATTGAAATTATCGCTTAAAGTACTATTTACTACCCAGTTATAAACATAAACCTTTAACAGTGTTATCCCTCATACCTACCTAGCCATGACAAAAAACCTATCGGACTTAAAAGTAAGTAAACGAAATATATTTTTCTTTATTTTGCGCTATGACATTAATCTGCTCATTTTCTAAAGCCAATTGTTTAACAAAAAGATGACTGTCGTAACCTAAATTATGGAAAAATACGGGGACAAAATTTGGAACTTTAAAATTTAAATTGCACTGAGAATGGGCCGCACCCCGATAACGACCATCCAAATGAGAATGGTCTCAAACTTAACATCGTCTTCCAAAAAAAGATTTTCACATATAAAACAAACCGTAGCATTTTGAAACTGTAATAGTTCATCACGATCGAGCGGTAACATTGGTTTCTTATTTTTTAAATGATTTTCATACAAATATCGACAATCATATTCTAATAGCTCAATAAAAACGCGAGCAGCATGAGGACCACGAAAAATTTCTAATTTGGATAGCGAATGATCATGTAAACATTTTATGTAGTACGCAAACGAGTACGGTTCATGTTCAGCCGTTTTGATAGTAAAAGATTTATAAGGGGAGGGTTCAGCGGTATCAATAGGTTTTAGTAAAGTTTCAAAATCTGCATAAACAACAAACGGAACTTGCAATTGTTTCTGATAATTTTGAAATTTAAGCAAATTGCCAGGCACCTCATTACCTAGTTTATCAATTCTAGGTATTATCGTGGGTAATCTAACTACGACACGTTCACAATCATAACGACAGTGACGTTGTAGCTGTTAAAATAATTTAGACAACCATCACAAACAAATTTCGTTGAAAATAATTTTGCGTATTTTCAATACAATTATTTAAATGACAAGATTGTTTACATAAAAGTTGCGGGGTGCATCTTCTGTGATTTTGCTGTATTTGCAAAAATTTGTTTTAAAAGCTTTCGCGGGAGCAAGATGTTACATTCATTGTTTAGCTGTCATTGCCATGAATCCTAATTTGAATCTGACTCAAACGCAAGAGGTGCTGCACACAGCATCCCCCCTGGAGCCAGGGTTGCTCCCCGGAGTGCGTAAGTATTGTATTTTTGGTATATTTTTGTATTTGTATTTTTTTTTGTGTTTTTATTTTTCCCTCATTTTATGTGGTGTCGAAATTCTAACATATATTGTACTATTCCAGAGTTATTCCAAGGAAGGGACCTGGAGACAGTGTGGGTGAGACAGGGGCATCCTCTCCCCCTCATAATGTCTCAGGTGACTACCCGCATCGGCCCTGGGTGCATTTTCGTTATTATACCAGCTATCGGACACCATGAGGTATTCAGTATCAACATCGAGGCAACTTTTGTGGAAGTATTAATTAATATGGAAAGTCCATTCTTCCGTGTTGATTTTTTTTATATGGAAGAAGAGGACGGTGGTCCAGAAATTCCGCCTGAAGCTCCGGTAGATCCTCCTGCTCCCCTCCCAGGAGACTTCTTATATAACTTTAACATGGAAGAGGTGTTACAGTACTTAGATTTGTAACTGTATATTTTGATTATTTTATTATTAAAAATGTTTATTAAGATTTTTCTGAATTTATTTAGGTCAAATTTGGTCTTTAAATGTTTTAACATTTGCCGCTTTTATGGTACTAAGGTAAAAACTATTCTTTGGGTATTAGAAACATGCTCACGTGACTTAAAGTGACGCATCAAGTATTTAAGATGGCCGGTGTTAACGTGCCTTGTACTGTTTGTACTAAGTTTTATGTGATTTTACACTTCTGTAAGCTTTAAATATAAGGTAAGTAATAATATTTTGATTAATAAGGTTATTATCTACCGTGAATATACTTTAACATATTTGAAATTTACCGTAAAAAGTTTAAAACTTAACATGACTTGAATAGCAGTTTTTCTAAGTTTAACAACAATTTTAAAATTCCTTAACTTCTATGTTGTTCATGTTATAGTTAATTATTATCTAAGTTACAATGAATATAGGTTGTTTACTCTATTCTCTATAATGTTTTTTTTTCTAAATCATTGCAAATGATTAGATTTTACAAAATTTTTTGGTTAACATATAAATGAGATTATTAATTACTTGTACTACTACACACGTAGAGTATTTATATGGTTCGAAGTGAAATTAGCTAAAAGTATGTAAAATTGGCATGTAATTTTCCAATTATTGCTAAAGTTAGTTATGTTAAAAGTTTTGTTTCACAAAATTCTACACAAGTTGTGAAAGTTGACTTAATGTTCTTAACTTTTTTGCTATTTCCACTTTGTACAATGTAAAATAAAAAGATTTTCTTTTTATTTGTAAAATCTGAAATTATCCAACAATTATAGGAAAAACTTCATATTTTTTTTTCAAGATTTGTTTAAAGTGTTTCCAACGTAAAACACTTTTTTGGTGTTTGTGGAGAGTTATAATGATGTTTTCCTGCATTTGAATTTAAAATTCTTAGCTCTTTTGCAAATTTTTTGGTATTGAAAGTTTTATTAATTTGATCATTGGTCTTATAACATTTTTGTTTTAATGCACATCGTACTATAGCCAAGCCTAACGTTAGAATTATTATGGCCATTAGTACGTAGGTTGTATAAAAAAATTTGTCGATTTTCGACCCTGTAAATTTTGTGTTTGCAAGGTTCGACGAAATTTTTTCAATGTCGTTTAATTTGTTATTTACACTTTGTAAATCATTTAACGTGTGAATGACTGTTTTATACCCAGCACTCAAATTTAAGTGTGGAATGCCTAGTCGTATATTTTCAAAGTTTGAATCGTTGAATTGTATGTTAATTTTTGGCACATATTCCATGGTTAACTCAGACTGCGTAATATCAACTTTGGGTATCAAAATTGTAGATTTTGAGAATGCTTTACAATAACGAGACAAATTAATTTTTCCAATTCCGGAAAGAATGATGTCTTTTGAATTCGAATTATTACACACTATTGTGAGTACTTCGTATTTCGGAATCGTGAATAACCAAGCATTGTTTGTGATTAATTGTGTCCATATCGGATGATTAATTTCAGCTATATGTTTATCACAAATTTTTGGAATTGTTTGTGACCCACGATACAACTCTACTTCACAAATTTCGTGGTAATAGGCTAAATTCAAAGGTTGTTTTTGATCACACAAATATTTTTGAGGGTTATATTTTTGACAAGTTTCAAATTCATTTGTTGATAACATAAAAAATCGTTGTTTATCTAGGCTTACTGCTAGAAATTTTGACGAAGGTTGAATGAAAATATATGTATTTTTAATATACTGAATTGGTGAAGGAGTTAATTTTAAAACATCATAATCAAGATTGTTTGTTATTGGTACAGAAATAATGTACACTAAATTGGAATTTTTCTATAAACTGTTAATTTTATTAATTTTAACAAAATATGTATGTTATCTGGTGTCAACGACACTGGAAATTCTAAATTTTTTGGTAAATGATGAAATAATTGTTGTAGTTCAAGCATAAATTTTTGTGGTGGTAAAATTGCAGGATGAATTATTCCTTTTTGACTAAAAAGAATTGCATTAGTTAAAGTTGTAATTTCAAATTTATATTGATTTGAAAATATACTGTATAATTGAATATTTTCATCAATAAATAATCTCACGTCTAAGTAACTCATAAAATTAGACTGATTATGTAATAATTCTTCTAGTTTATCTACATTTTTTCTTAACATATTTTGATTAAAATCTAAATTAGAAATTGAAGAATTAAACGTAGAAATTGCGGATTTAATTAATATTGTTTGATCATTTATTAGCTGAGCTAATTGTTTACTGTGTTGTTCAAATTCCGTGATCTTTTTATCATAGAATTTACCATCTTCACTATCTAATGTGCCGAATAATATTTTCAAAAGTGATCCAAATCCATCAATAGGACTCCTTTTTGTACGGCTGTGCCCTACTAATTGTTCTAAATTAGTTTTCTCAAATTTCATTCTATATCACAAATTTTTAAATTATTGATTATTTCTGTCTTTGGTCGCCATTTGTTTTGTCTCTCTTTTTGTGCAATGCATATTTGCTGTATTTTATCAAAATAATATTGAAGTTGTTCAAATTTATAATTGTAATGCGTTAAGTTCAAAAATGCAATTATTGTAACCTCATTATTATATAATTTTAATTGTCCAATTTTTTCAAAATGCAATTCTGGACTGTATTCAAACTTGGTAATTGTGTAGGATTCGTCTACTTGACTTAAACTGGATTTTATCATGATAATTTTTCTGTAACAATTGAAATACAAATTAGAATTTTTATTTAAAATATTTTAATATTTATAAATTTTTATATTTTAATTTATTTAAACCTTTTCCTTTTCCTAAAATTGATGCATTTGTATTTTCTAGATACAAATTTCAAAGGTAGAAAGGCCTCTTGATTTAGTGATCAAGAAAATAAATATCTGTGGTTCCAATCAAACGATGGATTCTAGACATAATTTATATCTATTCTGGAATAGAAAATACTACCATATTATAGGTAAGTTCAAATTAACTCAACTTATAATTTTGCAGTGATTTATCATTTCATATGTGCTTCTGAATTAAATTCATATTGGTTCACATAGATAGGTAGTTCATTAACTTATGTGTGTCAGGTCAAGTCTCATTGCAGCGTTTTAACAGACAACAATGAAGGGTTGTTTGGTTATCTTACAGGATGCAAGCATCCACAACTCCCCAATGAAGCTGGCTTGCTTTTGACTGCATTGGTCATGCAGGTGTGATCTAAATATAACTTTTATGAGTCGATATTTGATTCATTTGAACCGCATTTATTTTTCTATTAATTTATTTATCTTTGTAATTGTCTAATATTTTTTGATATCCTTATCTTTAATATCTTAATTCTCATTTATTTATTATTATTTGTTGAATATTCCATTTTCCTGAAATCATTTGTTCAAATATTTTAATTTGACTTGTATTTCATAACTCATTTTTCCTATTCTTTACTATTTCCACAATTTATTTCTTTACATTTAAATTTTAGCAGAGTTTTTCTTTAATTGATTCACTTGATTAATTTTTTTTTTGACTTGATCAATTTCTTTTAACTTGATTGATTTCTTTTAACTTGATTAAATTTTTCTTGATTAACTTTTTGTCAACGGTCAACTACATTATATTTTTAACTTCTACTCCCTCTACATAACAACATTATACGCGCGTTTTTACTTTAAATATACCGTTGATCCTTCATTTAAATAATCTTTTAAAACAAATCTTCTAGGTATGTTTGCAACCATACACTTTTCCTTGTTCAGGAGCTTATTGATTTTAAAAAACAATGTAAATGGTCTAAGACACTAGACAAATATTAATATATCCTGTTACTGAAACAAAGTCAGCCGAAACAGAGGGTTATTCATTATCATCAATATTTATTACATTAGAATCATTTTTTAGGATATACTAACCCGGCCAGGATTTCAGTGCCTTTTTACCAAAAATTTATTAAGCCTCCGTCATAACTTTTTTGACACATTCCTTTTATAATTCATTTACTATAATCGTGTATCAGGGTCGTCCCTGTAAATTTTAAAACAGGTGGATCTTGAATTCCAACTGGATGACACCCAAAAGTTAATCTGCATTATACACATTTGTATAAGCTATATTTATTCATTATTAGATACTTTTTGTAACTCTGCTCATTTGAAATACTCGTCATAGGAGAAGTTTAGACGTATGACGGATTAATACAATGATTCTATGAGGCTAAAATAAATTCTCCTCCCCTTTATATTACTTACTTTATTTTTTCATTTACTTTGAAGATATATTTATCATTGCTTATCATTTTCTAAAGATATATTTGCATCTTTACGAGGAGAATTATTATTTTGTGGGACTAACGACCATGGATCATGAAATTTCAAGATCCTACTAACGTGAACTACTTCTTCTTTTGCTTTAGGCGACTTGCCTTTCTGAATTAAATAATCAACTTCTGAAAGTTGTTTCTTTATATAATAAGGACCAAAATATCGTAATAACAACTTCTCACTCAAACCAACGTGTCGAATCGGAGTGAAAATTTTTATCATTTCTCCTACTTTAAAATCAACGGATCTATGTTTAGAATCGTACCGATTTTTATCTTTATTTTGCTGTATTGTAATATTTGTAATAGCCAAATTACGCGCTGCTAAAGCATTTTCACGTACTTGCAAAATATTCATTTTTGTCACAGGTGTATTTAATGCTAATTATAAGCGAATGTAACATTTACTAACATCGTATCCCAATCTGTTTGATTTGAATTTGTATACTTGCTAAGGATATTGATAATCGTACCATTTTCCCTTTCGACTAAACCATTGCATTGTGCATGATATGCAGTAGTAAATCTGCTATCTACTCCCATAATTTTTAACAATTCTTTTACTATCTGAGAATGAAAAACTTTTCCCTGGTCAGATAATAAATATTTTGGACTTCCATGTCAACATATAATTTGTTCTAAAATGAATGATGCTACGGGTCCGGCCTTACCATTTGGTAATGCCCTTGTTTCACAGTATCTTGTGGCGCAGAACTCACACTTTTCGGGGTTGAGCTTGAAGTTTGCTGTACGGAGACGGCGGAAAACTTCCTGCAAATTGCTCAGATGCTCTTCGAAAGTCTTCCCTAGGACAATAATGTCATCCAAGTATGCAAATGCCCTGGGTTCCATCTCTGGACCGATGATGGTGTCCAGGAGACGCTGAAACGTGGCGGGTGCTGAATGAAGACCAAACGGCATTACACGGAACTGGAATAATCCTCTTCCCCCAACGGTAAAGGCTGTGATCGGTTTGCTGTCATCGTTCAACGGTATTTGCCAGTAGCCTTGTTTGAGGTCAATACTGGAAATATAACGGGCTTGTCTCAATTTGTCTAGGATAGCATTAATGTACGGGAGTGGATAGGCATCCTTCATGGATACCTCGTTAACTGTCCGGAAGTCGATACAAAACCTCGGCTTTCCATCCTTCTTCTGAACCATAACTATGAGAGAACTCCATGGACTGCTTGACGGTTCAATGACCCCTTCTTGGAGCATTCGGTCTACTTCGTGATTGATAATTTCTTGCATTCGAGGATTTTGCGGTCGGTAACGCTGTTTAATCGGTGTGCGGTGCATTAAACGGATCTGATGCTCCACATTCTTGGTCCTTAATACCTTCAAACAAGGGTAACTCGGTGTCTAGGAAGTTGTTGAGCTGTTGTACTTCCCTCTCGGTTAGACTAGCCAGTGACGTTGACGCTTCTTGCACCATCCCTACGGATACGTATGGGGCGCCGTTTAGCACAAATATTTCTTACTATATACATAATTTCTGTGCTATATATATTTTTTATTGGTAAATTATATATAAATTTCATATTATATATATTTTTTGGTGTAAATTATATATAAATTTCGTAATATATATACTTTTTTGGTAATATGTATTTTTACAAATATATTTTTTTGGAAATATATAGTTTTGCAATTATATGTTTCTGCAAATACATTTTTTTGTAAATATATATTTTTAGTAATATATAATTTTACAAATATGCTTTTTCGCAAATATAGTATTTACTAATATATAATTTTTAAAATACGTTTATTTACAATTATAGGTTTTTAGTTTTATATAAATTTGACCTTTTACAATTTTCGACAAGATGGCGCAACTTCAGGAAAAGTATGTAATTTGTCCATGTTCAACTTGGCAACAAAGCGTGCCTGCGTGCAGTATAAGTAATGTGCGTGAAGCCTGAAGGGACAATTTGTTGTTATGATGGTTAACCTCAAACAAACAAATCTTTTTTAAGTAATGAAAAAATCTATAGTTTTCTTGTAGTGGGAGGTTCTAGTATTGTTCTGTGGAGTGTTTTTTGTAAGTACTTTATATTTATTTAACGTCGGCTTATATCTTAAAAAAATTAAACTGATGGCAAATATTGTGCAAATGGCTGGTTGAGAATTATTCCTGTTATGTGCTTAATAACACCAAATAACGAGTATTCGATTACCAATAAATGCCATTATATGTTAATTCATGTAGAAAACCAGTAAAATTAGCCGTTGCTTTGCAGGTACCTACTGCAATGGAAAATGCTGATAATGTTAGAAATATCGTTTCACAAATTTTACAAAGCCCTCAATTGAGGGACAGTCTTGAAAACACGGTGAAAGCTATGAGTGCTCAAGAAACCGTGTCACCTGAAATTAGAATACAGGAACCAAGAATAGCAAGGCAAGAACCGATAAAAGGGCAAGAACCTAGACCACTAAGGCAAGAACTGAACAGACTATTTCCCAGCATCAGGGGAAATCCTGCACCATCTCGTATGAACTCACGACATTCCAAAAAGAAAACACAAAGTACATTTAATAGAGATGTTATTCTGGTAAAAAATCCAAACATGTGTGGAACTTTAAAAGGAAATCAGAAATCTAGAACTTATGAGACAGGTACATTCTGGTTTTGTATTGTGATCCAATAATGTACCAAATATAGGTTTGCTGTACGTTTAATGTGAACTAAGATACCATGAAATTAGACTGACTCACCGGGTGATTCAGCGAAGGGTATATTGTTCCAGCACTAAATTATAAGTTTTGTGATAATAAGATACCATTAGAAAGCTTATTTTTTTCTCTTTTCAAAAATACGAGGGTCGATATACTTAAATTTTTGTAAAGATATTGAATAAAAATTAAATTTACTTTAAATATTGAAGTGTGAAAATTAAAGTTTGAAAAATTGTTTTAAATGTTATTAAGGTGACAACATGTTATTCCCAGTAACCATGTGGCTTTTTTTTAAATTGATGATTACCTCGATACCTATTCATATTTGAGCAATGCCAGCAATTTTGAGTAGGAACTATTTTCAGTAGTCGGAAGTACAGTGGCGTAACGAGAAGTTGTGGGGCCTGGGTTCCAGATTGAGGATGGGCCCCTATAACACCGCCCTCCCCCGTTCAAGTGCGAGATAAAAATCAAGCAAATCAAAAACAATTTAAGAATAAACATCGAATAAATTTTTCAGAAACTTGCAGCTAATAATATTCTGATTTCCCTCATATTCATTGTTGGAAGGCTGGGAATCGTATTAGAATAATTTGAATATTTCAATTAGAATTTTTTTAAAACAAAATTATTTGACCATTTAAATATTCGAATATTCAAATACTCAAATATTCGACTAATTCAAATATTCGAATAAAAGTTGAAATGAATATTCGAATACTAAAATCTTAAAAATGCACAGCTTAATTAGTTGTATTAACGTTTATTGGGCAAAAAAGGTGTCTGATATTCAGAAAATGCACTTTTAAAATTACAACAAAAATTTTCGCGCCATGGTTTTTCGAATTTAACCAAATAAGCACAAACCACTCTAAAAAGACAAAAAAAACAGATAATCCTATTTTAAAAAAAGCATTTGTCCAAGTATCCCAGCTCTACTAATGATGTTACTATGAAAATTATTATATTATTAATTATTTTTAGAATTAAATTACTAATTTAACCGACTTGTATAAATTAAGTTTTTTTTACCCCGCCACTGTACCCGTTAAAAAAAAGTATTGCTAATTGTATCCCAATATTTTTTTAAATTTCTACTATCGGTATCGCGATATCTCTGAAAAGTATCGGATATCCGTATCGCGATACTTTTTTCATAAAGTGTTAAGTATCGTTATCTCGATACTTTTCAAACGTATCGTTCCAAACACTGACTGTTTTCTAAAAACGGACTAATCAATTCGTTCCGTAAAAATATTGCTATACCTAAAAATTAAGTTGAGAAGTTGATTCTACTATCACTCATGAGTTAGTAGGGCTGGGCGATATTGAAAATTTAATATCAAATATCTATTAAAAATTTATATCGATAATATTGATAATATTAATATCGACAATATCGATAATATCAATAATATTGATAGTACCGATAATAAAAAAAAACACGTCTAACTTTCGCATCCGGTTTCGGATTTTTTAAAAGCTTATTTCCCCGATGAATGATTGATAGATTATCACAATCCAAAGCTCATTGAAAACGAACCATCTATTTGAGAGTTATGAAGACCACTCACCCACCCACAGACAGAAATTTTTTTTAACCACTTTTTTGGGTTCATTGGGGTCCAAACATGTATTTCCGTCAAAATTTTGAATTCGAAAATTTGCATGAAATCAGTAGTTTCCTATAATACTGAAAGTATAGAAAATTTAAAAAACGCGTGAACCCGGACGTAGCGCCTCAGCCACTGCAAGTGTTTACGACTTAACTCGTCTTGGAGCACTCAAAGGGTTTTAAGGAACCACTCGGCCGTTCAAATTTAATTATCTTGAAAACCTTTGAGCTTGGCGTCTTGCAATAGTAGTACAGATGGATTCATATAAAGATGCAGTAGCTAGCGTATCCCGAACGTCAGATCGTACGCGGACGGCTTTAAATGCTTGGCGCACTGCGTTAGAATTTAAAATCCCGCGCTTCCCCTTCCACCGAAAATGCTAGTGCGCAACTTTCGCTACTGCATCTTTATATGAATCCAGCTGTACCTTTTTTGTGTTTTTGTTGAAGAAATAAAATTTTTGAATAAAAAAGTTAAAAACTAGTACAAAAAAAGTTATTTAGAAAAGAGCCCCAAATTTTGGTAACTTCTGAAAATTTTTTGTAGTGTAAAACTAGTGTGAAACATAGGGTTTTCGCAAGTATGATCGCTTGCAAAATTCGTGTATTACGCAATAGGGCGGTTTTCAAATATTAACAAATAAAGAAGTTTTTAAGAGCCCACCTTTAAAAGTTCAAAGCTAGAACTCGAAGGCGAAGCATTGTACGACACACGTTTATTAAAACTTTTTGTCTTATTTGTAGGTCATGAATTCACTCTATGACTCTTTTCTGGGATACCCTGTATAATGACAGGAATCCGTTTTTGTAAAGCAAGCGCTTCTAGACGGTTTGATTTTAACAAATTTAAATATGTGAGGAGAATTGCAAGTAAGCCCTCCCGGCTCCCACGGTTATTAAATAACCGTGCCCGGTTCCCATCAAATACATTGTTTCATCCCCGTAGCAATTTTTACCCGGCCCGGCGCCTATATTTGTTTCACTGAGGATAATGATAACAACAAATTCCCGCTCCCGCAGAGATCCTGCGCTGTATGAATAGTAGCCATGTTGCCAAGTTGAACATGGACAAATTACATACTTTTCCTGAAGTTGCGCCATCTGGTCGAAAATTGTAAAAGGTCAAATTTATATAAAACTAAAAACCTGTATTTGTAAAAAAACTTATTTTAAAAATTATATATTAGTAAAAAACTATAATTGCGAAAAAGTATATTTGTAAATATATATATATATATATATATATATATATATATATATATATATATATATATATATATATATATATATATATATATATTTACTTCCCATGGGTATTATGGACAATCTAAAAATTGCTCTTATCAGTTGTCAATAAATGCCATGCCATATACTGAACTTAAGTTGTGTTGAGGCAGGTAATATAGGAATGCAAGATTCAGAGCCATGCTAAAAAATCATGGCGGAAATAACACAGCTGTTTGATTGAAATAATGTAAATAATTAAATTCACCATTAGAACAATAACTAATATTGACAGCAAGATATCAGAGTAAAGTAGAACTATCATTTAATCATTCAGTAGTAAATATAATATCAATAATTAATTACAGGATAAGAAAGCAGCAAATAAAAAATGGCAAGCACCTAGAAACCAGGACATTCTATTTCCAGTTCCTTTTTGTTATTTTTCTTCCGAGGCCAAAGCTAATAACCTTATAGAACATTAATAATAGAATATAATAGACTATTAAATGCTTTTGGCTAGTGTATAGTATAATAGAACATTAATAATAGAATATTAAATGCTTTCGGCTAGTATAAATCAATTCCTTGCGTCCTCGGAGATTTGTAAACCAAACACTTCAGAAGCGGCTAGACCATTGGGCTCAGTTAGCCCCTGCTGTTCCCCAGAAATGCTTATTATCTACCCTTGGCTGTTCAACGGTATGAAAATGTTTGCAGCACTCATCAGTTCTTGTACATCACTTACCGCACCTATGGGACCTTATGGCAGTCAAGGTGTTAAACTAAATTAAACATTAAGATGTAGTAATTGAATTTATTGAATAAAAATGCAGTAGCTTAATTCGATTTCAAAATAATTACACTTTCAGTCATACTATCGCATAACGATACTGATTCAAGTTGAATCTTTTAAAATAAAATATTAAAAATTAATATCGCTATTTATAGCCTATGGGAGGTGTCCTTACACATAAAACATACACGAACATTTATTAACAAATTAAAAAAAATATTATTTTGAAGATTTCTTAAAAAGGAATTTGCAAAATATAGGCAACCCATTTCACAAATCGCAAAAAATACATGAAATTAAAACATAACAGCCCAATTCTAAGAATCAATAATTGAATTTACTAAACAAATGCATTACAGCTTAACTGGATCTTTAAATAATTACTCTCAGTAAAATTATTGCATAAAAAATTATAAAAATTTTGAATTTGATAGATGGTCTATAAATGCCATCGCAGTACTTTGAGAACTTGTGTGGCGACATATGCGGACATTTAAGTAATAACTTCGGGGCCGTGGTTTTTTAACATTAAAATAATATTTGGGGAAGCGAAATTAAGGCTCATTTGCATGTAGTGTAAAGGATTATTTTTACACATTATTGTTTATAGCTTTTGGAGTACGTACATATCTGACGGTGCATGTGTAATTTCAGTAAATTTTAAATTACTTAATATCTCGTTTGTGAAAACACAACACATCGTCTGGAAAGCCGAAAACGACCATTAATATTCAAGTAAAGTCTTTAATCAATGGAAAATCTAGATAAATTCTGAGAAAAGCAAAAAATTTTTAAACTAAAAAAATTTTGAATTTGATAGATCGTCCATAAATGTCATCGCAGTACTTATATGTAATTTCAGTATTAAAAGGCATATATCAGGATTTAAGGTTTAATAATTACTAAACATTACATAAAATATATTAAGGCTCATCAATAATACAGTTAATAACTAGGAAAGCGCAACACAAATACATAATACTATCACATTACTGTCCGTTTAGGCGCTTCCTCATATTAGCAATGGCCACTTTTATACATGGCACACTTCTGTTCTCTAAAACTGGATAATTGGCCTTCGCTAACAGTATATCGTCTTTCGATGGTAGTATTCTAGAGGCAGGGTGAAGATATTCTTCGAAGGCAGTCTTAAGAGCATTCAGAGCGGCTGGAGTCCATCGTAAACGTTGCGATACATCTGCACATACAATAAAATTCATTATAAATCCGCTTACTATCTTGATTTTTAAAATCTAAAGTGTAGGGTGCAGTTGAACCTAGCTCTACCGTTTAATATTACCAATACATATTAACTGCCCAAATATACTAAACAGGATTCAGTGTTATAGATCACCACGTAATCGCAAAACTAATAGAATAATGTATGTTTTAATACACTCTTCAGTACCTTACCTCTGCATTTATACGGCTTTGGTTTCTTAGGGGATGACACGTATCTGGATTTAGGCTTTGAACGATCTGCTTTCAGATGGTTTTCCATAAATAAGTTGAGCTCGGGCAATGATCGATGGCTCAGTTCAGGCAGTTTTAATGCATCTCGGAGATCAGCAGCAACCAGAGGACGCCGCAGTTCAGCTTGCTTACGAAAGAAGTACTTTAGGGCTACGAGTTCTTCTGTCTGAGAGAATGATCTTTGCGAGGGTGATGCTAAAAAATTCATAGAATTATGAAATCAAACAAAAGACTTGCGCATTTGATTAAAAAAATTTACCTTGTGGCGAAGGTCTGTGTGGTAAACGTCCGTCTATCGAAACTATTTTTCTTTTGGCAGATGATGTTTCATGACCAGAAGGAGAAAAGGAAACCCTCTTCATTGGTTTGGTTCTCTTTGTTGCAGGTGAAGTGCTTGTGGATGGTAAAGGGCTGGGCAATTGCGTCAGGGATGTAGATGCAACAGGAGAAGCTTCTTCATCGTCATAAGATATTCCGAGGGCTTTCTCCAAGACTTGAGCAACAGGTAGTATAGAACGAGTGAAAGTAGGTTGCCTATAGATGTCTTTGTGGATTGCACGGTCGTGCCCCATATGATCTGCAAGGTCCTTGGCAACATTCTCTGGCAAATTGAATGTTGCTGCTCGCGTTGCAAACTCTTTCCGAAGGAGGGTGGCTCGAAGAACAGCTGGTTTTTTTGCATTGCATCGCAATGCACAATAGCGCAGTGCCTTTCCTGCATCGATATATTTGGACTTACACAATCCAAACAAATACGGATTAGAATACGCCACTCCAGCCTTCTGGCGTCTACCAGTGAATACTGCCAGGGCATCTTTAACATAGCTTGGCAATAGCACGTTGACGGTCCTGTTAAGCTTCCCTCGAATAAGGAATAGTTGGACTCTATCTGCAAACTTCTTTTCTACTTTGGACAAGGAATCATAAAGGGGGTCGTTTTTATCCATGACAACGATGGCTTCAAAGTCTTCTAAACACATTCGTTCCACTTCCCCAGGCCGCCGTCTATTGTATACCATCAGATATACTACTATGTACTCACCCAGTTGCCTCCAGGTAGTATAATTAAATCTTTCCGAAGACTCGAGTTTGGCGGCACAACGCTTGAAACCTTTCAAGACATAGGATGTTAACAGGTCTATGTCTCCTTGATCCGGAAGCACAATTTTTTTTCGTCTTCGAAGCCTGGTTCGGTTCTCAATAACAGTTTTGCTGAGGACCGGAATAACTTGTTTTTTAATGATCCACACAAAACGTTCCACTCTCTGTTCTTCCAATGGACTCTCTCTTTTTATGCACTCCACTCTCCAAAGTTCTGCTGCCTGCCTTAACACGTTCGCACAATGTGTTGCCGACGCAGGAGCATTATAGCTACCGAGTTCTTCCGAATAACCAGCAATTTTTAGGATGGCACTTTGAACGACATCTTTCATAGGGGGCACCATCAGCGAAGCTAAATCAGAAACGGAACTGCAAAGCTCTCTCGCACTGAGAATGAGACGTCCCAACATGCGAATATTAGCACGTATCATTTTATCATGATGCGAGGAGGTGGAGTATTTCATGGCAGAGTCGTTTCCATACACAATTACTGCGTCATCATACTTGACTGCATTGGAGCATTCGTCATCTTTTAATACGGGAAAAATTCGTCGTCGAAGAATAGTACTGGCATTGCGATGAAGATCTCCCACTAGTTGTCTACTCTGTACTAGAAGGTGGCATTCAGAACCACTGGTGGTCCTTCCGGAGCAATTTCTATAGTGTCTATGGAGTCTAGCCTTCTTTAACACCATGCTACAATTTGGACAAGAACTATATTCCGATGCATCATCCGGTTCTTGTTTACTCGATCTTCTGAGAACTCTCAGTACTCCTTTGTTATACATCCGGTTACTGTTGTACATGCAGGTGCCCCATATTCTGATTGCTTTAAAAATCGGCTTGCGATCCTCATGATCTAAAACAAACAATAAAGCTGGCTTTTATCATAGCAAATCAATGTAAGAGACCATTAAAAGCAGACAGGCTTTAAAGGTCAAATTCCCAGTTGCCAAAAAAGCCTTACCTTTCGGCAAAGATGATAGTGTTGCCACCAGCTGCTCTTCGCTGTGTTTATTGGTCAAGTGACTCGGCAGCGAGGAAAAGCTCATTTTGCAGTAAGGGCAAAAATACCTTCTAGACCTTTTGCCTCCAGCTGCAGAAGGAACAACCTGCCTGGTATTTTCAGTATAACAAGGAATGTCCATGTTGGGCAACAGCGGTCGAAAACGTTCAAGGTTTTTTGGAAGAACAGGCAAGCATTTTTCTGCAAGGCGTTGCCGGATCTGTGCGTTATTAAAGGAAACAGGCACACTGTTAACATCGACCGAGCAGTTTTGGACCTGAGAATCTTCCATCGCCTGCTTTTCATTTACAACAGCAGACGATGGAAGATTCACAGGTCCACTGTACTGAGGATTTTCTCCACCATCTGCAAATAAGAATTTGTATCGGCAAATATTAATGCTCTAGCTTATAGTGTATCTGCAGAGCTTAGTATAACAGAGTAAAAGACAGCCTCGATAATGCAATAAAACAGCCTTTCAAGGATGTGTACCGTGCTTAGGATATATTAAAATGAAAAAATCTATCCATCATGCAGGGCAGACTGCAAAAGCTATTAAACACCTACAACATAATACCCCAAAAACTTACTAGTTAGAAACACTTCAGACGTGTTTTTTTTCATGGTGTTTTCATTATTGATATTCAACTTGACAAGTGGATTTGTTAACTCCGCTTGACTCTCTTCTTCGAGGGACAAACTTTCCGCATCGTCCCTGGGGACATAATCTGGATCAGTATAGTCATCATCAACCTGTTCGTAATCATCATCTTCGTTTTGATTTCCTGTGAGCAATAGAATATGGGTCAACTAATTATCACATGTAATGGATTATTAAAGTACAAGCAAAGAAATGATAAGAAAACATGCCTGATATTGGTTCTTCCAGTTCGTTGGAGGGAAACAAACGTCGTTTAACGGATGAAGCATCACTCTCTTGAGAATAGAACCGTGGCGGAGGTGTAAGTTGTGACATGGACGAAAGATGTTCATCTAACCACTGTTGTACCTGAATAATGGAACATTCCAAACTCCGGTCAGTGTCACAACTGTCACGTGCATCCGTTACACGAAGTTGTCCCGTCTGAAGGTTATCTTTACTACCGGAAGTTGAGCGGTCAAGATTAGAAACCAGGTTGTCCATCTTAATGTTGGAAGACACGGAAGGATCTGGATGGAGCTGAATATCACTACCGGCATGCCCTAACGTTACGTTATCGTTAGATTTCAGATTGAAGTTGGAAGATGACTGACGACTTTCTTCAAGAGAATACTGTTCCGGTTGGAGCTCAATATCACTACCAGCGTGCCCCGACGTCGCATTATCAACATTACATTCCAAGTTCAAGGTAGAAGATGACTGATGATTTCCTTCAAGAGAATACTGTTCCGGTTGGAGTTCAATATCACTACCAGTGTGCCCCGACGTCGCATTATCAATATTACATTCCAGGTTCAAGGTGGAAGATGACTGACGATTTCCTTCAAGAGAATACAGTTCCGGTTGGAGTTCAATATCACTACCAGCATGCCCCGACGTCGCGTTATCAACATTACATTCCAGGTTCATGGTGGAAGATGACCGATGACTTCCTTCTAGAGAAATTTGGTCTAGCCGGGAGTTCTTATCCCAATCATCAGGCATATCTCGAGCCATGTCAATTCCAAATCGGGTTTCTACGGCAGCCAAGTGTTGAAAATAGAGAGATGGTGTGACCGGTATTGGAGCGAGCCTGACGTACGGGTTAGTACAAGCAGCCAGCGGATCTAGCCTATTAACCATATTCAAAATATTAAAGCTACGAAGGTTTAATTTTTGTTGCTGCAGTCGAGAAGATCTCCGGGGTGCAACAGGTCTTTGTGGCATAGCCACAACCTTTTTTTGCCGAGTTGTCGAGTCCATCGTGAACGCAGATCAAGTGTGGATACTATACTTTAATACTTTCAATCTTTCAACTTTGCAGACTTCAAAAGACGTAGAATGTGGAGGGACCGGGGCTTGTAATCTTCCTACCTTCTCCGACCGTTTTCAGACAACGCAGATGGTTTCCAACGACGCAAATGGTTTTCAACGACGCAGACTGTGGAAGCTATACTTCAAATGACGGCTGGAACATCTCGGATCTTACTTCGCAAACTGTTTTCAAACGACGCAGACTGTGGAAGCAAAACTTCAAAGTTTAAGGCGGTCGCAGATAAGGGAACCCATGGATCGGTACCTTACAGAAAGAAAAAATAACCGTTGAACTACATGCACTAAAGGCATCTAACGTGAAATTACAACAATTCGAATCGAAACAAAGCATCTTTACTACTAGGATTATTTAGAACAAGAATATTAACAACCCTCACCAACCTTGCAACCCCGAAAGTCGCATGCAATCTTGAGAATACAGCGCGGCCATAATGGAATTTAAAAGCGGGAACGCAACACACAATGAGCGTGATTGGCTATCCCCAAGGCCAAGGGGAATCGCGCACCCCAGCCCCGTCCATCGTTGCTGCAAATTTTCACTGTCTGCACATGTACAGTCTGCACAAGTACAGTACGCACAAAAACAAAAAAGGCCATTGCATTTTGATATTGTAATTATTATTTGTCAGGTTAAAAAAAAATGACAGCAGTTATCTAAACAAGCAAAGCCAAGTTGGTTTCAATGGGTTTTAGTTAATAAAAAAAAATACCAAAAGTAGTAAGTATTTCCTGCCTTTTTATTTTGCACCCGACTGTACCAAAGCAGGTACAGCGCAAAGGACTGCTAGATAAGAAATGCTGACAAATGCAAAAACAAACGAGGTCAAACAACGGACATTTTTTATCTCCTTCAAAACAACTTATTCACAAATTTTATATTAAAGAAGGGAATTTTCCGAATTTAGATGTACAAAGGGTGGTTTAGTAATGCATATCCTAAATTTAACAGTCTAGGAAGGCTACACTTTATAGACAAATTTCATTAAAATAAGTCTAAGCAGATCCTGACCATTTTTTTGTTCCTAAAGGTGAAAAACATATACAGGCTGAGTCAAGCTATACGCCTTTTTTTTAGTGAGTTTATTATTAGGAATTTATTAAAAATTTTAGGTATGCATATGTTTTGAAGGGTGCTCTACAACCTGGAGCAGTTTTTTGATTGGACGTCAAATGTCAAAATAGCGATTTTCAACTGTTTATTTTTAAATGGAACGGTACGACTTTTTTGGCTTAGACGATGCTGTATGATGTTTACAATATGATCCTTACTGAATTTTTTCACAATTTTTATAATTCAGCGGTAAAATATGCATTCATTCTTAGTGTAGTAGGCCGGGAGCTGCAAAACGTACTTTGATGTATTTGCACAAAACGATTTAATGATTGTCAGGGTACATAGTGAAATCATTATTTTAATGAACATAAAGAAACAAAAGCTCAGCTCAAAAGTTCACTTATTTTAGGCAAAAACATGGTGACGCGTGCGTATTTACCGGCCTACTAGACTAACATTATGAATGCAAATTTTACGGCTGAATCGTAAAAATTGTGAAAAAATTCAGTAAGGATCATATTGTAAACATCGTACAGCATCGTTTAAGCCAAAAAAAAGTCGTACCGTTCCATTTAAAAATAAACAGTTGAAAATCGCTATTTTGACATTTGACGTCCAATCAAATAACTGACTGCGCCAGGTTGTAGAGCACCCTTCAAAACATATGCATACCAAATTTTTTTTATAAATTCCTAATAATAAACTCACTAAAACAAAAGGCCGTCCATAAAGTAACGCCCCCGCCCCCCTCAACTAACTTTTGAACTTGATATTTTACCACAACATTTGGTGTGCTTTAATGGGAAATTAAATACTATTTTTTAGCCAATAATTAAATTTTGTATCATTCAAAGTGGCGGCTGGGCGCTCCAGAAACTTATGAAAATGTAAAGCAGAAATTTCATAACCAACTTTGTATGTGCCAAAAAGTGAATGGTGACATTTCGAACACTTAATTTAATTTCTTATTGCTTTAATTCTTACTTTTCTTAAATACACTTCTTTATCTTCAAACATTTTACATTTTGTTATGGCTGAATATTTTTTTTTTGGAACTCTAGGATCTGCCGCAGAACTAAAAGACCTTTCAAATGAGGTGTCACTCGACCCTCCTTTCTATTTAAAAAAAATCAAAATGGCGGCTATACAACCAAAGAAGGAATCCGTTATATATATAAAATAACAGCAAGCGCTCACCTCACTGAAGATTTATGCATGCCATGGTAAGCCCTCCATGGGACAGTTAACACCCGTCTGATGCTGGCCAACCGTTCATGTTACTAATGCATCGACACACTTTCCACATAAAACATGATAACAAATCGTCTCTTCTTGGGCTATGAATTCGATGCAGTTTGGGCAGTTCTAACGACCTCTTCGTGGCGCTGAGTCTATCGTGATACCATTTGCAATTACTGCTATTTCTGTTGCATCTCCCCCATTTCACATGCTTTTTACAAAATTGTGGGCCTTGCATGGAGTGACTTAACTCCTTGATTACATTTTCGCTGGAATCGCCACCCACTTGAAAGGAACGCTGTTTCATCATCGTACCGTGAACAAATTTGCAACTTTCAGCTTTTACACATTTTCCCTAGTTTTGAAAGTCGCGACAAAACACCACCTTGGCTCTTTCTTCAACACTAAAAATACAAACACATTTTACACTGGCTCATTAAAATGTCATGGTATTGTAACCTTACTTTAAAGAGAAATTTGGTTTAAGTGCAAATAGTTACAAACATTACAGAAGACTGGGTAACACAAACTTCGCAAACTGTTTTCAAACAACGCAGACTGTGGAAGATAAAACTTCAAATGATGGCTGAAACATCTCGGATCTTACTTCGCAAACTGTTTTCAAACAACGCAGACTGTGGAAGATAAAACTTCAAATGATGACTCCAAACATCCGGATCTTACTTCGCAAACTGTTTTCAAACGACGCAGACTGTGGAAGATAAAACTTCAAATGATGACTCCAAACATCCGGATCTTACTTCGCAAACTGTTTTCAAACAACGCAGACTGTGGAAGCGAAACTTCAAATGCGGCTCGAACATCTCGGATCTTACTTCGCAAACTGTTTTCAAACAACGCAGACTGTGGAAGATAAAACTTCAAATGATGACTCCAAACATCCGGATCTTACTTCGCAAACTGTTTTCAAACGACGCAGACTGTCGAAGCTAAACTTCAATTTTAATTACCTAACAGGCGGCAGGCACGGATCTGTACAACACAAAACAATAACCTTACAGTTACACTAGATTTGCGCATGTACTGGAGTGTATGCCAAGTTCATTGTTCACAGCTGTGGATTGTGGAATATAGTAAAAATATTTATAATAGAAGTTTAACAACTGTGTAGGTCCTTTAAGAACCTGTTATTGGTTCTTATGCACCACTTGCGGTTCTACCTGAAGTAACATTTTTTAAGTATGGAAATTTTTAAATTTCAATAAGAGGCAATACACAAAAATAGAATTTGTTACCAATTGATTCTTAGACATGGCACAGAACAATCTCTAACTCTTATTGTAACAAAAAAAATTCATTAGAACTGGTGTCAAAAAGAAATCATCGTCCATTTTCAAATTGAAAACAGTTTGCTGTCAAACACTGTCGAAGTCTTGCAAACAATTCATTTTCTTCAACTATTTTAAGCATAATTCTACCAATTCCGATAATTTTATTTTGAAAATATCACGGTCGAGTTTTAGTTTCTTGTTTTGTGTACATATTACTGGTTCACGGCTATTTACATTAGTTTATTTAATATTTTTCCCTTTACTATTTCATACACCGTAAACATAGGATGCATTTAGAAACATAAAAACCGTGTTGACCAGAAATTACATTGGAAAAAAATTCTGATTTAAAAAAGTTCTGGTTCTGGTAAAATCGGAAATGATGAACCAATAAGCGAAGTTGTTAAACTTTTGTTCTTAGTATTGTTACAATATTTCATCAAATATAACTGTTACAAGGGGGTGGACATGAACTTGGATCACGTGGTGTAATTACACTAACCTTAATACAAGCATTGAAACCCTGATAGAGTATGACACAAGCAGCATTCTAAAAGTGGCAAGGCTCCCCTAGTATCCGATGGAAGCATGTGGAACAAACACTGCATGCAATACACGTGATTGCCAGAACAAAGCAAACGAGCAGAGTTGTTAGGGACCAATGGTTGGCCACAGTAATTACAGGCGCATGCTAAAAAAAATGAAAATACTTATAATAATAATAAAATCGTGGGGAGAAGTTCAAAGCAAAATAAATAGTAATGTTATTAATATCCGATTTTCCTACAATTAACTTCATAATTATTTCTTTCCGTTGTAGTATTTTATAACTGCTTAAAAAGTATGCGCTTACGTTTAGGATTTCTGCAAGTCGGACACCGGCCACCTGTTAAAAGTCTCGTGCACAAGAGAAATCGCTTGGCCGCGGTAGATTTCCACCAGATTAAATCTGCAATGCGATTTGCCTTCTTTTGTACTACCTCGTCAAAGGGCCTGTTCCCATTTTGTATTTCCAACAGTTGGTCTTCCGTTAAATGAAAATAGTTACACTGCCCGCCCCGCGTGCAACTCTGGATGTCGCAGTTTAAATACTCGTGCTTGTATCGACATGTATTTCTGGCACAGATTCCGAGGTAACAATCTCTGCACACGTGGGGTATACATATTTGCACCCCTAGGAGACGACCAATTAAAGCAAACTTTGCAAAGTGTTTTCAAATGAGACCGTAGAAGCTAAACTTCAAATGCGGCTCGAACATATCCGATCTTACTTCGCAAACTGTTTTCAAACAACGCAGACTGTGGAAGCGAAACTTCAAATGCGGCTCGAACATCTCGGATCTTACTTCGCAAACTGTTTTCAAACAACGCAGACTGTGGAAGATAAAACTTCAAATGATGACTCCAAACATCCGGATCTTACTTCGCAAACTGTTTTCAAACGACGCAGACTGTCGAAGCTAAACTTCAATTTTAATTACCTAACAGGCGGCAGGCACGGATCTGTACAACACAAAACAATAACCTTACAGTTACACTAGATTTGCGCATGTACTGGAGTGTATGCCAAGTTCATTGTTCACAGCTGTGGATTGTGGAATATAGTAAAAATATTTATAATAGAAGTTTAACAACTGTGTAGGTCCTTTAAGAACCTGTTATTGGTTCTTATGCACCACTTGCGGTTCTACCCGAAGTAACATTTTTCAAGTATGGAAATTTTTAAATTTCAATAAGAGGCAATACACAAAAATAGAATTTGTTACCAATTGATTCTTAGACATGGCACAGAACAATCTCTAACTCTTATTGTAACAAAAAAAATTCATTTGAACTGGTGTCAAAAAGAAATCATCGTCCATTTTCAAATTGAAAACAGTTTGCTGTCAAACACTGTCGCAGTCTTGCAAACAATTCATTTTCTTCAACTATTTTAAGCATAATTCTACCAATTCCGATAATTTTATTTTGAAAATATCACGGTCGAGTTTTAGTTTCTTGTTTTGTGTACATATTACTGGTTCACGGCTATCTACATTAGTTTATTCAATATTTTTCCCTTTACTATTTCATACACCGTAAACATAGGATGCATTTAGAAACATAAAAACCGTGTTGACCAGAAATTACTTTGGAAAAAAATTCTGATTTAAAAAAGTTCTGGTTCTGGTAAAATCGGAAATGATGAACCAATAAGCGAAGTTGTTAAACTTTTGTTCTTAGTATTGTTACAATATTTCATCAAATATAACTGTTACAAGGGGGTGGACATGAACTTGGATCACGTGGTGTAATTACACTAACCTTAATACAGGCATTGAAATGCTGATAGAGTATGACACAAGCAGCATTCTAAAAGTGGCAAGGCTCCCCTAGTATCGGATGGAAGCATGTGGAACAAACACTGCATGCAATACACGTGATTGCCAGAACAAAGCAAACGAGCAGAGTTGTTAGGGACCAATGGTTGGCCACAGTAATTACAGGCGCATGCTAAAAAAAAATAAAAATACTTATAATAATATAATAGTAATAAAATCGTGGAGAGAAGTTCAAAGCAAAATAAATAGTAATGTTATTAATATCCGATTTTCCTACAATTAACTTCACAATTATTTCTTTCCGTTGTAGTATTTTTTAACCGCTTAAAAGTATGCGCTTACGTTTAGGATTTCTACAAGTCGGACACCGGCCACATCGGCCGCCCGTTAAAAGCCTTGTGCACAAGAGAAATCGCTTGGCCGGGGTAGTTTTCCACCAGATTAAATCTGCAATGCGATTTGCCTCCTTCTGTACTATCTCGTCAAAGGGCCTGTTGCCATTTTGTATTTCCAACAGTTGGTCTTCCGTTAAATGAAAATAGTTACACTGCCCGCCCCGCGTGCAACTCTGGATGTCGCAGTTTAAATACTCGTGCTTGTATCGACACGTATTTCTGGCACAGATTCCAAGCAGAAAATCTCTGCACATGTGTGGATACACAACAGCAGCCATAATATTTCTTTTTTACTGCACCCACGAACAACGTTCACCGCAAAATGGCAGTAACCAACGACCCACAAAAGCACGAGGTCAAGGAATGCTAAATAAAATGGCTACGCACTAGCAGAAGACGAGACATGCGCAATTGAAATTCCAGAGGCGTGCTGCAATGGTGGTAGGGTGAAAACGCAGTGAAATTGAGTAAGCACGCCACTGTGGATAAAACGGTATAGTTTATGCATTACTCGGACAAATTCGGATTTCTTAAAAACTATTACAGTGTTGCCAACTCTATGGATATTTCCCAAGATATTTTAGCAAATTTTTCTTCTTTATAGGGTTTTATCACAATATTCCACTATGCATGTTTTTTTTCAGTTTGTGTTTTAATATCGTTTTTTTCATCCATGTACCTATGTAAATGCAATTTATTGAAATAATTGTTTTTTGTTATAAGCGTATAATTTGAATTAAATATACAGTGTGTATCAGACCACCCACGCACAACCTTTTCGGCTAAACCATTAAAGCTACATGGATGGGTTAAAAAATTTGTGATATAAATCACACACGAGGTATTCAGTAAATATATTTATAAATTTTTTAGGGTTCTAGAAAGGTTAGTTTCGGGGAGGCTAGGGGGGTTTCTCGAGATTTTCAAATATGAAAATGGGTCAAGTCGTACCTCATCTAAGAGGTCTTTTTAAACCCATTTATTAAAAAAGAAAATACTGATAGCTCAAACCATTTCAAAATGGCGGCTAATTATATCAATAAATCGGCCATTTCCTAAACCTTTTCCCAACCGCGCACGAACTATTGTATCCATAAAATTGGCACTGATTGTTAAAGTCCATAAAATTAGCTTTCCAATGATGTACCACATGAGAACGAAAAGCAAATGCTAGTACCCCGTCTCCTCTTCAAAAGAGTGAGAACATTCAAAGGATATTATTTCTAAAACTACCCTTACCGGAGCCCCAAAAAATTTATAAATACTTTTACTGAATACCTCGTGTGCAACTTACATCACAAATTTCTTTATCCCATCGATGTAGGTTTAATAGTTTAGCCCTAACAAAATAGTGCGAGGGTGGTCTGTTACACCATGTAGAGTTATTCATTTAAATCTGGTCATAGGCCAATGTTTTTAATTGAACCCTTGCACATACAGTTCTCACAGCAAATTTGTAAAACTCCTAATTAAGAAAAATAACAAAAAAATTTCTCTTTCAAGATGGAGTCCATCGATAAAAAAAAATCTTTCTTAAAGGTAACGTGCAATATAGCTTACAAAATGGAAAAGCCCGTTTGATTCTGAATATAAGAGTATCAGCGCAACATAGTGAGAAATTAGAATTACAAAATTTATTCGTCTAAAACTGCTCACATCATTTTTATTTAACTTTGTGAGCTGATAGAGACTGTGGTGCACTACAAATTTGTTTTTTACTAATCTTTCAAATTTTACTCTGATGCCCTATAGAAATTTTGGAACAATATCCAATTGATCAATTGTATACGGTGTTATTAGATACGAGTTTTAATTATCTTGAACACTCTTCTTTATTATAATGTAATGTCGTTTGGCATACGATTTACTACTAGTAAGTACTACTGTCAACGCACCCAAATAAAATTATTTAAACCAGAGGCGTTCCAATCCGGGAGAGCTGGGCCATTAATACTTATCGTCTACAAACTTTAATTTTTTTGCCATTGTAAATCCCTAATGTGATTCTAGGTTAAAAAATACATAAGAAGGTACTCGTAAAATAAAATATTTATATAAGACTAGAGAGTTTTGTTTTATAACATGCTTTGTCTATTGATTTCTATTGATTCCCGTGAGTTTTATTACGATTTAGTTGAAAGTAAATCTTAATTTGTATAAATGCAGAGTTCACTATTAAACTAGCTTAAAAATAACAATAAGAACTCACCTCACTGAAGATCTATGCATGCCGTAATGGGCCCTCTACAAACGGCACAATTAACACGAGTCTGCCGCTGACCGATGGTTCGTTCTACCAATGCATCAGCACACTTCCTACATAAAACATGATTACAGGGCTCGTAGCAAACCATCTCTCCTTGGGCTATGTATTCGATGCAGATTGGGCAATTCCAACGACCTTTTTGTGAAGTCGATGGTCTATCGTGATACCATTTGCAAGTACGACTATCTCTGTTACAGCTCCCCCATTTCACATGCTTTTTGCAGAATTGTGGGCCTTGCATAGTGCGACTTAACTCGTCGATTAAATTTTCACTAGCATCGCCGCCATCTTGATACAATCGTTGCTCCGAACTAGAAGCGTGAACAAATTTGCAACTGTCTGCTCTGCTACACTTGCCCTTGTTTTGGAAGTCGCGACAAAACACCACTTTGGTCCGGTCTTCAAGACTAAAAACACAATAAAAATTTTAAACTGGTCCCAAAAAGACAAAAGAAATACACGTGATTTGGCACCGTAGATTTTACAGGAAAAACATTTAAGCTAATAATTTATTTCACACATGAATCTCTTTACTAGTATTTAAACTAGATTAGGGTAGCTAGGCGTGTTTGTATTACACTTTAAAAATTTAGATTTTGATGTGGCATGGCCACCTGCCACCATTTTGATTATCTAAGTTTTTATAAATTTTATAGTATACTTACGTATCAGCATTTCCAGCTAAACTTCCTTTAAAACGCTCTCGGTCGTTTGGCGCTTTCCACTCTGCCATTTTTGTCACAAACACTAATTGAAGCACAACACAAAACGAGAGACCTTTCACGGTTAACGTGCCAGAACAAAGAGAAAGGTCTTGGGCTAACCGTTGGTCAACTGTTCGAAACAAAGCTGGGATCACAGTATCGCACATCTAAAAGCCGGAGTTACACGCTGCAAACTAGATTCTTAAGAATTTTACTAAATATATAATACCGGGTGTCCAAGACAAGGAGTGCATGTATAAAATTGCATGTTACTATGAGGATCTCGCTTGTTTGAAGAGATACGACGATAGTTAAAATACAGAAAAGTTGTGGAATTTCATGCCAACCAATAAACTAAAAAGAAATTGGAGCTATCTTGCTTAGTTTCTGAATAATTGTCCATTGATTTACGATACATGCAAACGAGGCTCTCTTTTGCTTCCCCAAATATTATTTTAATATTAATAAACCACGGCTCTGTAGCTATTACTTAAATGCAGTGTTGGACAAAGAACTTCTAAAAAGTTCAAGTTCCTAGGAACTCCTTCACATTTTTCGACAACTTGTTCTTTTTAGGGCGCAAGAACGTTATTGCTGTAAAAGCTCATTATATTCGAGAACTTTTAAGTTAAAAGTTCTCATTTAGCCGTTCATTTATTAAATATTTGCATTGGTATTTTCTGCTAACATAATACATCAAAAAATAGATTTCTCTGTAAATTTTCAGGTACTAACTAAAACAGGTAAACAACTTCAATGAGTAATGACCCTATTTATTGTCTCTATTCCCCTAAATGCTAAGCCTAATCCTTTCTTGTTATTGCTGTCTGACAAACAAGAGGTTTAAGTAAACAATACCTCGTTTATAAAAGTGGCTTTTCCAAGGGGAGGTAGCTACTTATGACATAATATAACAAACATTCCAAAGTTACCCAACAAGTTCAATACATTGTTCTTACTATTTGTTCTTACAGAATTAAAAGTAGTGTTATCTACACTGGAAGTACCCAAAATTATTTGAATGGTTATTATTATATTTTCACATTTTGTTTTAGTAAATGTTCAGAGAAACGAGGAAAAAGAGCTTTATGCAATGACGACACGGCCGCCGTTGACGCGTATTTAAAAAAAGCGAAGTAAATGTCAATGTCTTGAAAATTGAACAACCTATAACAAATATAATTCGAGATTAGAATTCTGTGCAAAAACGTGTGTTAATAACGTCAACACCTCTTTGAGCTATCTTTGATAATAATCAAATTATACACAAAAAACGATAACTGAAAATTTTAGTTTTTTCAGTCTGTCTTGAAAATTAAGCAAATATTCTAGAATTTGAATGTGGATCATAGTAGTACTTGGATGCTGAACAATTCTTCTCATTTAACCGAATCTACATCTCTTACCGTTTACGAGATCCCCATGCATGCACTCGTTATCTTGGACACCCTATATAAATTCTGCCATTTACTGAAATTACATATGCGCCATCAGATATGTACTCCAAAAGCTATAAACAATAATGTGTAAAAATAATCCTTACGCTACATGCAAATGAGCCTCTCTTTCGCTTCCCCAAATATTATTTTAAAATTAAAAAAGCACGACTCCCTAGTTATTACTTAAATGTCCGCATGTGTTGCCACACAATTTCTCTAAGTAGTGCGATGGCATTTGTGGACCATCTATCAAACTCAAAATTTTATTAGGTTCAAAATTTTTTGATTTTCTTAGCATATATCTTGACTTTCCATTGATTAAAGACTTTACTTGAATATTAATGGTCGTTTTTGTCTTTCCAGACGATGTGTTGTGTTTTCACAAACGAGATATTAAGTAATTTAAAATTTACTGAAATTACATATGCGCCATCAGATATGTACCCCAAAATCTATAAACAATAATGTGTAAGAATACTCCTTTACGCTACATGCAAATGAGCCTCTCTTTCGCTTCCCCAAATATTATTTTAAAATTAAAAAAGCACGACTCCCTAGTTATTACTTAAATGTCCGCATGTGTTGCCACACAATTTCTCTAAGTAGTGCGATGGCATTTGTGGACCATCTATCAAACTCAAAATTTTATTAGGTTCAAAATTTTTTGATTTTCTTAGCATATATCTTGACTTTCCATTGATTAAAGACTTTACTTGAATATTAATGGTCGTTTTTGGCTTTCCAGACGATGTGTTGTGTTTTCACAAACGAGATATTAAGTAATTTAAAATTTACTGAAATTACATATGCGCCATCAGATATGTACCCCAAAATCTATAAACAATAATGTGTAAGAATACTCCTTTACGCTACATGCAAATGAGCCTCTCTTTCGCTTCCCCAAATATTATTTTAAAATTAAAAAAGCACGACTCCCTAGTTATTACTTAAATGTCCGCATGTGTTGCCACACAATTTCTCTAAGTAGTGCGATGGCATTTGTGGACCATCTATCAAACTCAAAATTTTATTAGGTTCAAAATTTTTTGATTTTTTTTAGCATATATCTTGACTTTCCATTGATTAAAGACTTTACTTGAATATTAATGGTCGTTTTTGGCTTTCCAGACGATGTGTTGTGTTTTCACAAACGAGATATTAAGTAATTTAAAATTTACTGAAATTACATATGCGCCATCAGATATGTACCCCAAAATCTATAAACAATAATGTGTAAGAATACTCCTTTACGCTACATGCAAATGAGCCTCTCTTTCGCTTCCCCAAATATTATTTTAAAATTAAAAAAGCACGACTCCCTAGTTATTACTTAAATGTCCGCATGTGTTGCCACACAATTTCTCTAAGTAGTGCGATGGCATTTGTGGACCATCTATCAAACTCAAAATTTTATTAGGTTCAAAATTTTTTGATTTTCTTAGCATATATCTTGACTTTCCATTGATTAAAGACTTTACTTGAATATTAATGGTCGTTTTTGGCTTTCCAGACGATGTGTTGTGTTTTCACAAACGAGATATTAAGTAATTTAAAATTTACTGAAATTACATATGCGCCATCAGATATGTACCCCAAAATCTATAAACAATAATGTGTAAGAATACTCCTTTACGCTACATGCAAATGAGCCTCTCTTTCGCTTCCCCAAATATTATTTTAAAATTAAAAAAGCACGACTCCCTAGTTATTACTTAAATGTCCGCATGTGTTGCCACACAATTTCTCTAAGTAGTGCGATGGCATTTGTGGACCATCTATCAAACTCAAAATTTTATTAGGCTCAAAATTTTTTGATTTTTTTTAGCATATATCTTGACTTTCCATTGATTAAAGACTTTACTTGAATATTAATGGTCGTTTTTGGCTTTCCAGACGATGTGTTGTGTTTTCACAAACGAGATATTAAGTAATTTAAAATTTACTGAAATTACATATGCGCCATCAGATATGTACCCCAAAATCTATAAACAATAATGTGTAAGAATACTCCTTTACGCTACATGCAAATGAGCCTCTCTTTCGCTTCCCCAAATATTATTTTAAAATTAAAAAAGCACGACTCCCTAGTTATTACTTAAATGTCCGCATGTGTTGCCACACAATTTCTCTAAGTAGTGCGATGGCATTTGTGGACCATCTATCAAACTCAAAATTTTATTAGGTTCAAAATTTTTTGATTTTCTTAGCATATATCTTGACTTTCCATTGATTAAAGACTTTACTTGAATATTAATGGTCGTTTTTGGCTTTCCAGACGATGTGTTGTGTTTTCACAAACGAGATATTAAGTAATTTAAAATTTACTGAAATTACATATGCGCCATCAGATATGTACCCCAAAATCTATAAACAATAATGTGTAAGAATACTCCTTTACGCTACATGCAAATGAGCCTCTCTTTCGCTTCCCCAAATATTATTTTAAAATTAAAAAAGCACGACTCCCTAGTTATTACTTAAATGTCCGCATGTGTTGCCACACAATTTCTCTAAGTAGTGCGATGGCATTTGTGGACCATCTATCAAACTCAAAATTTTATTAGGTTCAAAATTTTTTGATTTTTTTTAGCATATATCTTGACTTTCCATTGATTAAAGACTTTACTTGAATATTAATGGTCGTTTTTGGCTTTCCAGACGATGTGTTGTGTTTTCACAAACGAGATATTAAGTAATTTAAAATTTACTGAAATTACATATGCGCCATCAGATATGTACCCCAAAATCTATAAACAATAATGTGTAAGAATACTCCTTTACGCTACATGCAAATGAGCCTCTCTTTCGCTTCCCCAAATATTATTTTAAAATTAAAAAAGCACGACTCCCTAGTTATTACTTAAATGTCCGCATGTGTTGCCACACAATTTCTCTAAGTAGTGCGATGGCATTTGTGGACCATCTATCAAACTCAAAATTTTATTAGGTTCAAAATTTTTTGATTTTCTTAGCATATATCTTGACTTTCCATTGATTAAAGACTTTACTTGAATATTAATGGTCGTTTTTGGCTTTCCAGACGATGTGTTGTGTTTTCACAAACGAGATATTAAGTAATTTAAAATTTACTGAAATTACATATGCGCCATCAGATATGTACCCCAAAATCTATAAACAATAATGTGTAAGAATACTCCTTTACGCTACATGCAAATGAGCCTCTCTTTCGCTTCCCCAAATATTATTTTAAAATTAAAAAAGCACGACTCCCTAGTTATTACTTAAATGTCCGCATGTGTTGCCACACAATTTCTCTAAGTAGTGCGATGGCATTTGTGGACCATCTATCAAACTCAAAATTTTATTAGGTTCAAAATTTTTTGATTTTCTTAGCATATATCTTGACTTTCCATTGATTAAAGACTTTACTTGAATATTAATGGTCGTTTTTGGCTTTCCAGACGATGTGTTGTGTTTTCACAAACGAGATATTAAGTAATTTAAAATTTACTGAAATTACATATGCGCCATCAGATATGTACCCCAAAATCTATAAACAATAATGTGTAAGAATACTCCTTTACGCTACATGCAAATGAGCCTCTCTTTCGCTTCCCCAAATATTATTTTAAAATTAAAAAAGCACGACTCCCTAGTTATTACTTAAATGTCCGCATGTGTTGCCACACAATTTCTCTAAGTAGTGCGATGGCATTTGTGGACCATCTATCAAACTCAAAATTTTATTAGGTTCAAAATTTTTTGATTTTCTTAGCATATATCTTGACTTTCCATTGATTAAAGACTTTACTTGAATATTAATGGTCGTTTTTGTCTTTCCAGACGATGTGTTGTGTTTTCACAAACGAGATATTAAGTAATTTAAAATTTACTGAAATTACATATGCGCCATCAGATATGTACCCCAAAATCTATAAACAATAATGTGTAAGAATACTCCTTTACGCTACATGCAAATGAGCCTCTCTTTCGCTTCCCCAAATATTATTTTAAAATTAAAAAAGCACGACTCCCTAGTTATTACTTAAATGTCCGCATGTGTTGCCACACAATTTCTCTAAGTAGTGCGATGGCATTTGTGGACCATCTATCAAACTCAAAATTTTATTAGGTTCAAAATTTTTTGATTTTCTTAGCATATATCTTGACTTTCCATTGATTAAAGACTTTACTTGAATATTAATGGTCGTTTTTGGCTTTCCAGACGATGTGTTGTGTTTTCACAAACGAGATATTAAGTAATTTAAAATTTACTGAAATTACATATGCGCCATCAGATATGTACCCCAAAATCTATAAACAATAATGTGTAAGAATACTCCTTTACGCTACATGCAAATGAGCCTCTCTTTCGCTTCCCCAAATATTATTTTAAAATTAAAAAAGCACGACTCCCTAGTTATTACTTAAATGTCCGCATGTGTTGCCACACAATTTCTCTAAGTAGTGCGATGGCATTTGTGGACCATCTATCAAACTCAAAATTTTATTAGGTTCAAAATTTTTTGATTTTTTTTAGCATATATCTTGACTTTCCATTGATTAAAGACTTTACTTGAATATTAATGGTCGTTTTTGGCTTTCCAGACGATGTGTTGTGTTTTCACAAACGAGATATTAAGTAATTTAAAATTTACTGAAATTACATATGCGCCATCAGATATGTACCCCAAAATCTATAAACAATAATGTGTAAGAATACTCCTTTACGCTACATGCAAATGAGCCTCTCTTTCGCTTCCCCAAATATTATTTTAAAATTAAAAAAGCACGACTCCCTAGTTATTACTTAAATGTCCGCATGTGTTGCCACACAATTTCTCTAAGTAGTGCGATGGCATTTGTGGACCATCTATCAAACTCAAAATTTTATTAGGTTCAAAATTTTTTGATTTTCTTAGCATATATCTTGACTTTCCATTGATTAAAGACTTTACTTGAATATTAATGGTCGTTTTTGGCTTTCCAGACGATGTGTTGTGTTTTCACAAACGAGATATTAAGTAATTTAAAATTTACTGAAATTACATATGCGCCATCAGATATGTACCCCAAAATCTATAAACAATAATGTGTAAGAATACTCCTTTACGCTACATGCAAATGAGCCTCTCTTTCGCTTCCCCAAATATTATTTTAAAATTAAAAAAGCACGACTCCCTAGTTATTACTTAAATGTCCGCATGTGTTGCCACACAATTTCTCTAAGTAGTGCGATGGCATTTGTGGACCATCTATCAAACTCAAAATTTTATTAGGTTCAAAATTTTTTGATTTTCTTAGCATATATCTTGACTTTCCATTGATTAAAGACTTTACTTGAATATTAATGGTCGTTTTTGGCTTTCCAGACGATGTGTTGTGTTTTCACAAACGAGATATTAAGTAATTTAAAATTTACTGAAATTACATATGCGCCATCAGATATGTACCCCAAAATCTATAAACAATAATGTGTAAGAATACTCCTTTACGCTACATGCAAATGAGCCTCTCTTTCGCTTCCCCAAATATTATTTTAAAATTAAAAAAGCACGGCTCCCTAGTTATTACTTAAATGTCCGCATGTGTTGCCACACAATTTCTCTAAGTAGTGCGATGGCATTTGTGGACCATCTATCAAACTCAAAATTTTATTAGGTTCAAAATTTTTTGATTTTCTTAGCATATATCTTGACTTTCCATTGATTAAAGACTTTACTTGAATATTAATGGTCGTTTTTGGCTTTCCAGACGATGTGTTGTGTTTTCACAAACGAGATATTAAGTAATTTAAAATTTACTGAAATTACATATGCGCCATCAGATATGTACCCCAAAATCTATAAACAATAATGTGTAAGAATACTCCTTTACGCTACATGCAAATGAGCCTCTCTTTCGCTTCCCCAAATATTATTTTAAAATTAAAAAAGCACGACTCCCTAGTTATTACTTAAATGTCCGCATGTGTTGCCACACAATTTCTCTAAGTAGTGCGATGGCATTTGTGGACCATCTATCAAACTCAAAATTTTATTAGGTTCAAAATTTTTTGATTTTCTTAGCATATATCTTGACTTTCCATTGATTAAAGACTTTACTTGAATATTAATGGTCGTTTTTGGCTTTCCAGACGATGTGTTGTGTTTTCACAAACGAGATATTAAGTAATTTAAAATTTACTGAAATTACATATGCGCCATCAGATATGTACCCCAAAATCTATAAACAATAATGTGTAAGAATACTCCTTTACGCTACATGCAAATGAGCCTCTCTTTCGCTTCCCCAAATATTATTTTAAAATTAAAAAAGCACGACTCCCTAGTTATTACTTAAATGTCCGCATGTGTTGCCACACAATTTCTCTAAGTAGTGCGATGGCATTTGTGGACCATCTATCAAACTCAAAATTTTATTAGGTTCAAAATTTTTTGATTTTCTTAGCATATATCTTGACTTTCCATTGATTAAAGACTTTACTTGAATATTAATGGTCGTTTTTGGCTTTCCAGACGATGTGTTGTGTTTTCACAAACGAGATATTAAGTAATTTAAAATTTACTGAAATTACATATGCGCCATCAGATATGTACCCCAAAATCTATAAACAATAATGTGTAAGAATACTCCTTTACGCTACATGCAAATGAGCCTCTCTTTCGCTTCCCCAAATATTATTTTAAAATTAAAAAAGCACGACTCCCTAGTTATTACTTAAATGTCCGCATGTGTTGCCACACAATTTCTCTAAGTAGTGCGATGGCATTTGTGGACCATCTATCAAACTCAAAATTTTATTAGGTTCAAAATTTTTTGATTTTTTTTAGCATATATCTTGACTTTCCATTGATTAAAGACTTTACTTGAATATTAATGGTCGTTTTTGGCTTTCCAGACGATGTGTTGTGTTTTCACAAACGAGATATTAAGTAATTTAAAATTTACTGAAATTACATATGCGCCATCAGATATGTACCCCAAAATCTATAAACAATAATGTGTAAGAATACTCCTTTACGCTACATGCAAATGAGCCTCTCTTTCGCTTCCCCAAATATTATTTTAAAATTAAAAAAGCACGACTCCCTAGTTATTACTTAAATGTCCGCATGTGTTGCCACACAATTTCTCTAAGTAGTGCGATGGCATTTGTGGACCATCTATCAAACTCAAAATTTTATTAGGTTCAAAATTTTTTGATTTTTTTAGCATATATCTTGACTTTCCATTGATTAAAGACTTTACTTGAATATTAATGGTCGTTTTTGGCTTTCCAGACGATGTGTTGTGTTTTCACAAACGAGATATTAAGTAATTTAAAATTTACTGAAATTACATATGCGCCATCAGATATGTACCCCAAAATCTATAAACAATAATGTGTAAGAATACTCCTTTACGCTACATGCAAATGAGCCTCTCTTTCGCTTCCCCAAATATTATTTTAAAATTAAAAAAGCACGACTCCCTAGTTATTACTTAAATGTCCGCATGTGTTGCCACACAATTTCTCTAAGTAGTGCGATGGCATTTGTGGACCATCTATCAAACTCAAAATTTTATTAGGTTCAAAATTTTTTGATTTTCTTAGCATATATCTTGACTTTCCATTGATTAAAGACTTTACTTGAATATTAATGGTCGTTTTTGGCTTTCCAGACGATGTGTTGTGTTTTCACAAACGAGATATTAAGTAATTTAAAATTTACTGAAATTACATATGCGCCATCAGATATGTACCCCAAAATCTATAAACAATAATGTGTAAGAATACTCCTTTACGCTACATGCAAATGAGCCTCTCTTTCGCTTCCCCAAATATTATTTTAAAATTAAAAAAGCACGACTCCCTAGTTATTACTTAAATGTCCGCATGTGTTGCCACACAATTTCTCTAAGTAGTGCGATGGCATTTGTGGACCATCTATCAAACTCAAAATTTTATTAGGTTCAAAATTTTTTGATTTTCTTAGCATATATCTTGACTTTCCATTGATTAAAGACTTTACTTGAATATTAATGGTCGTTTTTGGCTTTCCAGACGATGTGTTGTGTTTTCACAAACGAGATATTAAGTAATTTAAAATTTACTGAAATTACATATGCGCCATCAGATATGTACCCCAAAATCTATAAACAATAATGTGTAAGAATACTCCTTTACGCTACATGCAAATGAGCCTCTCTTTCGCTTCCCCAAATATTATTTTAAAATTAAAAAAGCACGACTCCCTAGTTATTACTTAAATGTCCGCATGTGTTGCCACACAATTTCTCTAAGTAGTGCGATGGCATTTGTGGACCATCTATCAAACTCAAAATTTTATTAGGTTCAAAATTTTTTGATTTTCTTAGCATATATCTTGACTTTCCATTGATTAAAGACTTTACTTGAATATTAATGGTCGTTTTTGGCTTTCCAGACGATGTGTTGTGTTTTCACAAACGAGATATTAAGTAATTTAAAATTTACTGAAATTACATATGCGCCATCAGATATGTACCCCAAAATCTATAAACAATAATGTGTAAGAATACTCCTTTACGCTACATGCAAATGAGCCTCTCTTTCGCTTCCCCAAATATTATTTTAAAATTAAAAAAGCACGGCTCCCTAGTTATTACTTAAATGTCCGCATGTGTTGCCACACAATTTCTCTAAGTAGTGCGATGGCATTTGTGGACCATCTATCAAACTCAAAATTTTATTAGGTTCAAAATTTTTTGATTTTCTTAGCATATATCTTGACTTTCCATTGATTAAAGACTTTACTTGAATATTAATGGTCGTTTTTGGCTTTCCAGGCGATGTGTTGTGTTTTCACAAACGAGATATTAAGTAATTTAAAATTTACTGAAATTACATATGCGCCATCAGATATGTACCCCAAAATCTATAAACAATAATGTGTAAGAATACTCCTTTACGCTACATGCAAATGAGCCTCTCTTTCGCTTCCCCAAATATTATTTTAAAATTAAGAAACCACGACTCCCTAGTTATTACTTAAATGTCCGCATGTGTTGACACACAATTTCTCTAAGTACTGCGATGGCATTTGTGGACCATCTATCAAACTCAAAATTTTATTAGGTTCAAAATTTTTTGGTTTTCTTAGCATTTATCTTGATTTTCCATTGATTAAAGACTTTACTTGAATATTAATGGTCGTTTTTAGCTTTCCAGACGATGTGTTGTGTTTTCACAAACGAGATATTAAGTAATTTAAAATTTACTGAAATTACATATGCGCCATCAGATATGTACCCCAAAATCTATAAACAATAATGTGTAAGAATACTCCTTTACGCTACATGCAAATGAGCCTCTCTTTCGCTTCCCCAAATATTATTTTAAAATTAAAAAAGCACGACTCCCTAGTTATTACTTAAATGTCCGCATGTGTTGCCACACAATTTCTCTAAGTAGTGCGATGGCATTTGTGGACCATCTATCAAACTCAAAATTTTATTAGGTTCAAAATTTTTTGATTTTCTTAGCATATATCTTGACTTTCCATTGATTAAAGACTTTACTTGAATATTAATGGTCGTTTTTGGCTTTCCAGACGATGTGTTGTGTTTTCACAAACGAGATATTAAGTAATTTAAAATTTACTGAAATTACATATGCGCCATCAGATATGTACCCCAAAATCTATAAACAATAATGTGTAAGAATACTCCTTTACGCTACATGCAAATGAGCCTCTCTTTCGCTTCCCCAAATATTATTTTAAAATTAAAAAAGCACGACTCCCTAGTTATTACTTAAATGTCCGCATGTGTTGCCACACAATTTCTCTGAGTAGTGCGATGGCATTTGTGGACCATCTATCAAACTCAAAATTTTATTAGGTTCAAAATTTTTTGATTTTTTTAGCATATATCTTGACTTTCCATTGATTAAAGACTTTACTTGAATATTAATGGTCGTTTTTGGCTTTCCAGACGATGTGTTGTGTTTTCACAAACGAGATATTAAGTAATTTAAAATTTACTGAAATTACATATGCGCCATCAGATATGTACCCCAAAATCTATAAACAATAATGTGTAAAAATACTCTTTTACGCTACATGCAAATGAGCCTCTCTTTCGCTTCCCCAAATATTATTTTAAAATTAAAAAACCACGGCCCCGTAGTTATTGCTTAAATGTCCGCATATGTCGCCACACAAGTTCTCAAAGTACTGCGATGGCATTTATGGACCATCTATCAAATTCAAAATTTTTATGATTTCCTTAGAATTTATCTTGATTATCCATTGATTAAAGACTTTACTTGAATATTAATGGTCGTTTTTGGCTTTCCAGACGATGTGTTGTGTTTTCACAAACGAGATATCATGTTATTTAAAATTTACTGTAAATACATAAGATCCACACCTCAGTAGTTAATTATTTAGTTTTAAGTAATAATGTGACATGGTCATGGTATGCAACCATAATGACAATATAAATATATATTTCTGAATTATTTCTTATTTCGTCACTGGCGTGTATGCAACTGATCGTACATTTCTTAGCTTGGACAAAACCAGGCATTTTTAGTTCCAATGAAACGGAGCCACCAGCTCGCCACCGCAGCGCGGCGATCGAATTGTCCGCAAATGTCTGCGCGTTATTAAGGCTTAATGGACCATTGGCCATAAATCCAAAATTTGGTCATAAGTGCCATCGTATGCTAAAAAACTTGTCCACAAAGGCCATGGGATGTAAATATATATATATATATATATATATATATATATATATATATATATATATATATATATATATATAATATATATATAGAGAGAGAGAGACAGAGAGAGAGAAAGAGACGGTATAATAGGGCGATTTTTTGAATCACTTTTATCAGATTTAGTTTATTAGATTTTTCATATTTTGAATAGTTTTGTATTCCCAGTTTTCTAGCAATTGATTTTAGTTTTTTAATACTAAGCTTGTTTAATTTCTTAAACCAATCGTCAGAATTTTGCTCTTCATCTATAAGTAATTTTATCAGATCTATTTTATTAGATTTCTTATATTTTAAATAGTTCTCTATTCTCAGTTTTCAACAATTGATTTTAGTTTATTAATACTAAGCTTGTTTAATTTCTTAAACCAAACCATCTGTATTATCAGAAGGTGCATGTATTGAAGACTGGCTATGCCAGTCCAGAATTAAAGACGAAGATGATTCAGACTGATTTTCTTCAATAATTTGTTTAATTATTTCACCCACTTTTGATAAATTGCCTTTAGTAAGTTTTATAGTTTCCTCAAAGCTCATTTTAAGAAGCTGATCTGTTGTCACCATTTATAAGAGAAAAACTTATTCAAAATATTTTTTTCAATTCTTCTCACAGTTGTGTTTTAGTTCATTGATATATTTTTCTAATTTTTTATGCCACAGATTGTTGAAATGTCTCTTTTTGTATCGTATTGGTATATCCATAAAACATATATTACAACTAATTTTGACCTTATGTCTGTTTTTATATTCATAACATTCGTATCCTATTCCACACTTTAGATTATTGGATTTAACAAATTTTGAATGAGGTTTAATAGTTTTACAGATAAAACATTTCTTTATCAATAATTCTTCACTCTCTATTTATTAGGATAATATGTTTTCATAATAAATGAGTAAAGCCAAAAAGGAACGATCAGCTAAACAAAAGATAAACACAATAGTTAAAAAAGATTACACATTAACAGAGTCTACCGTTCTATCAGCTAAGTATTTAAATAATATAAGGACCAGACAATTAACACTAAATTTTTTAGCACTAAATGGAAATCCCAATTCTAATGATATTACGTAAAGGATTTTGCTAACCAAATTAAATTGGTGAGATTATACAATCAGGAATCAAATAAAATTTCTCACTGGTCAAACATTAATTAATCATAATAAAAAATCGAATAATATTACAAAATACAACAAGAAACGTAAACAAATTAAAACTAAACAGACTCCAAACACATCCCCAAACAAATTGCAATTGCAGCTAGAACCAAAAATGATGAAGAAGAATTTAACAAAATTTTGCTAAATCCATATTAATTTTCTGTTTATGTAATTCATGAATAATATCCTCTCTTATATCGCCATTCTCTATCAACACCAACAAATTTTTTTTTATAGGTACTCTTTCTAGATCCACATATACATACAACAAATGGATGAAATACGATTTCTTCCTCTTTTATCTGTCTTTATAACTGGGCTAATATTCCCTGTATCTTTATTTATAAGTTCGAGCTTTACTTCGTTGAAGTTCATTTTAATTTATTGTAAATAAAACAATTCTTAACTTCAACGGGTTTTGTATTTTAGCTTTATAATGTATTTCAACGTGTTTACACGTCATTATTAAAAGCAAGATTAAAAGTAAACAGTTGCTGTTGCTATAGGAACAATAAATTTTCATAACTTGATCTTGGTTTCCTATATCTGCGTCCAGATGACATGATTTCTCATTCCAAAACGTCTAATAACGGTGAATTTAAGAAATCAATTTGTTCCTTCATTAAAGGTACAGATTTAAAATGTTTATGAATTTCAAATGCTTCTAGTATATCCAATTTACGTTTGTCATCACAAAAGTGTAAACAATTTTTAGTGTTATTAGATCTCATTGAATGATTGTGTTCTAATAAGCGTTTAGCGCAGTTGGATTTATGGGCGTGTTTACACTTGTAACTAACATCAAAATTTCTAATTGTTTGTCCTATATTAACCGAATTACAGTGCGAGCAATTTAGTTTGTAGATGCCTGATTTTAGTAAATTGTCTGTTTTTGTCTTTAGCATTAAACAAAGTGTTTAAAATGTTTTTTGTTGTTTAAAAAGTTATTTTACCTACATTTATTTGTTTCGTTTATAATTTTGGCAATTTTTTTTCTGATTTATTGCCAAAATATGGAATTGACGCGTATTTCATTTTATCTGATGAAGTAGTTGGATACATTTTCTGAATAGCTAATTTATATTTTTTCTCTTTAATTAGTGTATCAATAAGTTTAGTATTATAACCATTATTATATGCAATTTGTTTATTAATCGAAATTTCTCTATTATAACTAATTTCACCTAAATGAACCGTTAAAACCGTATGTATCATGGACCTGTATGCTGCTAATTTATGTTTTATGACGACAAGAATCGTGTGGTATTGTAATGTCTGTTTGTGTAGGTTTTCTATAAACAGAATATTCAAGTTTATTATAACATTAAAGGGGAATTACACTAGTAACACCCTCTATGATGTGCGGCGAGGAAAAGTTGCAAAGCAACAAACCGGCAAAGTTGCGATCGGAACCTGCTAAGCAGGTATCTGCGATCGCACCGGCCTCTACGCACAAAACACAGAAACGCCCGTGTGGCAAGAAATAAGAAAGAAGAGATTTGGTTTCAATTATGGCTAGAATAGACCACTACATGTTTCGTTCTTATTTGAACTCATCAGGTGGACATAATTCTTTGCCGGTTTGTTGCTTTGCAACTTTTCCTCGCCGCACATCATAGAGGGCGTTACTAGTGTAATTCCCCTTTAATGTTATACTTTCTGGCATATATCTGCTTGTTTGCTTTTGGTTTCAATTATGGTTAGAATTATGTCCACCTGATGAGTTCAAATAAGAACGAAACATGTAGTGGTCTATTCTAGCCATAATTGAAACCAAATCTCTTCTTTCTTATTCAAGTTTATTGTTTGAATTAATTTTTATGTTTAAATCTAAAAAGTTAATAGACCTAATTTGTTCAGTTTTGGGGTAAATGTTATTTTTGGGTGCTAATAAAAATCAAAAATTCATTGATTATCTCAAATGAACTATTGAAACGTGCTAAACTCAATGAATTTTTAATTTTTATTAACAGCTTGCACCCAAAAATAACATTTACACTAGAAACTAAACAAAATAAGTCTATTAACTTTTTAGATTTAAAGATAAAATTAATTGGTTTTAATGGGGAAACTTTTAAAATCGATAAAAAAATTAAAGTTTGTCAATTTTTTCGTTTATTTCTGATGCAGAGGCTAGGAAAAAAATAACTTTTCCCGAGAAAAGTGACTTTTCGAAAAACCGCCTTTGTAGAGTTGTAGTCGAGGGTCTCTCCTACCACGCCCCTGCAATGTTTTTGGTGGGCAAACTTTTAAAATCGGTAAAAAAATTCGAAATTTGTCAATTTTTTCGTTTATTTCCGATGCAGGGGCGAGAGGAATATTTAATTTCTCCCAGGAAAAGGGCTTTTGGAAAACGGCCTTTGAGGGTTGTTGTCGAGGGTCTCTCCTACCACGCCCATGCAATGATCTTTTTGTGCATATTGCTAAAACCGTTTTGAAAATTTTCAATTTTTTTCCTATGTTTGTGAAAGGAAAACTCAATTATTAGTATTAGACTTGAAAATAATTATCTAATTTTGTTGCAGTACATAAAACATCAATAATTTGTTGCATTGCTGTTATTAAAAGTAAATGAAATGGCTATTTTACCTGGAAGAAGTGTACCAGTTTTCCAAAACATTTGGTATTAGTGTACAACCATGAGTTGGTTAATTTTTATAAGGTTGGCTATCTTAAACACGTGTATGTGACGTGTATGCAATTTCAGCTTTTTTTATTTTACATATTAGTCCATTTTAATCTGTAGTACCGTAACGTAGACCACGCTAGACCCCTGCACCACTAGGAATCCTAGATACCATGCGCCAAAACTACTAGTAAGGCCCCTTCAGAACACTTTGTTTTTTTAATGATTTTGCCCTGTTTTTAAAGGTATAATTTAAAAGCAGATATTTCAAGGATTCTGTCTTGTTTTTATAAGTTAGAAAGCATGCTATACAAACTCATGTAGATGGGTCTGTTCAGCACAACAGTTCAAATTTAATGATTCTAGAAATCAACCCATTGAAAAAAATTTTAATAAAAAATTAAACATATAAGGCCCCTTCAGATCACTTTGTTTTTTAAGCATTTTGGCTTTGTTTTTAAAGGTTTGTTTAAAAAAGCAAAATATATGGGTTTGTTCAGCACACACCATTTTTTTATCAGATCTACCCCGTTTTTCAAGGTACCTTTGTTAAAAGTTGAAATTAGCCTTTTTGCCCTGTTTTTCTATTGGGCCACAGCACACCTGTGGAATACGATTTCGGCCAAACAAATTCGGACAAGATTATAACAAGATACAAGAATAATAGTTATAATTATGCAACCAGCAATTACTAATTAATCGCTGTGTCGCTAGAGGGCTCCGTTCAGGAACGACTCCGCCGGTAATGAAAGAAAATACGATAATAACATGAACGCACCAAAACACTAGAGCTTTAGGCAACCCAAAATACATAGTGTGAAATACGCATGCGCGGCACATAGAAATTTAGACACAGCTGCGACCATACGCACACGCCATTCATTCAATCTGATGCCATTAGCAGCCATTAGTCATCTTGTCTTTGTCCATCTTACAAATTCAGTTACAAAATGTGGATTTCATTAATAAATAACTACCACATAAACTTATCGGCACCACAAAAACGTTGACGATAATACTACGTCATTGTTCCGTTCAAGGACAAAAAATGGTAAATTTTTTACATTATTAATTTATTATAATTAAAAATTATTATGTGCCACCAGGAGAATAGTAACGTCGATACTTTGGCGTCATTGTACTAGAACGTCAGCTACTGGTAGCGGAGCATAACCTTGAACGTCAGCTACTGGTAGCGGACTGGGAGCATAAGCTTGAAATGACAGTATTAAAGCATAATGATGAAATTGAAATGTTGAAACTTCAACATGCTTTGAATATGTTACAAGTCGAACAAGTAAGTCAAAAGTGATTTTGTTATTGTGAATTAATTTATTAATTACTTTTAGAGCTTCACAAATTGGGAGGCTATGAGGCACATAAATGCCATCAATATCCGTAGTTTCGTCTACGAATTTGAAACTAAATGTTTTACTGAATTTCGCCATTTAAAAACGAGGAGAGAAAAGTATTCAGCCTTAGCGAAAGAAAACACTCGCATTTAAAAAAAATATCACATAACGGAAGCTTTGTTTGTTGACTTTGTAATGCGTTTTTACAAAAGGCAGTGTGAAAGTGCCCATCCTGAATAATACCGGAGGCAAGATTTCAAGATCCTTGGTATTTTATGGATATTATTTCCATTGCCAACAGACAAATTATTAGTAGCTACAGCCCAGGATGGCACTGTTTGCATTCAGAAATACCTAGATATGCATATAGATGAATGGTGAATTAAATTAATTTGTATTGTATATTTTTGGTATTGTTACCGATTTAATTTATTTTGGTAAATACATCTATATTGTTGTATTTTCGATATATTGTTGTATTTTTGATATATTGTTGTATTTTTGATATATATTGTTATTTGTATATTTAATTTATTTGATGAATAAACTTACATTGAAGAGGAAATAAAATTTTATTAAATGATGCTCAATGAAAGGAAAGTAGGTACCATGTGTTTGTTTTTTCAGTTAGTTGTACAACTATGTAAAGCTTGGTAAAGTCAGTTTAAGGATGATGTTCTCAGCCAGTTTATTTATATTAAAGTTTTCCATTTACATAATGTAATTGTAAAAGACCATCCTGACTAGTCCTTCAGTGGGTCGAGTGGTGGATAGCCTTTTGCCATTTTAAATTTAGGTATTTATTTATGAGTAAGCTCTCTGGGCCCTTTGTTCGGGGTAGGTTAGAGAGAACCCAGATTGTTCAGTGGAGATAGGGAAAAGAAACTCAAGTTAACTTACAAACTATTTAATAACATAAAGTAAAAATTAAATTACAATAAAAGAAAATTAAATTTTATATAAAAAATAAAAAAAAAGAGCAACGGTAATTTTACAAATATCAATAATGTATATTAAAACAATGGAATTTTAAAAAGATTGAATAACAAACAACTAAATTTTGAGTGACTCAGATATCCAAATAAGTAAGTTCTACGCCGAAATTTAAATAACATTCGTCCAACATGGTAAAAACTCTTAAGGATAGTGATAGAAAATATTACAATGTATTGAGAGCGCATAATGCAACAAGGCTTATGAATTTAAGTACAAGTAATGAAGGTAGGTAAATATAAATTATCTATAATCTACTCACAAATCTTATCAGGGGGTGGAGGGCTAGGGCGGCGTGGCACAGTATGCACAATCTATCAAACTTGTTAGAGAATGATCTGAGGAGGCTTAGAGCTCCTGGTTTATACAGACTGGTTCGTTTTTTACGGAACACCCTGTATAGGTGATTTTGGAAGGTCTTTTGACGTCATTTGCATAGAGCAATCGGAGAGAGCGAGAGGGGGGGAGAGAGAGAGGGGGAGAGAGAGAGAGGGGGAGAGAGAGAGAGGGGGAGAGAGAGAGAGAGAGGGGGAGAGAGAGAGAGGGGGAGAGAGAGAGAGAGAGAGAGAGGGAGAGAGAGAGTAGTAATAACTTATTGGGGAATTCGACCTTGGGTCAAAAATTAAAACACCCTTTGTTTATATAGCTAAAGCTTTCGGAATTACTTTATCAACAGCAATCTACAATAAGAAAAACACAAGTTAACCTACAAAAATGAGGCAACATGAAACAACAACTTACAAACCAGGTAGTTTCCGTGAATTTCTCGAAAATAACATCAGAAATGTTTAGTATCAACAAAAGTTACAAATTATTGATAACATTACTATTAAACTGTTTATAAGATGACGGTTAAAATAACAGAATACACAAATTACAGAATCCAACCATAAAATATTAGAATATCAACAAGTGAGAAAGTTGTTGCCAACATTGAAAAAGCAAAATGAAGCGGGAAAATTTGAACTTAGATAGAAGGAACAAGTTCAAAAAGTCATTGAATATTGAATTACAATAGTTATAGTAAACATAAAAATAACAATAATTAAATGTTCTTAAAGTCTAGGGATAACAAATGAGAATAAATAACACTAAGTTGATCTACGTCAATTTTAAAATTCATACTTAAGGGTTCTTTAGCAATATTATACATTTCCAAGAAAAGTCTGCCTTTGTAGTTTTTCTCGTCTAAAATTTTTAAATTTCAAAAATTTCAAAATCAGGTTGGTGATTAAAATTTTTTGAGTGATTAGCCAAAGCGCAAGAATTTTTATTAATTTTGCAATCACTCCTATGCTGAGTCAATCTAGGTTTTAACCATTGGGTAGTTTGACCAATATATATTTTGTCACAATCCTTGCAAGGAATCGAGTAAACAGCATTGGACCTCATCAGCAGAGGGGTTTTGCTCTTAATTTTAGAAAATAAATTATTAATAGTTTTTATATTATATTTAGCAATTCTGATGTGATCACTCTTCAGTAAGTCTATTAACTTAAAGGTTAAAGTGTCAAAAAAAGGAAGTTTTAAATAAATGAAATCTGTTTTGGGTAAAACCGGTTGTTGTAACGAAGGTAACGGACGAGGTGTACTGAATAACAAACGTTTAATCAGAACTTTCGGATAACCATTATTAATTAAAATAGCAGACAGTTTATTTAAATTATTATGTATCAACGTAGGGTGACAAATTTTTAAAATACGATTTTTTAACCCAGAAACAATATTAATTTTTTGGTTAAAAGGGTGTTGTGAAAAGAAATTGACGTAACGACTTGATGAGGTGGGTTTTAGGTACCAATCTAGCAAGTGATTAGATTCAGTACGAATGATTTTAGTATCTAGAAAAGGAACACTGTTATTGGTTTCAGTTTCAATGGTGAATTGGATTTGGTTATTAAAGCTATTAAAGAAATTTTTTGTAGTTTCTATTTGATCTGACGGAACTGAAAGAATTAAATCATCTTAATAAAGGGCAAATTGAAAGATAATAAAGGTATCACCTGATCAAGCAAATAATCCATTGTTATTTGAGCTATAATAGGGCTAAGGGGCGAACCCATAGGTGTCCCAGTGATTTGAAGATAATAATGGTCATCAAAAACAAAATAACTATTATTGACGATAAAGTTAATAGTATCTAAAAATTGTTCTTTAGCAAAACTACAGTACGGTTGAATGAGGTTCCATTTTTCATTAATTATTAAAGTGGCTAAGTCTAACGGAATGTTGGTGAACAAGGACACAACATCAAGCGAAACCAAAACAAAACCTTCAGGTAGAAGGAAGTTATTGAAATCTTCAGCAAAAGAAAAAGAATCTTTGACATTGTAATTAGTATTACCATTAAACGCAGTGGTCAAAATGCTAGCAATAAATCCAGCAAGCTTGTAAGTGGGAGAGTTAAAAAAACCTGCTTTGGCCTCGGATGTGAAGTTGCGAGTTTGTGAGGTTTATATGAGGTTCGTTTTTTTTTCCTTTGTAAAGGTACCTATTCACGTTCAGTCGGCCGGCAGTCCGTGGACTGTCCGTCCTGGCCGGACGGCCGTTATCGATACTCAAACTACACCTGCAGTTTTGTTCACCGATTTCGTCCGACAGTTTTCTGCCGGTTTCGATAGTGGCCTTCAGTTTTGTTAAATTTCACTACACACCATCCGTTGAAACAGTTGAAACATGTCATCAGAAGAGTACGCCGCTGCAATTGTTATTTTATCACACGACCAGAGAAAAAAAGGAAAAAGAAAACAATTTGGATGAAAGAGTGGTTAAAAAGACGCAGCATTTTATCTCACATGGAGCTTATACGAGAACACAGACAATCGAGTGCAACTACTTTAAAAAATTTTATGAGAATGTTTCACAGTTTCTACAGTAGCGTCAGCATCTAACTGTTTTATAAAATTCCAGAAGTTCTTCATATGCTTTTGTTCGCAAAGCTCTGTTGCTATATATGCTGTCTTTTATTTTCCATAAACATTTATGTTTACGGTACAAATCAATAAAATCTTTCATAAAATTAGGCTGGTTTGCCATTTTTTTCGGTGACGTCGAAGCAAAAAATGACCACGATTTTTGTCGGGATTAAAATTAAGCCTGCAGTCCAATGCCGGCCGGCGAACTACTACACACGAACAGTTTCAACAATCAACAGGCCGCCGGCAGGCAGTGACTTGCCACTTAACTCTGCGTGTGTAGCGCAAAGCGGCCGGCCGGCTATGGCCTTTCAGGCAAATATCGGCCGGCCGACTGAACGTGAATGGGTACCTTAACACCAGTTTCTGCCTCACGTCTCATACCGACTGAGCATATTTGATGTGTTTGTCCAAGCTAGAAAAGAGTGATGTGTTGCATATACAATACAGGCTAATTATAATAATTAATAATAGTTTTTTGCTAATAATGAAAGTCATAAATTTAATTAAATGTAACCTTATGCATTTTTATCCAACAATAATTGGATATTTTTATAAGCAGTTGTTTATCTAGTATTAGTATAAAAAAAACCTTACAATGCTTTTGGGCAGGTTTATTCTTTGTTCTTTAATTAAAAAGTAACAGACTGCATAGTTCATATTTCGTAAATTTTTATATTTAGGTAGCTATAAGTTAAATACAGTAGGATCACAAAATTTTGGATAAACGGTGACTTTGGAAAACAAAAATTATATATTATTTGCATTGGTAATTTATCAGAAGTTTTCAAAATGATTCCTTCTTGAATTATAATACGAAACAGATACAGCTTTTGTGAGTTTTAGTGATAAAAAGTAATGGCACATAAGTCAATGTAAAGGAATCTAAGTGATGCTCTTATTTTACACAGATACCCTTTATTTAAAATTATCTTAATCACACTGTAAATTATTAGATATGTCATTAATACAATAAAAATAAATAAACTGTATATTTTTATTAGATACTTGTACATACTTTTAAAAATACATTAAAAAGGAAAAAGCATTCCATAAAAAGCAATACAAAACAACACTTAAAAAAAACTTATTAAACATACAATAATCAAACGCTGCACTAGGGATAATACCACAAATTAATATAGATCGGGTTAAAAAAGAAAACGTTATACAGGGTAGCTCAAAAGACATATAAGCTTTAGCAGTAAATTCTGCCTAGTTTCAGCATTTTAACAAAACGTAGCTACATTCTACATAATATATTCAAAAGTGTAGGTACCTCTCAAGAGTTGTAGTTGAAAGAAAAAATATTGTATTAACATACCTACGTATTCAAGAACTTTGCAATTTTAAAAGTCATTTAAGAACAAAAATAAACATTTAGCGAGTAAAAAGATTTATCCTTCGAATCCTTTAAACAGAGAGAAAGATACAAATTTTTGTACTATAATTTATTCTAAGGAAAACCATTCTTAACTTTAATAGGTTTTTTATTTCAGCCTTATACAAAACATGCTGAAGTTAAGAATTGGTTTACTTACAATAAATTAAAATGAACTTCAATCCAGTAAAGCTGGAACTTATTAATGAAGTTTTGTACTATAACCTACCATTTTTGAATTCAGAATTGCAAAATTACTAACTAAAAATTCTCTAAAATATTAAAAGAGGTATTTAAATATTTTTCATAATAAAAAAACAACAAAAAATTAGTAACGTAAGCACCAAGTCTTGCACGGTACATAAGTGTTTCACAATTTTCTCAAATACGGTAGCTTCTAGTACCATAATTAAAGAGGCACATATTAAAAAAATGATAAGGTACTTACGTATACAAGGTTAGAGTAAAAGTAAAGTATCCTATAATTAAAAAAACACGAACAAATGTTGGGTTATTTAAAAGAATACAACCAAAAACTTATGAACTATTACTACTGGTCCTCCTCTTTCTTATACAATGTTGTAAATAACTTTTAATAGCTGGTACTGTTCTATTTTGCAATGTTGGAGTTTTATCAATGATGCAGCGACATTCGTCGCCTGTCGGATATGTGCCGTTGACAATGTGATGACCAAACATGCCTTGAATAATACGTTTTTGTGGGGTTGTCCACCTTTGTCTGGTAGGAAGTTTTCTATATTTAGATGGTGTAGTCTGGATTATCTGTAGATTTCTATCATATATTGTTTCATTTTCGCTGTTCACAGTTGATTCGTCTGCAGTAATGCTCGTTGTACTAGCTGAGGTTTTCTTTCTGCTTTGCAAAGTCCCGCTTTCGACTTCAAGCTTCCTTTTCTTTGGCCAGAGGTTATTATCGGTTAAAGTTTAACAATATTGTTATTAAATTACATTTAAAAAAGTTATTACATGTGTCTTCTTACCAAAAGAACTGCAGCTTATTATTTCATCTATGGTGGTGATGCTATCCTTGTCTGAGTTACTCACTAGGTTCGAATCTTGATCAAGAATTTTGTTCATCATTAGATCTTTAGTAATCACCTGTTGACGATAAAAACCTTTGTGGATCCGTTCATGATGGCCCATAAAATCATGCACTGTTTCTTGTTGAGCTTCTTTTAAGTTAAGTGTCGAGACTTTAGTGGCTAGGTGTTTTCTCAATAAAGTCGTTCGTATATTATTCGGATTCTGCAAATTTGCCATGTTCGTATATTTTCTCATTAAACTGCAGGTTTCCAAAGTTTTATGTCGGAGACCACTTAATTTCCCTGGCAATCCAAATAAGTAGGGATTGTCGCTAGGGATATTTGCTTCGTTTCTATGTTGATATATATAATCTAGAAAAAGCTTCACATTATAAGGAATAAAGGCACAAACTGTTCTTTCCAATTTTCCTCGAAACACGATTTTATAAATAGATTGCGATTTTACTTTTTCATTGTTGTTCAGTGTGTCAATCATTTCGGTAGGGCGGTATTTGTTAGGGTGTGCATATTCAAAAAATCAAGAGGAGATAAGCCTCACCACTGCGTTTTCTGTTGTACACGGTAATATATAGTAAAGTCATTTCAGATAATTCCTTCCATTTTAGAAAGTCAAATGAACTGTTCATTAATTCTTTATAAATATATTCAGCTTTTTGTAATAGAAATGATTTGAAATTTTTAATGTCATCCGATAGAGGTATTTTAGTTTGTATTTGAACCATAGTTTGTCTACTGTAGGCAATCAAGTCTCGGTGTGCCGGTTTATTTATTCGACCTGCCGATTCCGTGTATAACAATTTTGATAATTTTTTTACAGCTTTTTGTTTTTTGATCCTCCCTTCATTTATATAGGTGCTCTCCAAAATGTTCGAGCAAACTTTGAGGTAATGGACCATTTCTAAGGCTAATTTAGAGGAAGCATATGCTCCTGTTTCAATACTTAATCCAGCCAACCCATAAATTCCTTCTATGGCTATTTCAAAGTGCATTGGATGAAATAAATTTAATAATTGCTGTATATCTGGACACAATTCCTGTATAATTACAAGATATCGTGCAAGGAATCTTAAACGTTGTCGAATCATGTACTCTTGGTGGCCAATATACTTTGGAGTAAAATGATTTCCAAATAATATAATTAATTTGTCATTTTTAAAAGTTTCAAAAATATTATCGCTACGCATAGGAGGTACAATTTTTGTTTTTAGAACTTTATTGGCAAGTGGATACAGTTCAGTTGTTAGTGAACGCGAATCTCTAATAACTGATCTAGTTGTACCTTTTACAGTGGGGACTTCTGAGCAGCTTTCGTGATGTTTTGATAAATACTTCCGAGAAAAATAGGCCTTACATGTCAGGCAAGGCAAAAAGTATTCTTCAGGTTTTTCTGGTTTGCTATAGACGTATCTGCGTCTAACCAAAATTAATTCTTTTTTATTTTCAGTATTATATTTAAAGTTTCCCTTATTTGTTAACTTTCTGATAATTTTGGCCCGTTCTAAACTTTTTTGCTCAAGTCTTAAAAAATTTAACACTTCCTCCTTATCATCGTGCATAATTTCGAAATGTCTGGCTATATTTGTCTTAAGTTCTCTGCAGAAAATGCAGAATTCTTTTTTCTTGCTATACTTCTTTTCAGTCTTACACAAAGATACTCTTTTATGTTTTTCATTTGCTAAAAAATTCATAAATATTTTCAAGTGGGGCCAAAGCATTATAAAAATTACCTGCAGATTCTTTTCCAATTCTTTCCGGGGAAACGTCTCGGGGTGTCTGGGCTACCAATTTCTGTACCCTCTGATGAATTAAATACAATTTTAGTTGTTTTCGAGTATGTGAACCGGATTCTCCTTGAATACATTTAGATAAAAATACATAGATTTAAAAAATTTAGATGAATTACCAGAATTATTATGTTCAAGATTTCCTTTGTTTTTGATTTCCGTTATAATCTTGGACCGATCGTGGCTTCTTTTATCCATTTGTAAAAATGCTACAACATCTTTCTCATTGCGATGAGCAATTTCAAAATGTCTTGCTATATTGGTTTTATTGCTCTTGCAGAATACACAAAAATTTCTTGTCTTCCCTTTACGCTTATTTTCTTTAGATGTTTTTTTACTCTGTTCAGCTTCTAAAAAGAAAAATTGCTGATAACTTTTAGCGGAGAAACCAGCCAATCAAAATTTCTTTTTATGTTGTGGGCTTCAATACTAGGTAGCTAATTTAAAAATGTTTTCTCCGAAGAAGCCATGGCATAATGTTGCTGAGTATATATTTTTCTAAAGTATTAAAGGGACTACATTGCATTAAATTCTGAATAAAAAAAAATAGTGTTTCTTTTGTTGTGATAAATATGCAACAACACACTTTTCGCAAACAGTTTTTTAAAAGTGGTATAAATACAAAAAGTACTGGTAATGCCAAAATATAAATGTATAATATGTAACAGGCCTCCCTACCATTTTTAAAGTTTCTAAATGTAACAAAAACGTTTGAAAAACTTACCTTTAGCACTCTCTAAGTTCAGAATAAAGTCTTCATCCCTCCCATCATCATCACTCAATAAATTGTGCTCGTAGTTGTTTATCTCTGCTTTCATATTAGGTAGAATATGTTGTTTCTTCATAGGGAATAGTTCCTTTGGAAGTTTAGATAGCTTTACTTCACAGTTAGTATATTTAAAATATGGAGGAGGAATGTTAAATATTATATTTTCCCAATTATCTGTAGTTGAATAGTTAGATGATTCTGTATCAGATATACAGGAAGTACTATGTGAATTAATACTCCGATCTTTACTAAATCTGAGAGTTCTTTGAACTATAAAATAAAATAAATACATGCATACATTGGTACGACAAGGGCCGATGGGTTTAGGATGGTGGGTAGTCCATTTTTGTTGCTTAACTTTACACACGTGTTACTGTTATTTTTATATTATTACAACTAATTTAAATATAACTCTAAATTCGCATTAGGTCGCTAATTGGATACACACCCTGTATATATCACTAAGGTTTTAAAATGAAGTCTAAATTGAAACGCCGTGTGTTTACAACATTAAACAAGTTCTCTAATTAATTTCATTACTCAAAAAAAACAATAATCTCAAACGATCCAAAAAATATTAACGGTAAAGCCGGTACAGCACACAAAGCGGGAACCCCCGAGTACGTATTAAGGTAAAAAATGAAGGTTGGGTCAATTATTATTGTATTTAGAGGTTCCAATTTAGTATAATGCAATTTTAAAGGTACTTACCGTTATCAAAAGGTACAGTCATATCCGAACACGTATATTAACACGAAATACTTAAATTATCTCACTTATCGTTTCCTTTGCGCGCTTAAATGAAGAAAGGACGATTAAAATGTAGCAGTGTTGCCAAGACACAGTCAGATGTGCACCATAGATTTAATTTTAAATTCCCCCAGATTCCCCCTAAACCCTAAGTACCAAATGAAACGGCGATGGATCAGGTTCCGACAGCCGGGATGTATAAATTATATTTAACATGTTGAGTTAATAAAACGGACTGAGTTGATTCAATTATTTGAACTTTGCACCAATCAAAATTATTTTACTTTTAATAATAAAATTTATTTCCAAAAAGATGGTTTACCCATGGGAAGTCCAATTTCACCTCTTTTAGCTAACATATTTATGGAAAATCTAGAAGATCAAAAATTCGAATCAAATCAATCTGAGAAAGTTATATTTTGGTTACGTTATGTTGATAACATTTTAGCATGTTTTAATAGTTCATTTGATTTAATTAATGAATTTTTAATTTTTATTAACAGCTTGCACCTAAACGTAAAATTTACACTAGAAACTGAACAAAATAAGTCCATTAACTTTTTAGATTTACACATAAAAATTAATTCAACTAATAAATTTGAGTACTCAGTTTATAGAAAACTTACACAAACAGACATTACAATACCACACGATTCTTGTCACCATAAAACACATAAATTAGCAGCATACAGGTCCCTGATACATAGGGCTTTGACGGTCCCTTTAGATGAAATTAATTATAATAGAGAAATTTCAATTATTAAACAAATTGCATACAGTAATGGTTATAATACTAAACTTATTGATACATTAATTAAAGAAAAAGATTGTAAATTAGCCATTCAAAAAATTTATCCGAATACCCTAACTTCGTTCGATACAATTAAATATGCTTCGATCCCATATTTTGGTGACAAATCAGAAAAAATTGCTAAAATTATAAACAAAACAAATAAATATAAAGTAAGCTTTAAAACAACTAGGAACATCATCTTAAACACTTTGTTTAATGCAAAATCAAAAACAGACGATTTGCTAAAATCAGGCATTTACAAATTAAATTGTTCGCATTGTAATTTGGTTTATATAGGCCAGACAATTAGAAATTTTGATATTAGGTATAAAGAACGTTGTTACAAATACAAACACTTACTAGAACAAAATCATTCAATGACATCTAATAATACCATAAAATCTTCACACTTTTGTGATGATAAACGTAAATTAGATGTACTAGAAGCTTTTGAAATTTACAAACACTTAAAAACTGTACCGTTAATGAATGAGCGTTGGACGTTTTGGAATGAGAAATCAAGTCATCTGCAGACGATTACCAAGATAAGTCACAAAGTTCTATTGCTATAACAACACTAACTGTTTACTTTTTCATATAACCTTTGACAATGTCATGTAAACATGCCGAAATACGTGTAAGGTTAAAATAAATGGATATTGTTAAAGTAATTAAGTATTTTATATACAGATACTCATTAAATATGGACTTTAAAGAAGTAAAGCTGGAAATTATAAATAAAGTAAGTTACTATACTAGAAACATTTGAAAATCACAAACACTTAAAAACCGTACCTTTAATAAATGAGCAAATTGAGCTCATAAATTCACCATTATTAGAAGTTTTGGAATAGAAATCAAGTCATCTGTAGCCTTAGATATTTAAAATCAAAGCCATCTTCCAGCCGTTGTTATAACAACATCTACTGTTTCTTTTTTATATTTAGCTTTGATAATGACATGTAAACATGTTGAAATACGTTGTGTCAATAAATATAAGGTTAAAATAAATAAAAACCAGTGGAAGAATCAAATTGTTTTATTTATAAATTAAAAGGATCCCAATTTCCAATTTTCAGAACGTTATGGCTCATTCTCACATAACGGGAGAATTACACTTGTAAAAATTTAAAAAAAAAAAGTGCTTTCCCACTGTATTTTTTGGCCTGATTGGCTGGCCAGAACCTCAAAGTATATTATTTTTATATTGGCCACGAAAGATACTGCTTCTAAAAGTCATGGACATATGTTTTTCAAAAAGATATTTGGAAAATCGTCAATTCCGTAACGTATCTTTCAAGCCACCTCAAAATCAGAAGAATTGCGGAAATCATTATAAAATGCATTAAAACTCTAACCAAAGACTATTAGTTCTGTTACAACTTTATAGGTTGCTTCAATTTACAGTTATTTGCTTTCCTTTCTTCCATAAAGTCGCATAATACATATTTTTGAGGAAAACCAATGTGTTTATTTTGGTATCAGCAAACATTTTGAAGTTTTCAATAGAATTTCAAATGTTTTTAACAGTTTTCATATGCAAGAATTTAATTACTGCCTTAATTCTGCTATACTTCATAATTACTTTAATACTTTTGCATGAATGAGGTGCGTTACCGAAATGACATTCTGTATCGAAATGATGAGGATGTTACCGCAATGATCTTGTTAGGTTTTCATGCAGTGTTAATAAATATGCAACTAGTTTAATTGAAAAGTATTTATTGAAATAAATGTAGCAAGACAAAAGTTTATAAAATTAAGCAATATTCAAACAAAATTTGCAGTAGCAAACAAAAATTTATAAAATCAAGCAATCTTCATACAAGATTTGCATTTAACTATATTTTTACCACTTATGTGTAATTTGTTTCTTAAAATACAGTTTGTATGAAAAGTTCTTCTACAAGTCGTGCATTTAGTTCCCATATTTTGCATACTAAAACCATAAGTACAGAGAAAACATATTCCAGAAGATAGCAATGGATTTTTAATCTTAAGTTGTGAGACTTCCTCTGTTTCTTTCGATGCACCTGCCAAAATACCAATATATTCTGACGTTAGTTTTTGGTTTAATATAATATTGGAAAATAATTTTTTATCTATCTTTATTTGTTTTTCTTTAAGCTTCTTTTGATGAAATTTTTCATATGCAGCTTCTCTGTCTTTTTTAAATTTAATTTTCAAATCTGCGAATTTTTTTTATCCATTTTTGTTACCTGCCAGAAGTGATATTTTTAGTACGTATTAGTTCTTTTACTGTTAACGTCATTTCGGTAACGTCTGAATCATTCCGGTAACACCACAAAAGATATCTTACCGTTACCGAAATGACCAGTACCGAACTGACATTTTCACATTAAATCGAATGAATTCACCTCTGTTTTAGCACCTAGGTGAAAATAATTTTGAGGTTATGTAAAGAAACACCGAGCAAGTTAACGATAATAGTAAATTGTTGAAATTAATTTATTATTCTATCATGACTAGTGTTACCGAATTGACATGTATTAAAGGCACACTCGTAATTTATGTCATTCAAATTACAATTAGAAAAAAGTCATGCAATAAAAGCAAAACGACTTAACCGCGATGCATTCAACACTGTCTCACAATGAATACACAACAAAGTAGCACTCGATACAAGGTTTAATGAAGCCGGTAGGCTAATTGACACTGAACACTACACAAGTGACAACAAACCTTGGGACAAGAAAGAATCGCTAATTATTAATTTATATTAACGTATTGACGTGTTTCTATTTGTATGGAGGACAGAAGATAGATGTGAAATCATGATTATTCCCATGTGCAGTTTTTACAAGCAGCACAATAAAAGTATTTGACCTTCAAATATCGAAAATCCTGTTTGGGACACGTTACCGAAATGATATTATGGTTACTAACGATGCTGGAAAATGCCAATAAAGTCACATAATATATAAAGTTAATGCATTTTGTAACAGATAAACTAGCTCTGCAATTAGTATTGGCATAATTTTTTTGAAATTCAAAAGCACCGAATTGCAATTCAGCCGGGACAACAATTCTCCCGTTATGTGAGAATGAGCCTTATACACGGTGCCACAGTGAAATTATAGCAATGAGCAAAAAATTAAATTGTAGCCAATCCTTAGTTCTATGAGATTAGGAAGTTTAAAAAATTGCGTAGCCAGTTTTTAAGAAATATTTTTTTCGAAAATTCCTAAAAATCCTTTAAAAAAATATATCATTGCAAAAATACATTCTTCGAGATAATAATGTTATGCTTGGTTAGAGTTATTACTACACCAAATTTCATTCAGATCTGCTTCCATTCTGCTTCATAATTTCATTAGTTCAGTAGTTACCAGGAAAAATTTAAATGCAAACCCCTACTTGTGATCTTTTATTGTAAAAAGAATTTCATTTAGGGTCCCATTTCGTAAAAATATACAGGATGTTCCATTTCAAAAGCAAAAGTTATACATTTACCCCGAAAAGAAGTATGTCATGGAGAAAATTAATTGCGCTATTTTACAGACCAAGTTGGGTGAGAAAAGTTTCTCTTACGATTTTTTGTTGTATTTTTAATATTTCAGCAGATAATATAAGCTGGACAATAAAAAATCAACCACCCTGTATATTTGTATATTAGATAATGTGGTTGGAATTGTTTAGGATGGTCAAGTATAGTATGTCTAAGGTGATTATCAATTAACTAAGTAGTTATTGATTTTCGTTTTACCGTAGGCTGAATAAATTTATTATTATTTTACCGATTATTATTCTATTCTGTAATTATAGAAATTGATGAAAACTTTCAATATACCTACAATTACTATAAATATATTTATAAACACCATGTTATCCAGTTGCTGTGTTTTATTCGATTTTGCGCGGTTTTTCCCCAGCGCTAATTTGTTTTTGTTGCGAATAATTCAGTCATAACAAACTCGGTTCCTGCAATGCTGCATTTGCGAATTCAGCTGGTGTGGAGTCCGCGGGAGTCCTAACATCGGCTACATCATGGAAATCGTAAAGGCGCGAAGTAATCGTTACACGGAAAAATAGTGCGTTATTGTTACAGTTTTGTGAGGATTAAAACAAAGTGTATACCTAGTATACAGCAATTTCTTGACAATTTTAGGTGTAAGTGCGTTATTGTTATAGTTTTGTAAAGATTAAAACAGTGTATAGTATACAGTAATTTCTAAACAATTTTAGGTGAGTAATTCGTTTTCATATTTATTTTTATTTAAGTTTCAATAGTGGATTCAAACATACTTAAACTTTGTAGTAAAAACTGCTAGTAGTTATTATAAAATATTACGTGTTTCAGCAGCCTAAACAGTTGTAAATACATTACGTTGTTACCATTATTTATTTCGCTCGAACCGAGCACGGCGCGTCGTCGCTGCCGACACCGCGCCGCCTCGGACCGAGATAATAGGGCGGACATAAAATGCTGCATTTTGGGAAGAAATTCTGAATTTCAGTACAGTTTTAGGAAACATCCTAGACATTTATTATCGAAGGAGCGCCAACCGAAAATGACTACCGTTATCAAAATGGCGTTTATTTTGTATAAAGCATGCAAAATATCATCTAAAACTATATTTGGTTTAATGAAAGTAAGTAGTTAATTTATTAAATATCTGTAGTTCTGTTAAACTAAAATATAAAAAAGTATTATCTACAGGTTGTTCTTAAATTATGGCATATAAAAGGCAACTTTTTTATCTTTCGTTATTATATAACGGGAAATTCAAATGTTTGGAAAAAGTACAACAGTAAGGAAATGTTTTTTGAAGAGTTTAAATTGACAAGTAAAACTTCATTAGAATTACCGAGAAGCCTAAAAATACATTTTTAAACCGATCGTCAATTATGTTGATTTTTTTTGGACCTCCGATTTTCATTTTAAATATATTATATAAAATAAACAATTTTCCGTTCACAGGAATGGAGGAACCTAGTATACTGTATGTTTAATTGCGGCGAAAAGTAGTAATTTCTTAGTTTTCTTATTTTCAATTGCGAAAATTACCACACGGGGTCTTTTGTATTTATTTACCGATTAGATAAATCAAATAACGCATAAAATAATATAATTGTTGGAGTAACCAGTAGGGCTGGGACAATAATCGATTAATCGATTGATAATCGAATAATAATCGATTATTGCTGATTGATTATCAGTTTTTGATATAATCGATTAATCTATTATTTCTTAATCGATTATTGTGTTTCATTTGATGTCAAATAATCGATTATCAATTAATTGATTATAAACTAATCGATTATCTAATAATAATCGATTATAAACTAATCGATTATCAAATAATCGATTAAAAACTAATGGATTATTAAATATTTGATTATGAGCTAATTGTTTGCCAATTAATCGATTATAAAGTAATCGACTAACAAATAATCGATAATCGCACATTGATAAGTAATCACTTGTCAAGTAAACTAATAGGAATTAATCGCCTATTAGCTATTCGATTCTATTATGGACCAGTGGCGAAGCGTGGGCGTAGACAAAGTAGACAATGTATACTCAAAAACTATACAAACAGTCAGTTTTATGCTGAATAATTTAAAAAACAATAATATTGTACAAGAAAGACTATATCGTCCATATAACGAGCAGCTGCATTATAAAAAATGACCTAATTTTTATATTTACCCTAGCAGCAACAAAAGACAATTTAAAATTTGTCTAAGCTGCTGCGTGTTTGGACGATTGTATACGAACACATGGGCGCCTATACAACTTTATCCGGGGGGGGGGGGGGGTGCAACATTAAAATCATAATTAAAACTTAGATAAATAATAAATTTAATCAGTGTTCAACGCTTATTTTATGAAAATGTTTATTTCCAAATAAAATTACCACAAAGCCAAAATATTTTCTCCAGCATCAAACAAAAAAAAATAAAAATAACATTTTAATTTTTACAAATTCACAACACAAATATCTATATAAATAAAACAAAAACATCTTTTTTAACAAAAACTAAAATGATAGCTTTACCCTTACCAAAATTATTTCCTTTATTTATTAAGATAAACAAATTAACTAAATTTGGGGTGTTTATTATTCATATGAATTCCTCTTATTTGATTTAAATTGCAATTTTTTTCTTCCAGTCTTATCGGAAATGGCCCTAACTTTCTTATTTTAAATAGAGCACCCTTATATTTCTACATTTTTGAATCAGAGTAAACGTCTACGTATGATATTACCCTTTAAAATAATTTTTAAGAACAAAAATTTTTTTTGGGCCAAAACTATTTTTTGGGTCTAGAGCGCCATGACTCGCATCAAATGGTTACTATGAAGTGCAATAATAATTCAAATATAATAACCGTATTTTTAGCGTTCTGCCCTGAACTATGTGACAGGCCAAAGTTAGTGAAAACGTTTTTTTAAATGTGCAAAATTTTGCAGCGGTTAGTATGATACCCATGACTAAATATTTTGTTTTTCAGTTTGGCGTCGGTATTTGCACTAAAAACCAAATTTTATTAGTTTTCACACCTTCATGTATGTGTGTAATCAAAACAAATGAATAAATTTCATTTTTCTAAAAGTTAATTCAGTTATTCATTTTTTTTCTTCATTAGGATTACACACTTGGATGATGTGGTGAACCCTAATAAAATTTAGTTTGTCGTGCAAGTACCTACGCCAAGCTAAAAACAAAATTTTTAAGTCATGGGTATCATACGAACCGCTACAAAATTTTCTTTTTAAAGAAAAGACCGTTTTCTCTAACTTTTACCTCTTACACAGTTTAGCGCATAACGTTTAAAATATTTTTATTTTTAAATTAATAGTTTACTTCATAGGAACTATTTTATGAGTCATGACATTCGTGACCCTGGCAGTGTTTCCATCGCCATACTGTTTGTAGAGGTCTGTCTTGTCTTTTCGTGGTGGACGCATGGACCGAATGAGCGATTTTTTCGCAGTAAGAATGATTCAATTTTATCTACAGAAGAAACCCAAACAACTAGTTCTTGTAAATTAGTAAAAATTTATATTCAAATAGCTCAATTATCTTATGCCTAAACTTACACTACAATTAATACAAAATTTTATTTGAATCAGATAAAAATACAAAAGTTGGTAGGGGAGTACCGATGTCTTGCGTCACCCTGTATGTGGACTTAAGTATTTTGATGTTCTCCTGTAACTACCTATGCATTAATCAGTCTTAAAGAAGTGCTTATTAACTGATTAAAACGTGTGGCGTTTTTGTTTACTGTTTTGTTGTTTTTAAGTACACTTTGGAGTACAGTCGTTTAATACGTAACTAATCAGTTAAAAAAGAAAGTAGTAGATGAATTAATTGATAACGTAATTTATTATCGTATTGATTAATTAAGCATTTAATTAGCAATCGATTAATAATTGATTAATAGTAAATTAAATAATCTATTACTAAGCGATTAAATAATCGATAAATATAAGATTATAATCGATAAATAATCGATTAGTAATGTGTTAACTAATCAATTAATAATCGATTAATTATAGAAAAATATTCGATAAATAATCGATTAGATAATCGATTAATAATCGATTAAATAATCGTAGTGATTTCGGCGATAAAATAAGAAAATGGGCGAAACACTTTGCCATACTGTTAACGTTTAAAGTATTCTCACATCAGCAATTAATTGATATTAAATCTACACCGCCCCTAAGAATCTAAAAGATCTGAAACGCTTTGTATCAAAATTCCGCGATGTCGTGATGCCGATGTTAGCTGTGTAACGCCGGTAGAAGTATGGGAAAGTAAATTCTTAAAGACTTTTGATATAAATTTCTAGCCCCTAGTAGTAGCCGTAGATCCGAAAACACTTCGGTCTTAGAATGTAAAATAGCCGGGGCGGACTGAACACGTGAAGGAGTAGCAGACATTATGCGCTGCAAGTATCTCGATATTTGAAATATATGAATAACTTGAGAAGTATTATTTTTAGCAAGAAATGACACGTATTAATTTGTATTTAAAATTTAAAAACTTTTCTTATTTTGAAGGAAAAATACCACGTTGCCATTTGAAAAAAACTTATTTTTTACCGTGGTTGCCATATTGCAATTGGAAACTCAAATTTTTTTCTTAATTACAATTAGATAGAACTTTTCCTACAACTTTACTTTGGGGTTTGCGAGTCTATTTTTTCAAATAAAAAAGTTAGCCTATAGTAAACACTAAATAACTGAAAAGATTACAACTGTGAATTTTTTTAAGGACAAAAAAGATATTTACGTTGAAAAAAAATTCAATTTTTTGATTTTTTGTGTAAAACGATTCTCGTAGAGTAAACAACGCAAGAAATCAATTTTTTAATTTTCTAGCAAAAAATTTGGGAGGCGGGGGAACAGTAGCCCCCTTAAATATTAAATTATCAAAAAAATAATATTAGATTCTGATTTTTCTATCATTGATGAGCTATATTGCATCAAGTGAAATTGTGTATTGCCTCCCGGTAAATAAATAAAAGGGTACAAATTTCCAATTTTCAAAAATTCACAGAGGGCGTTACAGTGAAATTATAGTAATGAGAAAAAAAAACAAATTGTAGCAGATCCCCAGCTATATCGACTCCAGAAGTTTAAAAAAAATGGTGTGGACAGTTTTTGACGAATAATTTTTTGAAAATTTCTAAAATTTAGGAAACTTTAATTTTTACAGTTTATGTATTTAAAAATTTTTTTTATTAAATGATTATAATTATTAAGGGCTATGTAATTACGTGATAATTTTTGTATGGGATATTTCGTTTTTGAGTAATGGGACATTAAAGTCAACATTTTCCAAAATTCCTGGAGGGCGTCAGAGTGAAATTTGGAAAAATTTGTGAGAAGCAAATTTGTAGCTTACTACAAGCTCTATTTCCGTTGAAATCTCAACTTCGAAATTTTGCATGAAATCATAACATAAGTAAAAACTAAGAAATTACTACTTTTCATGTGTCCTACGACTTTTGGCTGACAGCGTTGTATTGTCACAATAGTACAACGTTAGTATGGGTTACAAAACAATTATTTGATGTGAAATAACATTTTTTCAAACTTCATTTTTGAGTAATTGTGATGAATAATTCGGTTGAAATAAAAGTTGCGGGGAATCCAATATGGAAAAGATTGACGGGTAATATAACGCGTGGTATGATTACTATCAATAGTTTGTTTTACAAAATCAGGAATTTCGATCCCAGCGATGAAAATAACACGAGTGCGAAGCACGAGTTTTATTTTTTAAAGATACTTAAGCGGTATGCATGCACTAATTATATGTTTCATTATTGCAGGTTCTTTTTCATGTTTTGGTTGTCCAGTGTTTTTCTTAAAAAAACCAACGTAACGTAATCTACACTAGAAGACATGCATTCGAGTAGAAACTCACATCGTGCAAAGAAGTTTATTGCTGATGAAAGATGTTTGGTGTACGACGGCCAAGACGAATTTTTTCATCTGTTGAGGCAAAAGCAGTTACTATCCCACGTAGATAAAGGGCGAATTAACGTACAACTTACTTACTCTAGAAAATTGAACGCCAACCTCGTAGCGTTCATTTCTTTAACCGACGCGACGCATCCCCAGAAGAGCTAGTTCGCGCATCCTCAGAAGAGCTAGTTCGTTCTGTAGTTAGAAATATGAACTGTCTTTTGCCCCGGTTACAAATAACTCCCGTTAAAATTGAAAATTCGTTAAAGATTGGACAATTTTTATCTAAATCAACTCCGTTAACAGACGTAGAATTCTATTTTTTCCTATATTCCCGGATCCTGAACCTGGTACAAATGCTTGTATAGGACGTTGTGGAGTCGCCGTTACCGACCTGGAAACTAGCACAAATTTTTTTGAAGCTACTTTAGAACCGTTTAATTCATATGACTGTGTTGCGGAAGGAGAGCTAAGCGAACCGTTTCGAACAGTTGTAGATGATTTTACAGCTGCAGCTTCTAATGACCAGTTACCGATACTTCAACCGCGTCACCCCCTTTCAATTTCTGCGAAAGAGAAAACTTCCGACTTGTTAGGTAAGTTTTTATTTTATTTTATCTGCAGAATTTAAAACAGGCATAATTAAACTTTGTGAAAATGTATACAGAATTGTTAAAAATTTCTACTGATTACCTAGGCTGAACTTATGAAAATTCCATTAATTTAAAAGCCCTGTTTTTATTCCATTTTTTACTAGTGTTCTTTTGTTACTATTAGGAATAGCTGAAAACTGGTAAAGAAGTTATTTAAGTTCTTCATTTAAAAATACATGGCTAAAGGTACTCTCATCGTTTGCTTTGCGTTTTCTAAGTGAATTTATTTGAACAATTTGCGTAGCACATTATACAGTATATTAATAGCTCGAATAAATTTCGTTGTATTATTTTGATTTGAGCGTAGTTATCACTCGAAGTCTAAATTTTAAAGCTTGTACATTTTTCATGAATTCGCTTTTGTTAACAGGCACCAACAATAAAAATGATTCGGGGATATGATATCGAGTATTTACTAATTTATTTATTTCGAGTAAATATAAAGTTTTTTTTAATTTGGGGATTTCAGTCAAACTGACTAATAAAAATTTGTGATTAAATTAGTGATAGAACTGTCAAGCATTGCAATGAATGTCAAAAAAGTCATAGATTACGAATTTCGCGATCCAGATAACCAAATCGCTAGCATGAAGGGGTACCTTTTTATTTAAATAACAAGCCATCGAGCAGATTACTTTCATGATTTTTTTGTCTTTAGTTATTTATAAATTGGTGGTGAATTACCTAAATCGGTGTGGTCGTTAACTAAATTTTTATTATTTCTCATTGCCTTTTTAATTTCTAAATTTTCTAATTTATTTAATCGGTTACCCTTGTTTTCTATGTGTAAAATTTTTGTATCTGTATGTTTGAAAAAATGATTGTTTGTAATACAATGTTGGGAAATGCCTGTTGATTTATGATTGTATTTAATTGATCTAATGTGTTCTTTAATTCTTGTATTAAAACTGCGGCCTGTTTGTCCTATATATATATATTGCATCACAATTAGAACAGTCTATTTGATAGATACCATCATATAGATAGATACAATCATTTTTTCAAACATACAGATACAAAAATTTTACACATAGAAAACAAGGGTAACCAATTAAATAAATTAGAAAATTTAGAAATTAAAAAGGCAATGAGAAATAATAAAAATTTAGTTAACGACCACACCGATTTAGGTAATTCACCACTCCTTGACCCACAGACCCTTCAGCCATAGAAACACATGTGGTAACACTTAAAATCTGGGCGGTGACGATCGAATTTCTAGAAATAAGCAGTTTGTACATCTTTAGATTTTTAGTTAGGTAGTTAGTATTGTAAACTCCTGAAGATAACCGAGATGGTTGAAACTTGAATCGAGTAAATAAATAACAACAATTTGTGAAACAATTTACCAAGTGTTTTATTTTATTAATATACTATTAATTTTGAATATTTATTAATAATGTATCATCAAGTGCCTACCACACAATCAATTCAAAATATAACTTTTTTTTTTTGGAGACTGTGTTGCCTAAACTATTATTTGACGTGCAAGCAATTATCTTTGTATTTTTGTGCTCCAAGAATTGGCGATTACAGACAAATTGACAATTCCGGACCGTGAACCGCAACGCGGGGAAGAAACCCTATAGAGATAGGGCGCTGAGGGCGAGGAAAACATTGAAAAAGAAAAATATTTCATGGTATCGCCATGTGGCGATATCACTTCGATTTGCTGAATTAAATCCAGAACCAATGTCAATTTTAAAATTTCTGTAGGTATTTATAAATTAGAGAAATTCACAAATTGCACATGGTCAGAAGATGCTTGTTTCAGTTAGGTACTGTGTTCTGAGTTATTCAATTAACGAAACTTTAATTCCAGCGAGAGTCCATATTCGTTCACATTGGCAAAGCAGTAGTAATTGGAAATGCAACCCGGGAGCTGTACTGTTTAGAACATGGTGTTCAACCTGATGGGCACCTCACCTGGCAGCAAACATACTTCAAGCTACTTCGCCGATGCGCCGCCAGGACCGTACTTAATAATTGTATAGGCATGCCTTTATTATCACAAATGAAGTTTAATTACCTGCTGTCCTGTCAGTCGGTTGTTAATTGTGGCGTAGCTTAAAAAATGCAACAGATGAATTGCCTAACAAGAAGCTTTTTACGGAGGTAGTAAAAATTAAGGGTCGAAATTATGATGTCGGCAAAAATGTTAATGTATTTAAATATATTGAAAATATTTTTAATTTTTTACAATAAAATTATTGAAATATTGAAAGTACTAAAAAGGATTTTTGCAGTTTATTCTAAATAATTAGGTACCAGCTTATTGACAGCATTAGGTTTTAAATAGTTTTTTCATTAATACAGTTACACAAAAAACTCTTACAGCAAAATTGCTAAACTCGTATCATAAATAATTATGAGTTCTTGCTTCTTCTACTTAAACCTATTATTTTTGATTGCGATTTTCAAGATAGAATGCTAATATACCAGAAACTTGATTTGAATGATGTCCCTATATTAATTTGATATTGTCTTATATATTTAAACTATAGAATTCGTTCAGAAAGCTACCTATAGGTGTATTGACGTACACTGAGAAACCATTTTTTCCCTCCACACTAAAGGAAGGTATTGTAATTTTTCCGTGGGTACGTTCCAAATAAGTTTCACCATTACATTGGCAGAAGAAAATATTTAATACAACAAAACACTGACGAAGAAATCGTCTTAATTTTTTGAATGAAGAAGTTTGTTAAGTACTAATATTGCACTAAAAAATCATTTACATACAAATGTATTTCGAGCAAACAAAACTAACTGCATCTTAATATAGTATAACCACAGGACTCCACCCAATGCACAAACTAAAAGTGCTTCATTACTAGTACGAGATGCAGGATTATCGTAATATTATCTTACAGTCTTTGGGGATGAGAATAATCTTGGTAGGTATAACGCTTAAAACCTTTCAGGGGCAATTGATGTATTTTTATTATACAGTCAAAGTTTTATAACACAGCATTTTAACAAATATAAACATTTAACAAACAACACATTAAATGAACAAAACATTAAACATAGTTAATTATTATAGTAGGTACAGTAAATAAATCACAAAAGAGCTGGAGGTGCTGCAGGGTTTGAAGAAAAAGTGAGGTTGTATGCTGCTGTACTCTGCTAAGAGCTGCGCAAAAACGACTCTAGTGTATGAAGGGAGTATTTACGGGTTGCAGGGGGACTTGTTCTACTGAAGCATACACGGGTCTGAGTCCGTGTAGGACCGTTTGAGCGATCCAGCAACGGTTGCCTACATGAGTTTAGTTTTTAGACCATATTTGAGGTTAAACTCCTTTTAATCGTGAAAAATAACTGAACTCTCCGTCGAAAATGCAGCGTTTTCATCTAGCTTTTTGATCGTCGTCGCATGGCAAAATAACAAATATCAGCCGTCGTCGCTTAGCAAAGTAACAAACGTGGTGACCGTAGCAGGAAACGGAGGTCGTCTGTTGTTTAGTTTTGCATGTTAATTAAAACAAACGGTTTCAGACATGGCGATTTTAATATTTTTCAAGGCAGAGAAGTCATTGTTGCTTAGCTAACAAACATTTGCGAATGTAGTCTGTTGCTTAGTGACGTACAAAGTTGTCAGTCCTGCATATTTGCTATCACTTTAGCACAATACCAATGTGATTTTTAAAACTAGTAGTATAAAGATAGTAATTTATAATATAATCTTACTTTCTTAGATATTTGTTTGTGCAAATATTACAAAAACTTTATTTGGGACGTAGGTACCTACCACAATAAAAAAAATTATTGCAAAGTAGAATGTACAAGCAGCTTTCTGAGCGTACTTAGGACAGTTAAAAAACAACACTCCCCCCTTCAAAACAATTGAAGGTAGATAAAACTTAAAACTGAAAAATGTAATGGGTTACGTGTTGAAGCCGAAGGCGGAAATGTACTAAAAAATAGCTCTTGCAATTCTGCCATATAAATGGGCGCCAATAGGATTTTTTCCAAGGAGGGGCAAGCCACAGTGAATAGTTTGAATCTTAAGTCTGAGAGATCCCCCCCCCCCAAAGGGCACCCTTTCCCGTAAAATTAAAAAAAAAGTTCAGGTGCAGTGTGCAGTTTTAAAGCAAATAAAAAATAAATTGCCTGTAAGTCAATTGTCAAAATGCCGGTTTCTCCACCCGCACGTAACGGACCCTTCACGCTAAATAAATAAAAACAAAAATTTTCAGTAATTCACGGGATGTTGTACGATTTTCTTTTAAATTATAAAGCACAATTATATTTTCAACATTTGTAACAATAAGACCTTATTAAAACTTTGTTTGGAAAATAGTTAATAATGAATTGTACGTTCAATATGTGTACCGTTTTTCCACTGGTTTGAACTCCAAGAAAGCCCCTGGATACGATCTAATCACAGGTCAAGTGTTAAAAGAACTATCAGATAAAGGTATGAAATTTATCACCATCTTATTTAATGCAGTACTAAGGCTGGGCTACTTTCCTGCGCAGTGGAAAGTAGCACAGATCATTCTTATCCCAAAACCTGGAAAACCTCCTGCTGAATTAACATCCTATCGACCAATCAGTCTTCTGCCTATTTTGTCAAAAGTCTTTGAAAACTATTTCTGAAAAGATTGAGACCACTACTATTGGCAAATAACATAATCCCAAATCATCAATTTGGGTTTCGCCAACAACATGCCACAATAGAACAAGTACACAGAGTAACTGAAAAAATCAGAAGAGATTTTGAAGGAAAGAGATACTGCTCAGCAGCGTTCTTAGATATATCGCAAGCTTTTGATAAAGTATGGCACGATGGCTTGCTATACAAAATCAAGAGTTCATTGCCATGTGTGTACTACCAAGTGTTAAAATCATATCTTACAAACAGACACTTCCTTGTAAAACAACAAGAAGCATACTCACCGTTACACTCAATTCACCCCGGAGTACCACAGGGAAGTGTACTAGGACCCATTTTGTACCTCCTATATACAGCTGACCTGCCAACGACAAGACTAACGATGGTTGCAACCTTCGCTGATGATACAGCAGTGCTGGCATCACATACTGACCCAACTATGGCATCACACCACCTACAAGTACACCTAAACAAGATTCAACAGTGGTTGAAAAGATGGCGTATCAAGGCGAATGAAACAAAATCCACCCATGTGACCTTTACTATGCGCAAGGAAACCTGCCCAGCAGTGACGCTAAACAACCAACAGTTGCCACAAACGGAGGAAGCTAAGTACCTTGGTATACACCTAGATCGTCGCCTCACCTGGAAAAAACACATCTGGACTAAGAGAAAGCAACTTGGATTCAAATTCAGAAAAATGTACTGGCTAATCGGCCGTAGGTCACAACTCTCCCTAGAGAACAAGTTGTTGCTCTACAAGACCATCCTAAAACCGGTATGGACTTACGGAATCCAATTATGGGGGACAGCAAGCAACTCTAACATAGAAATTTTGCAACGATTTCAGTCCAAAGTACTGCGAACCATCGTAAACGCTCCATGGTACGTTCCTAACCAGATGACCCATCGAGACCTAAGGATGACCACAGTCAAGGAAGAAATAACCAAATGCAGCATGAAATATCGTGATAGACTCAGTGAACACCCGAACAACTTAGTTGCAAACCTGCTAGACAATAGACGTGAAGTGCGTAGACTCAAGAAGTTTAAACCTTTGGACCTAATAAATAGATTCAATTAGATTTAAGTATTTAATTTAATTTAGTTCTTTTAATTCTATGTAGCCACAAAATAACTTAGTCTAGGCTAAGATGAATTTAAGAGGCTGCGTCAATGGACAAAGCCTCACATGTCATGTATACTAAATGTCACATAAGTTGCTGAATGACCACTTAGGTCAGCTTGCAAACAAACATAGATGTTAAAAAAAAAAAAAAAGTCTGAGAGATCCCCCCCCCCCAAAGGGCACCCTTTCCCGTAAAATTAAAAAAAAAGTTCAGGTGCAGTGTGCAGTTTTAAAGCAAATAAAAAATAAATTGCCTGTAAGTCAATTGTCAAAATGCCGGTTTCTCCACCCGCACGTAACGGACCCTTCACGCTAAATAAATAAAAACAAAAATTTTCAGTAATTCACGGGATGTTGTACGATTTTCTTTTAAATTATAAAGCACAATTATATTTTCAACATTTGTAACAATAAGACCTTATTAAAACTTTGTTTGGAAAATAGTTAATAATGAATTGTACGTTCAATATGTGTACCGTTTTTCCGCTATAGATTATTGACTACCAGTTGGCAAAGATTTTCGGCAATACAGTTGTACTGTTGCGCTATTCTTTTTCCGAGTTCTGTGAGAGTTTGTAGCCGATATGGAGAAATATTGCTTCTCCAAAATTTCCAAATAGGTACTGCAGTAATCGCAATTTGCAGGATTTAAGTCTGGACTACAAGGAGGCCAAACGGTTTCACAAATGTGACCCGAAAATTATTATTATAAATCAAACAATTGTTGAATGTCTTGCGAAGGAAACTCAAATATTCCGTTGCACTGCTTGCACTATGAAGTGTAGCGCCAGCATAATAAATTAACCATTGTGTGTTTATATATAATCCCTTATGTAACAAACAAGGCAAAATATATTTTTTTCTGCGTTTAATAGACTCTTGATTATCATACCTAAAATTGTAGATGTAATATTTTTCAGCGAACAATCTATACTTTCCTACTATAATATTTGTTACATTATTTGTTGACGTTTGCATAAACAAAACAAGATCTTAGTTCATCATTTCCAGTTCCACTCTGTAGATAGCAAATTACAAAAAATACATTCAGGTCCGTGTACTAAGGACTGATTGTGTACACAAGAAGTTCCCGAGAACATTTCTTTGTTATTTTAAATTCCAGGAGGGGGGCAGTTCCTCTCCCATCGGGCGTCTATGGCTATATGCCAGCAAGTCATGGGCTGCGATTGAAAGACATGAAAGTATACTAAAAAACACGGAGATTAGGTTTAGTAGCTTCGTAGATGCAGCGCTGCTTGCAAACATAGTAAAGTCCATCTTCCTTGGATACAACCAGTGCAAACGTCTCCTTCCTCATCCTTCGCATTCTTTGTTATTCTTTCGGTTCATCTTTTTCAATTGAGTCTTTTTCAACAAAAGATTGCTAGTTTTCAAATATTCAAACATGAATGCTTTTCTAAAAACTTACCTCTGTGTGGAGCCTTGACAATTTACACCATTTCACATACCACCTGGTATTTTAGTACAATCAGCTAAGAACATCAGCACCACAAGCTCTTACAATAAGTCAGGTAAATTGTATAAAAAACACACTTTTCATTATCAGTAAATAACAGCAAATTCAAACTAAACTACAAAAAAATACCTGCCCAGACGTCATAGCCATCAGCCTCGGACGAATCCGCTATATTAATTCGGCGTTGCCGATATGAGCCGACTAAAACATTCGCAGCGTTGCCAATGTGATTTCTTAATTGTTGTGATTTTAACTTTTATTATTCTGTGATGGGATGTGACTGTAATACGACTTACCTTTCACAACCTCATTTACAGGAACAACGTCCGCGATTTCTTCAACATCAACAACGAATTGTTTTGGTATTGCACATTTTTGCAAAACTTTTCTGACGGAATTGCATGAAATGTCTTTAGCTGCAAAGTGTTCCTCGCAAATTAATTTCTGGCATAAGTCTGCATTGTCCATTTGTGCTATAATAATGTTACCACAGTTTTTTTTCATTAATCACATCTTTTTACATCCTTTACGGGGAACTTAAAATAACTTAGATTACACTGATTTTTTATAGAATTTTTACAGTTAAAATACACACAGGTGTGACAAGCAGATGGCTTAGGCATTGCTAATTATTTTACAACAATTTTATTAACAATATGTGCAAAATCTAACAACCGCACTGCTTTGAAGCGCCTAACCTGCAATCACCACGATCCTAACACGACCACTGTCACTGAAAGACTCGGTATAAAATCGAGGCACGCGCCATCTGTAGGTCATTACATTTCTACGGCACAATCATCTAGGTAATAAACCTGCGTATCTACCCAATTCCCTCAATCAACGGTATAACATCCTTGGGTATGCTAGGTTACGGGAATTCACACTCATAGGTGCGGGGGGAGTGCGGTGCTAAAGCGGTTTTGCATACGTCACTGGCGGAATACACTGCACCGCTAACTGACATTAGTGCATTCACGCATAGTAATGTATGTTGTACAGTAGTTGGCTATAATGATGTTCGTTTGTTGATAAGTTATTTTATTGTATTATTTATTGTTTTGTGAGTTTTATTATTCCAAAGTGTTATAGCACGTGACATTTATATAATTACTTCAATAATATGGGTAAAGGTGTAGTGTATTCCGTATTCACTCCATCAGTACTAGGTACGATTTTTATTTTTACGAACTACTGTTTGCGAATTAATGTTAATATTTTTTTAATAGTGTTTAAAGAAGTAGCTGATTTTAAATATAATTATATCCCTCATATCTCGATCTCTTCACTCCAAATATGCCTGGAAGTTGTGCAGTGGCACTGTGCAAAAACATTTCGAAAAAAGATGACAACGTCCACTTTTTTCGATTTCCAAAAGATATTTCCCTGCGTAACATGTGGGCGAAGCAGTGTTACACAAAAAAAAACATTTAATGTGGTAACAAGCAGAGTTTGCTCCGATCATTTTGAAGAAAAAGATTTTGTTAATTTAATGCAAATAAAATTATAGGGCGGTAAAAAATTGGTTTTAGAAAAAAATGCTCTGCCCACAAAAAATTTGAAAACCACTATCGATAAGACACCTACTGTAATATCTAAAAGAAGAATACGTTATGAAAAGAAGCAACACAAATTAGAAATTATTGCCATTAGCTCAAACTTTTGCTCCTTGTTCATCAGAAAATCAAGAGAACGTCGCGGGATCAAAAATTGACGAAACCGAAAAATTACAAGCAAAAATTCGTGAATTGGAAAAGGAAATGGGTACTTTAAAACAACAAAATGAGTACAAAGATAAAGTCCTGCATGAACTAAAATGTAAATACGAAATAAACAGAAAAAGCTTGGTAGCATTAGACAGAAAATTACATTACTTAAAAAATAAAAAAAATAAAGTTAAAAAGCATCTAATAGAAGCAGAAGTTTAAAATGTTTTATCTGAAATATTCACAAAAAATCAGATACAATTGTTGCTAAAAAAAACAAAAAATGGTACGATGGACTGAAAAAGATATTTCTTTAGCATTTACTCTACGATACTGCAGTAAACGTTGCTACATTTTTCTACGAGACAAGCTGCATTATACCTGGTAAAATTAAAATTTTTTCTTTTATTGGGTTGTTATTGTGTAACTATCATTAGTAATTATTTATTTATTTAGGTTTGTCTACATTACGATGTTGGGCTTCCAAAATAAACATGAAGAGGGGTATCTTAGATGGTGTTTTAAAGTTATTGCAATTAGCGGGAACTGTCATGCCTCCTGCTGAAAAACTAGTTGTTTTACAATACGACGAAGTTAAAGTCGCAGAAAAATATGAATATGATCAAGCAAACGATGAAATCGTAGGTCCCCATAAATATTTACAGGTGGTGAATGCTAGAAGTTTATGTGGCAAATGGAAACAACCCGTTTTTGCGGATTTTGACCAAAGAATTACGCAGGAAATTTTATATATTATCATATGTACAGAATTACACAATATTGGGTTTCGTGTTGTTGCATGTGTAAGCGACTGTGGTCCAACAAATACAAGTCTTTGGACTACTTTGAGCATTTCGTGGAAAAAGCCATGGATTAAACATCCATGCACAGAAAATTAATTTTTTTTCTTTGCGGACGCACCGCATATGCTTAAACTGGTCAGGAACTGGCTGTTAGACACAGCCTTCGTGCTAAAAGGAGGTATAAAAATAACGAAAAAACCTTTGGTTGATCTTATTGCTAATCAGACAGAGGTTAGTAGCATTTATAAGTTAACTAAACAACACCTTAACTGCCAAGGTCCTTTAAAACAGAAAGTCTCTCTTGCAGCTCAGTTGCTGTCACATACTGTTTCATCTGCTTTGTCGTTCTACAAGAATAGTGAAGACACGGAGTATGGTAATTTGGCAGAATTTATAGACACGATTAATAACTGGTTCGACGTTATGAATTCGTATTTACCTTCAGCATCTTTACCTACTAAATGTGGATAATAAAACATTCGAAACCGTTTTTCATATGAGATGCACCAATAAACCAAACGTGCTGAAATTTCAAAACGGAATTCTTCTTTCTATAAAATCTTTGCAGCAACTGCTTATTGATTTAAAAGCAGATTTCAATTTAAGTTATATTTTAACTCGTAAGGTAAATCAGGATGCGTTAGAAAATTTATTTTCACAGCTTAGAACTAGAGGAGGATTGAATGACCATCCTTCACCTCTTGATGCATTGAATCGTCTTCGCATTCTCCTGCCTTTTAGAGCAATTTAGCACGGTTGAATCCTCTTTCGGGCGGTTAGTATTCTCTAATAGGCGTAAGGGTGTAGTGTCTTTGAGGTTATAACCTAACGTTTTACACGTGCTTCTATCTTCGCGACAGGTATGTTGTTATCAGTGTAATTTGCTAAAACTTATTACAAGCATTGACATTAGTTTTAGAATACACAATAATATGAGTAGATTGACGGACAGTGACCTATTAGCTCTTTTAGAAAACGATAATTTCCCCGAGAGTGTGCAGGAATATTTATCCAGTGAAGATGAAACGAACGAAGAATTCATAACGCAAGATGATCATTCTTCAGATTCTGAATTGAGCGTTTCCTCCAACGAGTCTGATAATGACGATGCTGATTCAGGTACTGGTAACTATTACACGGGCAAAGATAACAAATCCAAATAGAGTAAAAGGGCCCCCAAACTTACTCGAACTAAAGCAAAAAATATAATTATTCACTTACCAGGAACTAAAAAAATTGCACGAAACGTTAAATCCCCAGTTGACAGTTTTTCCCTTTTTTGAGCGAAAATATAATAGATTTGACTATAAAACATACAAATAGGAAAATTGAGACTAAAATTCAAGGACTAGACAAGTTGCAAACTTACGAAAAACTTACCGACAAAGAAGAGATATTGGCATTATTTGGGCTATTGTATACAATAGGAGTGTTTAGATCTGCTCATTTATCGCTAGATGATTTGTGGAATGTCTCTTATGGACCACCTATATTTCATGCGACAATGTCTAAAAGGCGTTTTATCTTTCTTCTCGCAAACCTTCGGTTTGATGATAAGACCACGCGGGCTGAAAAGAATAATAAGCTAGCCGCGGTTTCTGAGATGTGGTACATATTTGTACAAAATTGTGAAAAAGCATATACTATCAGCGAGTATGCTACAATTGACGAAATGCTGTGTCCTTTTAGAGGCAGGTGCAGCTTCATACAATATATACCTAACCCGCTAAATACGGTATAAGGGTATTCGGTATAAATTGTGCTCGAACATTTTATTTTTTGGGGGGCAAAATATATGCTGGTAAAGAGGGTGATGCCGTTGCAAGAAATTTAGCACATGATGTTGTAATGCACCTTACGAAACCCATACATAACACCAACAGAAATTTAACCACTGACAATTGGTATACCTCTGTACCGTTCGCAGAAAGCTTGAGAGAAAAAAAAACATTACGTTAGTGGGGACACTAAAAAAGAATAGGGTAGAAATTCCACCAGAATTTCTTTCAAATAATCATCGTCCCATTCAATTTTCTTTTGAGTGCTTTAGAGAAACGGTCAAACTTGTATCTTATGTTCCAAAAAAAAACAAAAGCGTCGTAATATTGAGCACATTTCATGACCGAGCAACTGAATTAGATCCAGACAAAAAAATAAGCCCGAAGAGATCTTATTCTATAACTCAACGAAAGGGGGTATTGATACTTTAGACAAGCTATGTGCTACCTATTCCGTACAAAGAGCATCTCGAAGGTGGCCAATGGTAATCTTCAGCCTTATGGCAAACATAACTACCGTAAATGGTATGGTCGTCTTCAGTAGTGTATATCCTGATTATTTTAAAGATAAAAAGCATGGCCGAAGATTATTCATAAAAGAAATGGGCGAGAGTTTAACTAAAGCTCACATCTCAAGATGCGCGGAGGTTCCTCAATTGTCATTGTCAGTGAGACACAGTATGAAACGTTGTGGAGTTGAGGCTTCAACTTCAAAGAAACCTCGATTGCAAATAGCAAAAGGAACTAGAAAACGGTGTGAAATCTGTTCAAGAAGTGACGATAAGAAAACTCCAGGTCAGTGCGTCCAAAGTGCTTGCAGAAAATATGTTTGCAAAGACCATGTCGTTCCAATGTGTTTAAGTTGTTTTAATGCATGTACCTCATCTAATTAACAATAAAACAGATGTACCTTTATTACTTTCTAATAAACATTGAGAAAACATACGTCTTAACAACTTTTTTTTAAGGGGTCAAATTGACCCCACAATGCAGTGTACGGTCCAGATAATATGAATGCACACCGAAGGTTAACCTTTTCACTGCGCGAAACGGATAAATCCGCAAAAAAAGTGGCCGAGTAGCGCGAACCGGATAACTACGCGAGGCCGGCAAACATGCTTACGATGGGAATCGACCGCATCCGACGGTGCAGTAAGCATGCTCAGGGTCATTAATTGCTGTCTCGAAAAGTTCATGGCGGTCGCAGCTACTAACGTCGTTTGAGGGTGCGCGAGCCGTACGCATCCGCGCTGTTTAGTCAGTAGCGCCACGCCGCCGTGACTTGCCAAATCACATTTCACAAGGCCCAAATGTTTGCAGTTCTTGTTTGCAAGTGCAGTAGGGTGTTGCGTTTGTACGATATTTAGTTTGCTTCACGAATTGAAATAAATAATGGCTAGGAAATATCTTTCCGATGCTGAATTGTATGACCTGCTAATGGACAGTGATAGTGGAGACGAGAATTTAGTTGGAATTGGAATGGTAGATGAAGACGATGAATGGAACGATAACGCACAAGAAGATAGTGACTCTGCTGCGGAAGAACCTGCGGGTAACAATTTAAATGATAATTTCGATGAGTATGATGACCATAATTCAGACAATAATTTGGATGATGGTAATTCAGAAAATAATTTGAATATTGGTAATAATCCACCTAACAATTTGAATATTGGTAATAATCCACCTAATAATTTGAATGGAGGTCAATATTAGACACGTAGCAAAAAACAGAAAGTCGACGATTTCGACTGGCATATAAAAAACTTTCAACCTGTAATTCATGACCATGATTCTACAAAGTCGGGGTGCAAAAACTATAATTTGGATGAAAACTCGACGCCTTTGGATTGTTTCAAGACTTTTTTTCTAACGATTTTATGGAACACCACAGGAAGCATAAATGCTGTGTGTTTTAATTTAATTTTAAAGAATTGTTTTTTTTACAGAATTATAATTTTTTTTATAAAATAAATGAACATAATTGTCAAATTTGTTTTGACTCTTTTATAAGCATAGGAATTTATTTGTAGCATGAGACTCTTTTTTAATTAACAAATAAATTTTTAACTGACCTACTTTAATTTTGAAAAGAATCTCAGGGATAAATTTAATTTCTTGAATATTACGTGGCTTCCCTACTTTAGATTGAGTTAAATAAAGATTTGAAATGAATTTTTCCAGAATACAATCAAGCAAGTTTACACATAAATACATTGACATTAAAATTGCGCGTACAACAATAAATAAAACAACTTTCTTTATTTATTTAAATCTAAAATATTACTTAGCTTGTGACTAAATTTTCCATGTGGATTCTTGTTTACCGGATACTTGCATTCCATCGCCAATTTCTTCTATTGCGCATATTCTACCATTCTATGTACGTTTTGGAACAGCATGCAGTTGCAAACCGTCATTCAATTCCCATGTGCATCCAAATCGACGATGAGGTGTGCAGTTTTTAAGAATTTGTTTAATAAATAACTCACTGGTAAGGTCATATGATTCTTTCAATTTATTTTTCAAAGCCCTTTTTGTTATTTGAAAACCATTTTTTTAACATTAAATAATATTTTTTTATCATTTAATTTTAATTTCGAAGAAGTAGATTAATTCCAAATTAAATCACTTTATTGCATATTTAATCTTCTAGATTTAATATAAACCACGAAGAAAACCATCTGATTTAAGAGAGATTCCGATTATAAAATCTGATTATGCGTCCATGTTCAATGTTCCTTAAGTTGCATCATTTCACCATCTTATATAGGAAAAGACGCTGCAGTATTTCAGGTAATGACGCTTCCACTTTTAATTTTAAATTGCCGATAACTTTTTAATTAATCAAACAATTTCACTAAATTTTTTTTCTTTGTTTCTTTGTTTAACAAAACACATTATTTATTTCAATTTGAAACACTTTTAACCCTTTATAGGATGGTGGTTTATATTTCGACCACCATTATATCTGTGATTATACAATAGATGGCAATAGTATTGAAATTTTCTACTAATAAATTTGCATTCCTAGGAACGGATGGTGGCGTAAAGTTCGACCACTTGTTGAGATTTGTCTACGTAGTAGTGGGAATGGATATTCGTGTCACAAGTGGTTTAATTGTCAACCACTGTGCATTTGTGCTCGTGTGTTTTTTGTAAACTACAACTTAATTAATTAATATTTATATAAATACAATCAACATAATCAAAATAAGGTATGTGCACTGTAATACTTATATCATTTCTTATATTTGCACAAAAATTTGTAAATAATTTCTAAATATTAAACTTCTACGAAGGATCCAAATTTCCTAACCTATAAAAATGCAAATGCTTCAAAAAATTTCAGTTTTTTTTTACACAAAAAAATAAATCTGGCGGTAGTTATTTTACATAACTCGATGAAGAAATTCTGTTCTTTCCGAAAATTCAATCGGTTTTGCATTTGGAAAAAGCGCTAAGCCTTTATCTCATATTTCTGTAAGCGTAACATATAGAAAAATTTCTGTATTTTTCTAAATTCACTGTTACAGCATTTGTTTCTACATTTCAGCAATGAGTAAGTTCTATAGACTTGCTGACATAGAACAAATGACTGCTGAAGAGCAGTTCGACTTGTTGGAGGAAATAACAATAGATCAAGCATTCGATTCTGATGTTGGAGGTGATTCTGATGCTGAAGATGCCGGTGTACTCGGGCCTTCTACTTCCACTTCGACATCACATTATTCATCACCAATTCCTCCTACCAATAATCAATCTTCACCAATTCCTGGAACTAGTGGAGTTTTTTCCAACAATAATGAATTCTTACCAATTCCTGGAACTAGTGGAATTCTTTCCTCGGTTTCTATTTCCAGCAATAAACGCTCATCAGGTCGTAGCAGGAAACAACGAAATCTTGAAAATGTTACTGAAGATAAAGATTATAGCTCCGACGGTTCTGTGAATGATCCTAGCTATGATCCAAATAAACCGGTGCTAAAACGCGCAAGAATGTTATTACTCGGCGAGATGGAATGTTCATCTGAGTCAGAGGACGAGAACGCTACGGATGCTGTTAGTGCTAATGTAACTAAAATATGTCGATCGGTAGCAAAAAAGAATGCAAAAAAAAGAAAACCTCTGAATATATCCCAAACTGGTCAAAACAAGGAAAGACTCCAGCTCAATTTTCTACGACCGTTCACAATCAACCGTTTGGACCTAAAATAAATGTAAGTCTTGAGTCCCCGTTAGAAGTATTAGAAGAATTTTTTAGTGTGGATTTATTGGATGTCATAGTACTAGAATCTAATCGATATGCAACACAAAAAGGGAAAAACTTAGAGCTTACAGTAACAGAGCTAAAAGCCTTTCTAGGAATCCTTGTTGTAATGGGGCTTCACAGATTACCTAGTATACGTTTATATTGGTCTTCAGATGATAATTTCCATGTTCAACGAGTTTCAAAAGTTATGTCGCTACAACGATTTTTGAAGGTCTTGCGATTTCTTCACCTTAGTGACAACACAAAAATGCCTAAAAGAGATGAAACAAGTTTTGATAGACTTTTCAAAATTCGATCACTCATATCGCACCTCAGGGAAAAATTTCAAAACTCTTTTGATCCTAGCAGGTTTCTTGCAGTCGATGAAAGCATGATTGCATTCAAAGGGAGAACTAGTTTGAAGCAATACATGCCTCTCAAACCCATAAAAAGGGGGTTAAGGTTTGGGTAATTGCATGTTCAGAAACAGGTTATGTAATTGACTTCAAGGTGTATGAAAGAAAAGAAGAATGTGCGGAAGAGGGGCTACTAGGAGAAAAAACAGTTTTAGAACTTTCGGCAAAGTTCTAGGAAATGTACAAATGCATATTCTTCGACAGGTTTTTAACTGGGTTTTCGTTGCTAAATTCACTACAAGCAAACGGTTTATACGGTTGCGGAACAATGGTATCTAACCGGAAAGGTTTTCCTAAAGATAAGTTGGTAAACGATAAAGATTTAGCAAAGTGGGAATCAGACTTTACAATGTCAGGAGATATATCAGTCTGCAAATGGAAAGACAGAGGAAAAAATTGTGTACTGATTGGTGGCAATATGCACAATCCGAGGGAATTGACAAATGTATTACGCACACAAGGTGATGGCACAAGGAAGAGCGTACCCTGTCCAAAATCAATAGCGGACTATAACAAGAACATGGCTGGAGTTGACCTCTTTGATCAACTTCACTCATGTTACAACGTTTCGTGGAAATCCAGGCGGTGGTGGATAAAAATGTTTTACTTTTTATTTGATGCTGCAATTGTTAATTCTTATATATTATACAAAACAGCAATGAAAATACAGAACAACAAAATAAAACCTAAAACACATCTGGTTTTCAGAAGCGCTTTGGCAAATGAGTTGATTGCGAATTTTATTTCAAGGAAAGTACCAGGTCCAAAGGTTGTTCTAGGAAAAGATAAATTAAAAAAAAAGATGGACGGGGTGTTTCGGTTGAATCAACTGTTCGACTCGGAGATATTGTCACGATGAGAAAGTGAGAGACTTTAAAGAATTAAATTAACTAAATTATTTACATATCATTTCCAATCTTTTTTTTTTTTTATTTATTTTTTGCTTCTCTAGTTTATTAGCAATCAGAATTACAAAATATATGTAAACATATAGAATTCTATGAGCTAATGTGTGGACTCTGACAAAGTACGACATGCAAAGGATGACACCCATCGGTGCTGCCTTAAATAATATATAAATATACATATGACATAGGTAATGTTTTAAATTTTAAGTCTAAATTAGATAATTAAATCTGCTGGCCATTTTCTTTTCAGACGTCTTCGATAGGTATTATCTAGGAGGGGCTGAATACTTGGATTTGGGTGGACTTGTAGCCTCCTAATATGGGTGCTAGCGTATTGGGTTATTACATCTTTGACATAGGGTACCTGGAGATCTTCGTGGAGGGTACGATTAGATACGTACCACGGAGCATTGGTTATAGTACGTAATGCCTTGGAGTGAAATCGCTGTAGGATGTCAACGTTGGACGAACTGGAGCATCCCCACAATTCGATTCCATATGTCCAGATGGGTTTGATAATCGTCTTGTAGATTAATATTTTGTTTTCGATTGAGAGATTAGACTTTCTGCCAATAATCCAGTAGAGTCTTTTAAGCCGTAGGTCCATTTCCTTCCGTTTTTTTTGTGATGTGAGTTCTCCAAGTAAGCCTTCTATCGATATGCAGAGCTGTACACATTCATTCGACATTCAGCATTTAAGACTCAATATTCAAAGTCATTCAGACATTCATTCTGATATGGGCTTACCACGTCTTCAGTCCATACTCGCGTTGTTTCATTAAAAGTATTCATGATTTAATATTTGAAGTCAACTTCACAGTAGAACATGAGGGTTGTTATAAAGTGTATGATCATGTAAGTGTACTGAATATTTAATTTAATATATATATTGTTATTGTGTGGTTGCGTGTTTAATTCAGACATAATAAACCTATGGTTTAACAAAACCGATAGCGTAATATTTGGTGGAGGCGCCGTAATGGCACGATGGTTTATTCATTCTATTTATTTCTTTTTAATAAAATTGTAACTTGACTTGTGGCTATTAATCGAAAGAAGAGGATCACCGAGTTTTGGGTTTAGATTTATAGTCTAACCATTTCTCACATCAGCTTTCGTTTAATATGTACGTTTTAGTTTCAAGTTGGGTGCATAATAAAAAATATAAAAAATACTAGCTTGGTTAGAATTTTATATGTTAACTAAAGTTTGTAATTGGATCAATTAAGGTTGATTATTTAAGGATGTCTTAGCATGACGTGAGAGATCTTTATTTCATTAACTAGCGTTGATTGTTAAGAATTTGCTCTCCGTTCTTCGCAAGCTAGTAGTCAAAGTTGAAAATTGTTGTTGTTAAACATTCAACGAGTGAATAAATAATTATGAGTCGATTCCGAGTACCATGTCTGGAGATAAACACAAAAAATCCAACCCTAGGCATGACAAAAATTTAATAAGTTGTAAAAATAAAGCACAAAAATTAGTTAAAACAGAATTATTTCAACCTAGACCTCGAAAAAGAGTAAGTTCTGTTCCAAATCTTACTGTAGAATTTAATCCGGAACATAATAGTTCAGAATTAACAACAAATATTGCTAAAGAGTCAAAATTTAAAGAAGAAAAAACTAAAAAACCAGAATTAAATAAATCACACTGATTTACTGAGTACGAGGATTCAAGTAATATTACTCCTGAAAAAATTAGTAGGAAAAATAAAGCTGGAAAAAATAAAACACCAGAAAGTACATCTAGTATAATATCAGTCAAATAGAGTTCTCCAGAAAAAAGTATTTCTGATCAAGAATCAAATCAGTCAGATTCAGAACAAGAAAGTTTTAGGGAAAATTCATCAGAATCAAATTCAGATTCTGAAACTTTTAGTAATACAGTAGTAGGAAAAATAAATCCTGAAATTCAAGAACAAAGTGTTCAAGAACTAGATTTTAATTTATCTCTTTTAATTGGTAAAATTTCAAGTGGTGTAGAAAATTTAAAACAACCTGAAATTCCACAAGAAAAATTTATATCAAACTGATTTTCAACAAACATCCACATTAGTAAAAAGTCCTGTTATTATAGTAAATAAAATGGCAGACATAACTATTAGTCAAGCTTTTGAAACACCGTCAGCCGCAACTTTGCCAAAATTTATTAGCCCAGAGACTTTCAATCCGGTGACAGACAAAAACCCAGCAAAATTTCTAAGGAATTATGAACGGGCAGCAGCAGTAAATTCATGGAGTGAAAAAAATAAATTATTCTTTTTCGGTTCATTTTTAATAGGGCCAGCAACTGTTTGGTATGAAAAATTTAGAACAAGTGCTAGTAACAAAGATTGTACTTGGGAAAACGTTAAAACTAGTTTTTTTAAAGAATTCTCAGGAGATTCAGTTAATCGAGAATTAAAATTTAAACTACGATCCAAAAAACAAGGCGATTCTGAAGATATTAATAGCTATTTATACGGAATATTAGATATGTGTTATAATTTGGATGAAAATATGTCAGAAATAAACATAATTGAATATTTTGAATTAGGTTTAAAGCCTTCATCATTTTAATCCCGAACTAGAAACGGAATTAAGAATAGATGCTAGTAGAGAAGGTTTAGGAGCTATTTTATTACAAAATTTTAATGGAGAATTTTTTCCCATTGCGTTTATATCTAGGGGACTTACAAAAGCAGAAAATTATTATTCCATATCAGAACTTGAAGCCTTAACAGCTATTTGGAGCTTAACTCAATTACGACCTTATGTGTCTGGTAAACATATTAATATAGTTACTGACCATCATTGTTTATGCTGGATTCAAGTAGCTCGAGATATTACAGGTAGACTGGCAAGATGGTCGCTTAAATTACAGGATTATTCCTACAAAGTTACCCACCGTCGACGTATTCTCAATAAAGACGTTGATGCGTTATCTAGTAATCCATGTCGAATTGCTACGGAAATGGATGAAATACAAGCCGAGTTCGTTCCAACCTTTGTAATGTTGCCAAATGATATTGCAGACCTGCAACGTCAAGATCACAAATTATTTAAAATTTTTTTGGCTTTAGAAAATAAAAATGATGCCACTTTAACCATTGGTGAATTAAAAAGAGCAAAATCATATAAAGTAATAGATGGTGTACTTTATAAGAAAAATGCAAATTTGCAAGGTTCACAAAATTTATTAGTAATTCCTGATTCTTTGAAATTTGAGATTTTATATAGTAATCATGATACACCATTGGCAGGACACTTAGGTATTACTAAAACTTACCATAGAATAAATTCAAGGTATTAATGGGATAATCTTTTAAAAGATGTAGAGAGATATGTTAAGGGGTGTAATTGTTGTCAACCTAGGAAGGGATCAACTCAAAAGCCAGCAGGCTTACTTCAACCAATTTCAATAGGGATACCGTTTGAAAAAATTGGGATTGATTTAATTGGTCCAATACATAGAACATCAAGGGGAAAAACTACTATAGTAGTAGCTACAGATTATGCCACAAGGTACTGTGAAACAAGGGCTTTACCGAGTGGAAAGGCAGGACCAGTAGCATTATTTATTTTGGAGCAAATTATTTGTCGGCATGGTAGTCCAAAATATTTTTTATCCGATCGAGGAAAAGTTTTTCAGTCTCAATTAGTGACTGAGTTATTAAAAATTATGGGAGTAGATAGTAGGTTTACTACGGGGTACCATCCTCAAACGAATGGTGTCACAGAGCGAAATAATGGCACTATTGTAAATATGCTTAGTAAGTATACTAATTCAAATCAAACGGACTGGGACATGACGTTGCCCCATGTTACATTTGCCTACAACACATCAAAACAAGAAACAACAAAATTCTCTCCGTTTATGTTACTTTATGGTCGTCAACCAAGATTACCTACAGATGTACAACTTAATATACCTATAAAATCTTTAAATGTTGTAGAAGTACGTGATCAAGCTTTAGTAGCACGTAATTTAGCTGTTGGAAATGTTGGAAAACAGCAAAATAGGGATAAAAGTCGTTATGATTCTAAACATAGATCAACTGACTTTAAAATAAACGATTGTGTACAAATTTTTACTCCAATCCGAAAAAAGAATTTATCAGATAAACTGATGTTACGCTGGAGGGGACCATATTATATGAAAAAGCAACTCTCTGAAGTTGATTATTTGATTAAAAAAGGAAACTCACCTAGAGCAAAGGATGAAGTTGTCCATGTAAGTCGTATATTAAAATTTAATGATCCTTGGTCCTTAGTCCCACACAATGATGATTCTCCTCAAGTAGATTTGAATGATAATGAGTAATGATCTCAAGAAAGTGATCCAAATCCCTAAAAAATATAAAATATATGAATATTGTAGTTACAATAATTTTTATAGGGATAAAGGAGAATTTATCGTAGCCTCGTAATTGTATTTATATGTATAATATTATCGCCCGTCTTGTAGCTTCTCCGGCGATAAATAATGAGTATTTAAAAGTTAAGTTATAGTGTGTAATGATATAATGATAAAAGTTAACCTTTTGAGTATAAGTACAGGGAACATTTCTCACTTAATTGAAATTAAATTTTCACATTTGAAATACAGAAATACAGGTACACAATATATAAAGATTGAAAAAGAATAGTTTAAGATTACTCAAGAATTTTATTACAGAGGCTTAATAATTCTTAGAATGGGGCACCAAAAACCCTGGCCGGGATGATATGTTCAAAAAATATGATGATAAAATTAATACAATTAAATTATTTACCCTCGTTCCCGCTAATTTTATTTAGTGAAGGGACATATCACTTGATTGGTGTCTGTTTCGTTTAACTTATTTCTTAGAATCATCAACTCCTGTACAAGGAAAACGGTATGGTTGCAAACGTACGGTAAAGGATGTATTTTATAGATAATTTAAAACAAGAGCGACGGCATATTTGATGTTTAAAAAGCGCGCATGTTGTTATTTTATGAGGGAGTAGAAGTTTCGTTCATTACGTTTTTACGAATGAAATAATGTAAAGCCGTTGTTAAGGGTTAACTAACTATAACTAAACAGTTTTTGTTGTATACATACATGAAAAATGTATATGAAATTCAATGGCACTAAAAGAAAACATTTAGTGAAAAAATGTATTAAATGATGTAATACTTATCAAAAGCATAAAAGAAATATAATTTATAAAAATAAAAGGGATATTAAAAGTGCAAAAATAAAAAAAAAATACTCAAGTTTATAAGTGATTAAAAATATCACACGGGTTTTAAAAAAAGTATGGAATACAAAGAATATGTATTACTCAAGATAATGCTTAAAGCAATCTAATTATTGAAAAAAGAAATTTATAGGAAACGTGAGAAATAAAATAAAGATTTTATTTAAAGAATTTTAAAATGGATCTAAATACAAAGTATATATAAAACGAGTTCAGTAGTAGAAATGCAGAATTGCATCAGTTACAATGAAGCAGGGAATCTTCATGGCTAAATATAGAAACCACATGTAAAAGTGTTCTTTACTGCAGCATCTTTGCTGTATGTTAGCAAGTTGTATTTGACCTAAATAGGAAATACAGTAACAATATTGTTCATAGAGCTTCATGCTACATAGAAGCTTTATCATAAGTCATAAACAAGACTTATCAATTTGAATGCATTAGAATATTAAAATGCATATTTTATGAAGTGGTTCTAAAATTAATGAACTGGGAGTTTTATGGAAATTACCTATAAAGTAGAGTGTGATGGCTGTTGACATCAATTGATTGGAACTCTTAATGAGTCATTCCTTGAACAAATCACAATGATTCAATGGAATTGATAGGATCAGTCCTGATAAATTTAAGTCTGTAGGAAGAAATATTAAACCTTAAATTTCAAACTATTAGCATATGAGTATTTTTACAAAAGGCATGTAAACAGTATTTATGTGCATAATTAGGTAGTATTTTTATATAAAAATTTATATTTTGTGTAAAAATCTAATGTTATCTAATTGTTACAGAACAATTATGATCATACAAGCCAGTTTGACACAAGTAGATGAATCCTTTGAAATTACTCAATTTAAATATAGTCCAGGACTACATTTCGAACGAATTGGACAGATAAAGTTATATAATAATGAAGTAACCATTGTTGCGTTTTTAAACCTAACACATTTTAATAAAAAATTTGAACAACTTATGTTTTATCTGGATAAAATTAAACAAATTTGTTTTTCGCAAGGAGAAAAACAAGGTAAATGGAAACCTAAATTAGAAGTTGTGAATAATTTAAAAATTTGCGACAATTTTATTCAAAATGCTGAGGAAGGTTTGACTAGAATTAAATTTGATAAAGAAAATTTAGAACAATTGGGACACCATAACCAAAGGGAAAAAAGAAGTCCTTTAGATGGTGTTGGTTCAGTTTTAAAAATTTTATTTGGCGCATTGGATAGTGAAGATGAAAAATTTTATGATAATAAAATTCATGAGTTTGAGCAAAATGATAAGAAGTTAGCTCAGCTAATTAATGATCAAACAATGTTAGTTAAATCAGCAATTTCTACATTTAATTCTTCTATAAATGAATTAGATTTTAATCAAAAAATCCTGATAAAGAACGTTGAACATTTAGAAAATTTATTACATGATCAATCTAATTATCTGAGTTACTTAAACGTCACATTGTTTATTGATGAAAATATACAAATTTACACGATGATGTTTAATCAATATAAGTTTGAAGTGACGACTTTAATCAATGCCGTTCTTTTCGGTCAAAAAGGATCGTTAAGTCCAGCAATATTGTCCTCTCATAAGTTCATAATTCAATTACAACAACTGTCTCTTCATTTACCAAGAAATTTAGAATTTCCTGTGAAACTTACATCAGATAATGCATATATTTTATTAAAATTAATCGAGCTAACAGTTTATTATAAAAATAATAATTTGGTTTACATAATTTCTATTCCAGTTACAAATAATCTTGAATACGATATTTTAAAATTAACTCCATTGCCAATTCATTATTTACAAAACAAATATGTCTTTATACAACCTATCTCAAATTATATGGCAATAAGTATCAATAAGCAAGAGTTTGTAATTTTTTCTACAAATCAATTTGAAAATTGTCAGAAATACGGGATTCAGAAGTATTTATGTAATCAAAAACAGCCTTTAAATTTAATTTATCAGAATGAAATTTGTGAGATTGATTTATACCGAGGGGTTAAGTTTATTCCAAAAAGTTGTGATCAGAGAATTGCTGAATTACCAAATCCTTTATGGGCACAATTGGAAATAGCCAACGCATGGTTGTTTTTTTATTCCAAATTATGAAATTTTAACTATTGTCTGCAATGGAACCAGTTCAAAAGATATTACTTTGTCTGGTATTGGCCGTTTGGCATTAAATTCACATTGCCGAGCATTTTCCAAATCAATGATTTTAATACCTCATAGGGAGTTATTAAAAGCTAAATTAATAATGGAATATGTACCAAAGATTGATTTACAGTTAAATACGACAGATTTTGGAAAAATTCAAAATATTTTACCACACTTGAATTTAAGTGCGGGATATCGATCTGTGATACACAGATTGAACGAATTAAATATCGTTGGAAATAAATTAGATGAAATTGCAAAAATATCAGTTAAGATTGCTACTAACGATAATACAAGTTTTGCTATTAAAAAACAATCGTACATAATATACGTTGTTTTGGCAGTAATTGTTTTATTAATCGGCATACCAATTATGCGATGCATTTTAAAGCAAACTTGTTTAAAAAATAATGATTAGGTACTGATAATAAAAACCTCAAAGGGGTTAAAGTAATAATTATGAAGTTTTCCATGGTGTTGGATAACCCTATTATTACTAATTACTATTAATTTAAAAGAAAAAAATTTATTAGCACATCATATTGTGTTTTTAGTTAGATATTTGATTGCTACTGGAAGGAGGTATTGACATTTGAAAAAAAAAATTAGTCAACACTGTTACCTTTCACTAGTAATGAAATGAGTTGCATAAAATTAGTTTTAGGAATTTGAAAATGTAATCACATGATATTTAACCACAATAAGTTATTATAACAATACTTATCATTGTAAATTTTAGTCTTCAAGGTTCTCGTTTGGGTTTCGTGGAATAAAGACGTGCGGCGGTCTGCTTCTCTGCGATATCCGATAACGTGAGTGCGAACTGACCTGAGGTCAAACACCATATTATCATTAGTTCCAACATTTCCGTATCAAAATAACCAGTTATTTAAGTGGAACTATTTTCAAGCAAGAGGACCCCCTCGGAGGGGTTCCCGTCACCCAACAATGAGTAAGAGAAACCATCTTGATCTCTCACCCCCAATCATTTCAAATAAGAAATATTATTTTGAACCAACTAAATTAATAACAGCTAATAAATACTATCTCGCAAGTGATAACATTCAAAAAGCCCAAAATAAAATTTATCAAGGCAAACATGCTGCAGCAATCAGCCAGATGGACACATCTGAACCAAATAATATCACTAACTCAGAACAGGACACAACTGAATCAAATAATATCACTAACCCTGCACAGGAAATTAAAATAAAAATCCCACCAATATTTCTGCACTATGCATCAAATTTAAAACATCAAGAAATCATAAAAGACCTTAAAGATCAAGTCAAAGGAGAATTTGAAACAGCTCAAAAAGGAGATAAAATAAGAATTAATTTATATACGATAGAAGATTATAGAAAAATGACCACATTTTACACAGATAATAATCTCAGCTATCATACATTCAAAGATCCGGAAAAAAATCAACTCTCAGTCATGATTCCAAATCTACCGGTCTCAATCACTGAAGAAGAAGTACTTGATGAACTTAAAAAATTAAAATATCCGGCGATAAAAGTAGTACGACTTTACAATAAAGACAAAAAACCAATACCCTTATGTGCGGTGGACCTAGAAAATACCGATAATGCCAAAGATATCATGAACTTAAAGAAAATACAGTATAGCATAATAGAAGTGGAACCCAGAAGACATTCAAGGGACACTCCCCAATGTAAAAAATGCCAACGTTATGGCCACACGCGAGATTATTGTCAAATGGAACCCCGATGTGTTAAGTGCACGGGCAACCATGACTACACTAAATGCACAAAAGAACATAAAGTCCCACCCCAATGTGTTAACTGTGGAGAGCAGCACCCCGCCAACTTTAAAGGTTGCAATTATTATCTAAAAATTAGTCGTCAGTTGAATGTATCTAATCAAAATCAAGTACAAGCCACAGTAGACACTAGACCAAATATCAGCCATAATATCCACCAGCTGAATCGGCAAGATGAACAAGCTTATAATAGATCCTTTCCGAGACTTTCAAGTAACCTTAGTAGATTCAACTACACAAATAAACAAGAAACACCAGATATGATAACCACGGTCATAACTAAAATTATTGAACTTATAATACCACACCTTGATAAAATCGTGCCCTTCCTCACAACATTAATACCCCTATTAACCACCAATGGAGATAAATAAAAAACTCATAATTAATAACTTAACTGTCCTTAACTGGAATGCTGACGGATTAAAAAGACAACGTTCCATCTTTTTGGAGTTCCTGGCAAGACACAACGTCGACGTGGCATGTATATCTGAAACGCATTTTACCAACGCAGAAACATTTAAAGTACCAGGATATGAAGTATATAGAACAGATAGGAATACACCAACCGCGTCAGGAGGTGTAGCAATTATTATCAAACGTAAGCTAGCTCATTACTCTTTAATTAATCTAGAACTGGAAAATCTTGAAACAGTAGCTATAAAGCTAGTTTTAGAAAACAATGCTCTTATAACACTCTATGCAGCTTACAAACAACCAAACAAGCGAATACTGGAGGGAGAAATAACTAAAATGTTTAATGAGAGCGACTCAACATTAGTAATAGGTGATCTGAACTCCAAGCTCACAGATTGGGGATGTAGAGCAAAGAATCAGAATGGTGTCAGGCTAAATAATATTATAATAAATCATGGCATACAAATATCTGCTCCGACAGAATACACCTTCCATCCACGCAGACCAGACCATAGACCGGATATTTTAGATGTTGTCTTATTTAAAAACTTCAGTAAACCAATCTACCAAACTGTGCTAAATGAACTAGAATCTGATCATTTGCCAGTTGTCATTTCGTTCTTCAACACACCACAACAAATACCTGTAGAGCCTAGACTAATAGAAGGTAAAATTGATTGGGAAGTCTTTCACATCGAACTAGACAAAAATATCAAAAGCCCTGGTCCCATTCACACAAATGACGATATAGATGAAGCAGTACGACAGTACACCGAAGTAGTGAAAACAAGCATCCAACCTGCAGTAACATCAATGAAAAACAAAAAGCGAAGATATCCATGTACACCAATAGAAATACTAAACCTAATTAAATTAAAAAACAAAACAAGGCGTGAATGGCAAAGGACGCGTAGGCCGCACTCAAAAATACTAACAAACCAACTCACCCATAAAGTTAGATGGGAACTTGAAAACTACAAGTACAGTATGTACAACAAATATATAGAAGAACTCCAACCACGCGATGCAACAATGTGGCAAGCTACGAAGAGACTAATTCGACAACCGAACATCATTCATCCATTAACAGACAACAATATCACATACGTCACGGACGAAGAAAAAGCCAATGTACTGGCAGCGCACTATGAACATATCTTTACACCAAATGACACAAATATAGCACATGATCATTTACAAGAAGTGAGCACAGCTGTCAATGACTTTATTAGCCAGAATCCGAGAGAGTTTACACCAACTTCACCAACAGAAATTAAGGAAATAATCACAAAACTCCCAATCAAAAAATCTCCGGGACCAGATCTAATAACAAACTCAATAATTAAACAACTTACAAAAAAGGCAGTAGCGTTCTTAGCTACAATCTTTAATGCATGTCTCAGACTTGGTTATTTTCCAAATCAATGGAAACATGCTATCATACTACCTTTTCATAAAAGTGGGAAAGATAAGCATAGATCTGATAGTTATCGTCCAATAAGCCTACTCCCAACGCTCTCAAAGCTACTGGAAAAAATTATTCAAACACGACTTCAAATAATACTTGAAGGGCAAAATATCATACCATATCATCAATTTGGTTTTAAAAAGCAACACTCGACCACGCACCAGCTTTTAAGATTAACGGAAACAATTGAAAGAGGATTCGGTTGTATGTTTCATTGACCTTCAAAATGCCTTTGATAGGGTATGGCACGATGGACTTAGATATAAAATGATTAAACTAGGACTTCCAGACTATCTCATCGATGTCATAACATCGTTCATTACCGGTAGAACATTTGCTGTTAGGGTGCATGCTACTTTGTCCACCAAAAGAAAAATTGAAGCGGGAGTACCGCAAGGTAGCGTACTCGGACCAACACTGTTCAACCTCTATGCCCATGATCTGGCAATCATGAATAATTCTAGCTTAGCTATGTTTGCTGATGACACAGCAGTCATCACCCAAAATGAAAAACTTGAGACCGCAGTTAACAGTCTTCAAAACGCACTAAATACGATATGCGTATGGTTCGACAACTGGAAAGTCAAGATAAATGCAACAAAAAGCCAGGTTAAAGTATTCACTCTGAAACAAATCAAGAATCTTCCAAGCGTAAGAATAAATCAAAATATAATCGAATGGAATGCAAGGGATACAGCAGTTAAATACCTCGGTGTTTATCTTGACACCAGACTTGGTTGGGGTATTCACACTAACAAAAAACTAAGTGAATGTTATTCAAGACTCTCTTTATTATACCCGCTGATTAACAGAAAGTCTCACTTACGTATTGAGTGCACAATGTTAATCTATAAATCAATATTACGACCCATTATAACGTACGCGTGTCCGGTATGGAGCAACTCATTTAAAAAAACTCCAAGTCTTACAAAACAAAATTTCTAGAATTGCAGTGAACGCACCATGGTTCGTAAGAAATGACCAAATTCATAGAGAACTTAACTTACCAACTGTGGAAGAATATATAAAAAAACTGTGTACCAATTTTTTTGCCAATATAAATAATTGTCCTAGTGCAATGTTTTACAACCTCGGCCAGATAAATCAACATCAAAGACTAAAAAGAAGACTCCCACAGGATCTACTGTGAACATTAATTAAAATCAATAACAATCAATCAGTGAATAAAATCTAACAGGCTGTGTAGTAAAACATTGAAACTTAATTTATTAAGAGGCATGCTGACCTCACTCTGTAGTATTAGTTTAAGAATTTGTATAACTGAGTCATGAATAGCAAATGTATGCTGAACTGACTTGAATAAATAATAAAAAAAAAAAAAAATTTTAGTCTTGTTTCTTAAAAAAATTTTTTTTAGTAAGTACTAAAATGATGAAAAAATTAACCTACAAATTTTTGAATTAAAATTTATACTGTAAAATTGTTACAAAGTTTTTGATAAGTCCGTCTTTTCATATAAAATAAGGATTACTTACCTTATAATTAATGCTTTTCACTAATACATTCACTTTTACTTATTTAAAACTTTGATAATTATGGCTATCTATGTACTACGCCATTTTGTTGACGCGTTGGAAAGCGTTCAAGGGTAACTATTTGCTGTATACAGAAGCATTCAAAATAAATGATACTACTATTAATTAGTTAGAGATTGCAACTTAGTAGTAAAATGTTCGAATTTTTTAGAACCAATTTTGTGAGGTTACACTTCCTTCAAAGATTTTATCGTTTACCTATAACTATTTAAAGATAAAGACACATATATCTTACGAAAATTAAAAATATTTATTGTTACAAAAAAAAATTCAAATTTTATACATTTTTACATCTGCTCATGAAGTTTACCAATATGTGCAAAACTTAATGACGTAAAGAGTCTATCGCAGCCTCATAGTCGAAATGATTGTCGTTGGGGGGAACCTCTACTGCTCCTCCAGGGGGAATTCCAGGACTAGGTGACAGGGGGATGTTCATTGTTCATACGATCCATGTTGATGTTAAAATAACAGATGTCGACTCTATAAAACATATCAGAGACGAGCATCGTCACTTCAACCAGGCACGTTAATGCCATAGATGAGGTGGTTGTATCCATCAGGGATGACCACGTAAAGCCATCCGGTGCCCAATAGACTTTCCACTTCCGAAATGATTAAAGTCAGTGGATAACCCCTGGGTACCCACAGGGTCTCAATAAATCGACCCTGGAAGACTTCTGTAACAATTGAAACACATAAAATTATTAATTTTGTTATATTTTGTCTAAAACAAAAAACCCAAAAGGGGGGAGAACAAGAAAATAAAATTTTCTTTAGTCTACATCAAATATTGCAACTTACGGACTGCAGGCAACAGCTGCGGCTCCATTGGAGAAGCCGTGTGGGTGACCTCCTGAGAGGCCGTTAAATTCGAAGAATAATTCTGGTTCATAGCTTTAATGATGAGGAATGTTTAATGTTCAATTGGATAGTCAAAGAACAACTGGCGGAGCTCTTCATTGACGGAAGACCTTATTACAAAATTTTGCAAATCCAGCAGAATTGGGATTCTGCGCTTGGCGTCATTATAAATAATTATAAAGATACTGTGGTAAAAATATTGTAAAAGATATATGAGATTTTATATGGATTGGTTCTGAAATGTTGGTTAATACTTTTAAAATTAATTTATAATTGTAAAAATGTTATTTTATATATTACAATGTAAAGAATATATCAATTACCTTTAAATTCCGAGTTATAGATGTTGGTGCCCTCTATTACAAGCAATACTGTCATGTTCACACCATCTATTGGAGCAATGAGCAAGCTGTTAATTGCGGAACAATAAATATGGAACAACCGCACGACATCTCTGTGTTTGAGAGACGTTGATCCGGCAAGTATGGGTTGCCTACACTAACACTATACTGCACGTTGCTCATGATGCTGATAAAAAGAGATGGGCGCGTACCGAAAATATGGCAGGATATTGGAAGCGTTCAATAATTTTTGGTTTTCAGTATATAAAGTTTGTTTTAAGTTATATGACGAATCGCTTCTTCTATACAATGTTATTATAAATATATATTTAATGTTGTGACCTCTAATAATTATGTAATCATATAGTTATGTTAGGTATAAATTCTTAGTTCTAAGACTTATGTATATCATATAATCATATTTTTTAAAAGTAACTGTATAGGCGGTCTGCATACAAGTGGAGCACGCCACCTACCGCAGAATTTTGAAATAACATTATGTAAACAGGGTATAACAGGCATTTATCTTTTGTGTCAACTAGGCGCGTAAAACGAGTGTGGAAGTTGTAAAATTTTATCAAGACAATGAATGCGAATGTTAGAAGATCAAATATAATGTGTTGTGTAGTTGGGTGCAATAATTCCTACAACAACACGAATAGTACCGTGAAATTTTACGGCTTTCCTGGAAGGTGGTATGAAAACGAGAAACGTAAAATTTGGGTTCAAAGAATAAGATGAGCCTCGTAAGTATTTTCGCTTTTACTCATTTAAATTTAAAAAGAGTTTTAGTTAAACATTTATTTATATAGGTATGTAAATATTGATTCTTTACAGTGTCAGAGAACAGTGGGAACCAAAAGTATACCATAAAGTGTGCAGTGCACATATGCACATATTTTGGATAAACACATCATCCCGTTTAACAATTACGTTTAAAAAATTTTTCCCATGCAATGAATACACAATAAAGTCGCATTCGGTTAGGTTCAGAACAGCCATGCCTAACTGTACTTGGCCATAATACTGGTGTTTTTTCTTGAGTACCAGTTTCTCGGTCTCCAGTTTTAAATAATCACAATGGTGAATTAAGTGCACTGCTGTGCAACTCTTACCTGGAATAAAGATAGATACAGTATTACATTTTTTTATTACTTTGATTTATGTATTTATTTATTAAATACTGTGCCAACAGCCGAAGCCAAATAAAGGTACAGGTAATAATGTTAAGAAAAATAAAAATACATTTGCAGATAGCGTGACAACAAAAGGATAATTATATATATTAAAAAAAAATAACATAAGCAATAGTTTCCTCGGTGTATACACCGCAACCCTCGACATGGTTCATATAGCATATTTGATGTGCGTGGTGAATGAAATAATAGTAAAACCAGAAAAAAAAAATAGTAAAACCAGAAAAAAAAAAGAAAAATTAAAAAAAAAATCAATATAGAAAAAACTCAAAATTAGATTGTGGGGGACTCAAAATTTGAAATAAGGTATTTCTAAAAGAATTTAGGCTCATATTAAAAATGTCAATATAAATAGCAAATTTGTTTAAGTTACGACAGGATCTATAAAAACAGGAATGGAAGAGTAAATTCGTTCTTGTCCTCGGTAAGTAAAAGATAGTTGGTGTTCTACCCGTTAAGCGAGGAACGAAAAAATTTAAGTTAGGTTGTAATAAGACTTCAATATTAGAATGTACTATTTTAAATATGGTAACGGAGTCAATTATGAATCTGCGCCTTTCTAAAGAAGTGATGGAGTGTATGTTAAGTAAAGTTGCATAAGGCACAAAAGTTGGGTAAATACCAGACCTTTTGTATTCTAGAAACCTTAAAAATTTTTTCTGAACAGATTCCATTTGCTTTTTGTATGTGTTATAAGTAGGGTTAACAATAAATGAAGAAAATTCTAGTCGCGAACGCACGTAGGAGTTATACAGTATAATAAATGATTGCAACTGACTAAATACATTTGATTTACGAATTATAAAACCCAATGCTCTGTATGCCACATTAACTGTGTTATTTATATGAGGACCAAAAGAAAGTTTTTGGTCAAATATCACACCCAGATCCACAACTTCATCTCTGTATGATAATTGTTTACCTTCCATTATGTAATTAAATAAAGTGGGTGAAGATTTTCTGTGAAAAGAAATTATTGAGCATTTAGATATATTAAAATAAAGTTTATTTTGGTGGCTCCACGAAAGTATATTATTCAAGTCAGCTTGTAGTAATTCACAGTCTTTAGTAGAGTTTATGACACGCCAGAATTTTAGGTCATCAGCAAAAAGTGCTTTTTTAGAATGTAAGATGTAGCTCGGTAAATCATTGATTAGCAAAAGGAATAATAGTGGCCCAAGGTTCGAACCTTGTGGAACTCCAGAGTCAGTAAGAAAAATATCTGATTTAGAATTATTAAAAGCCACGTACTGATATCTATTTTGTAGGTATGATGAAAGTAATAATATTAAGTTAGATGAAAACCCAAATACACGGAATTTTTTAATTAAGATGTCGTGGTCGACCATATCGAAGGCCTTCGAAAAATCTGTATAGATAGAGTCTACTTGTAAACCTTCGTCCAAGGCCTTCGACAGGTCCCGAGTATAAAAAGCGAGATTTGAAACTGTGGATCTACGTGGAACAAAACCATGCTGAAAAGAAGAGATATATTTATGAACATGTGCAAATATGTGATTGTATAAAATAACTTCAAAAATTTTAGAAACGGATTGAATTATAGCAATTGGACGATAGTTGCTTACCAATCGTTTATCACCCTTCTTGAAAACCGGAAACACTTTTGTAATTTTCCATTTCTTTGGGTATTGACAGTTTGTTAAGCAAAGATTAAAAATATGTTTTAAGGGAGTTAGCAAAAAATCAGTACAACCTTTATAAATATAAATAGGTATCTGATCTTCTCCAACGGATTTTTTTGGTTGTACTGATTTTATGGCGGCACGAATATCGTCATCATTGACAGAATTAATCACAATAAAGTCGTCAGTAATAATTTCATCATAGCTGGAAGTAGGCAACTTATAGTTTGCGTTACTTCTACCATATACTGAGCTAAAGTACGATGCAAATGCATTGACAACATCCTGTGAGGAATTAAGGCAAATATTATTTTCATTCGTAAAAGTTTGAGTATCACTGGTTTTACGACTAGATTTAATAAAAGTCCAAAAAGATGACGGATTATTTTTGAGGTTATTTTCAGCTGTTTCAGTGTAATTTGCAAACGCGTTCTTTACATCGATTTTAATTTATATATACAGAGCACATGGGTTTAATTAAAGTTTTTTATGTAATTTAGCTTTTTCTTTTATGTTTTTAATAATATCCGGCGTAAACCAACATGGATAAACGTATTTGCGCCTTTTGGTTTTAGGTACTGACCTGTCCAATGCTAGATAAAGCAAGTCATAAAAGTAGTCAACTGCACTATCGACATTAGAAGAATGTGTTACAGTGGACCAATCAGTATGCCTAATAGATTCATAAAGTTCAATAAAGTTAGCACGTCTAAAATTATATTGATTATCACTAAATATATGACTAGGTTGTGAGGGAAATAGTACTTTGAACGTACAGTATAGCGAGGGATGATAGGCATCCTCGACAGTGAGCGGCAAACTACATTTGTTCACAACAATTGTGGTATTTGCAAGAATTAAATCCAGAACTCTATTCATTACATTTCGTGTAAAATTAAATTGTTTGAGGTCATGAAAATTGCTAAAGTTAATAAAATTAGTTTCAAACAAATTGTGGGAAGTTTGTAAATTTGGGCATAAGTTGGGTAGATTGAAATCACCGAAACATAACACAGTACTGTTAAAAATTTCATAATTCTGACTAGCTGAGTTATAAAATAATTGATATTGATCAAGTGTCGAGCGTGGTGGAATATATACAGCACAAATAAATAAGTGGTTGTTACCAATCCTCAAACAAACCCAGATATCTTCTAGGGTGGTTTCCAAAGTATGCTTACGCTCACATACTAAACTGTTTTTACATGCCACTAACACACCGCCACCGTCAGATTTGCCATTCCTGCGTAGATCTCGGTCTCTTCTGTGGACGCTGTAGCTAGATCCAAATAATTCTGCGTCATAAATACCTTTGTTGAGCCACGTTTCAGTAATAATAATAATGTCATAGTCCTCTGAAATTACATTTTTGTAAAAAGATACATTCTTTGTTTTGAGTCCTCGCGTATTTTGATAATAAATTTTAAGGTAATCTTGGTTAATGCACGTCATTAAATGTTGAGTATTTTTAATTACATAAATATTAGCTCTCTCATCTTTACGCATATAAATTTTACCATTTCTTGTCCACAGGAATTTTATAATATGTGCTTTCTTATACTCGCGGGCCTTATGCATCACGAATTTGTAATGTGGGGAAAGCGAATCATTGAAATAAATTTGAGTTACTTCTTTAGCATGCATAGCTACCGCTTGATCCAAGTGTTGCGTGGTAAGTCTGCTTTTAATCTTTCGACATTTTAAAAAGTCCTCCTTGTCAAATCTTCTAACAAACTGGCGATTATTGTAGTTGGTTTAGTCAGGTCGTTTCTATTAGGCTGTAATCGATGACACGCATCAAGCATCAAGTTTTCGAGCTTAAACCCCACGGCCGTGCTCAAGTGATGCATCGTGGTCAGGATGTTCTCACCCGGAATATTTGGTACACCTGCTATCTCTACACAGTTAATTCTCGAATATTGCTCGCAATCGTTAAGACGGTTAGTTACTTCCTGATTGTCCTTCGCGAGTTTTTTGTATTTGTCGTCAACTTCCTGAATTTTGTTCAAACAATCAGATACTTTTTTTATCTTGGGCAGTAATTAACGCATTGGTAGATGTAATCGACTCTTGGCAGAACACAATCGCCTTTTGCAAATCAGATTGTTGACTCTTTACAGCCAGTAGCTCATTAAAGATGTCTAGCAGTGTTGGACCTTTTTTTGGGCACTTAGCACAGATCCAAGCAGCACCGTTGACACAATCTTCGGCGTCTTCCTTCGACGTCCCGACACATTTCATTCCATGAAAAACACCGCTACATTTAGAACATTGCACCCTCGCTGCTTGTCTGTTGGTAGATACGGCTTGATTGCAAATGCGGCACTTATCCATAATGAGTTAGTGCACAAATGAATTTTGAGGTTAATTGGAAATAACAGAACGTAAACACTAAAGTTTGATATTGCGAGCTGCGCGAGATGACAGCGCGTTCAAAAACACAGCTGATCCAACTTTCTAATTGCACATGTGAGGGTTGAATAATGTTAAAATACGTATTTAGCGATCCAGAGATAATGCAATATTTGTTTCACAGATACTTTGCACTGTTATAATACTATCTACAATGATTAAGAATAATAATCATTCAGATAAACAGCACAAAATAGTGAATTTAGACGGAGCTAAAGGCAGCGCGTACAATCACACTGCGCATTCACATTCACATCCATATCATACCAATCTAAATAAAATAATACACACCTGCATAAGGACATTTAATTTCGAGCAATTTATTTGGTATTCCATCTTGAAATACAACACCATCAGGTGTATAGGCTAGCCATGGTTGCTGTTTAGATACAATTAGACCAGTTTTGACGACTTTGTAATTATTTACGTCTTTATATATATATCAATAGCCTCATATTCTGTGTTTCTTCCATATTCGGTGTACTTGTTGCTGAATTTTTTAGGCCAAAAGTACTTCAATGACTTTTTTCCCATTCACCAACACGGTATGTAAAAAAACCGTAACATCGGGAGCCTGTTATCCGAAACTGTCTCTGCTTCTTCCAAACTGTGTCGTCTTCTTTTGTTGATGTTGCAAGTGCTGCTACGTCAACATTGCTTAAAGTAGCACAAACGTTTCGGCAGCATTCATTATCTGGTATGACGTTTTCAAGTTCATTTAATAACTGTGAACGTTCACAATTTTTCACAATTTTGTCTAAATCGTCATCATTATTAAAGGAACTTTGCAATACAGGTTGTTCAGCAATATTTGCAAGAACAGTTGTCGTACGTCCACATCTAAAACACATTACAATCTAAATTGAAATTAAAATAAACCTGGTAAAATGCTGGACCAATGTCGTGCTGATCCAGTTGTTCTTAAATATTTGTAAATAAAGAAAAGTTTTTAATTCTAAATGTATACATACATATGTTTTGCAAGTTGCGATTCATGTAACTCCTTTACAAAAAAGTCAACAACATAGGCTGCATCCTCATCCCCCAACGGTTTGTTTTTGTATACTGAAGCTGGTATGCACTCCATCTCCGTCGTAGGAGCAGCTTCATACTTTGTAAGCACTGCAGCTTTTTTTCATTTTCCAGTAACATTTTACGTCTGTCGAAGAAAAGTTTTCAAACTTTTCTATGTCCGACCTGTAACGCACAACACAAAAACCATTAAATCGAATGTTAATTTTTTACTTTATGTGTTTTATGATTTAATATAACTTATACAACCTTGTGCACAATATTAACAATGCTGCCACATGCTTGCATTTTTCAGACTGCCCGCCTTGCAAATACATAAAGTGCCTTTAATTTTGACCTCTGCGGTGAAGTCAAAACTTGCATTTACTTCATGTGGATCTGTGGTTAGCGCACTCGTTTTTAAACGTAATGCGAGTAATTTAATATAATTGTCACGGCGCTCCACACTTCCACATGTAAATATATGATTAGCATTAAGAACAGCTTCCCCTTCAGTAATACATCGAGAACTTGGGCTTGCTTCTAAATGCTCAAAGAGCGATTTTAAAGATAAAAATTTCATCTTCAATGATCCTGAAAAATAAGAATTTAGTAGTCAACCAGTTTAAATAAATTAAAAATGAATTCGGGCTATTAAAATGTTACTTTAGATAATTGTTTAGTAATGCTAGGTTAGGCAACATTAATTATTCGAGGACGGTGTTTTTTTAACTAATAATTGCTTTAATATTTTATTTTACTTACGTGTGATGTACAATTCGAAGAAATATTCAGATTTTATATAAAAACTTTAAACTATTCACGTGCAATTCGCGTATTACATCCAGGCCTACGTGTATATAAATGAAGTCATTACTAAACAACGCAGCCATTGTGACATCGATAGCAGCGCCACCAACGGTAGAAATTTATCCCTATTAGTTGCATAAGGTTAGCCAACAACAATATATTAACAGTTACTACAGAGCGAACAGTGGTGTTTGGTGAAAACTCAACAGATCTGCTGATTGTAAGACATATCTCGTGATTGGTGAAAACGTGAAAAAACGCAAACATATGGTGACTTTTTAACCGACTTCAAAAAAAGGAGCAGGTTCTCAATTCGTCTGCATATATCTTTTTAGTAATTGCTAAAAATTATAAAAAAATCAACTACTATAATTCAATAAATGTTTTTATTTTTCATAACTCAATAATTTAATTGTTTTAAAAATAGCGCCACAGTTAAAATACCAATCATTTTGATTATTGGAAACTCTAGTGGCGGATTTACAAACAGGCGCTATATGCGTTAGTTGTATTTAAGAAAAAAACTTGAGTTTCCAATTTTACTATGGCGGCCACGTTAAAAAATAATTTTTTTTAATGGAAACGTGGCATTTTGGTTTAAAATTAGAAAGGTTTTTAAATTCTAAATACAAATTAATAAGAGTAATTTCTTGCTAAAAATAATACTTCTCGAGTTATTAATATATTTTGAAATCTCCATTTGCGCGCTTACTCCTAACTCCCGTTGATTTCTATGGGGCGCCAAGTGTAAAGTATGAAAAACGCGGTTATTTTACTATATATATCGCAAATGTCAAAACGATTTATAAATGTCGAAAGATATAATTAAATAGCTAAACATTTAATAAATGTCTGGATATATAATTAAATCTCTACGCTATTTATTATATAGCTGAATATTTATTAAATCTCCGGTTATTTAATAAATGTCTATGCCATATAATAAATGTCTACGACATTTAATAAATGTTTGCGCTATTTAATAAATGTCTACGCTATATAATAAATGTCTACGACATTTAATAAATGTTTGCGCTATTTAATAAATGTCTACGCTATATAATAAATGTCTATGACATTTAATAAATGTTTGTGCTATTTAATAAATGTGAATGGAATGTCATTGTCAATGTAATGTCAGTTGTGGCGGTTGCTTATTGTTTTTCTAAGTATAACCCAAATGGACTCGCAAGAACTATCGGCTACCATTTCGAGAGCAGTCGTGTCCGCAGTAACTGCTGCTCTAGCTACATCCCCTGTCCTATCGGCAGTAGCTGGATCTAGTGTTCCGAACACCAGTGCATCCACCCCGAACTCTATCATTGCGGTTTCTGGAGATGCTGAGGATGAAATCGAACAAAGGCAGTGGTGGCCAGGAACTTGAATATTTCAAGGCCAACGCCGTACAAGTGTCTTGCAGCAGCAAACATTCCAGTTTGTAAATATAGGTAGGTGAGGTAGGCACTATTAAGTAAATGTAAAACATTGTTAAGTATTTCTTTTATTTTTAGTATTTTAGACGACAATAGCCTAGATCGCATTGTTAGGGAAATTAAATTGCTACTTCCCGCTGCTGGCCAGATTATGGTGCAAGGGCATTTAACATCACAAGGAATATGTATTCAATGATATCGCTTACGCAGTTCATTAAAGCGAGTTGATGAAGCAGGAATACAAGCTCGTTCACTGAGAACAATCGGAAGAAGAATATATTCGGTACCAGGGCCAAATTTTCTATGGCATCTCGATGGCACTCGCAAATTGATTAGATGGCCATTTGTGATTCACATGGGAATTGATGGATTCAGCAGATTAATTACTTTTGGTCAATGTTCAAACAACAACAGATCAGATACAGTACTTTCTCTTTTCGAAAAAGCAAGGTCAAAATATGGCAACCCTTTGAGAGTAAGAACTGATGAAGGAGGCGAAAATCTTAAAATATGGAATAAAATGTATACTTTATTTCCGGAATGTAGTAACCTAGTGATAGTGGGAAGTTCGGTTCATAATCAGAGAATGGAGAGACTGCACAGAGATGTAAACGAACAAGTAGCTAATGCTTTTTACAATATGTTTTACAACATGGAGTCTTTAGGCATTCTTAATCCTGAAAACACTACAGACATATTCTGTCTCCATTATGTCTTTATACCTGTCATCAACAATCATTTGCAAGAATTTATTTTAGCACATAATAGTCACAAGATTTCTACAGAAAGGAATTACACTCCTTTACAATTATTTTGCATACATTATGGAATAAGGGAAAATTACAATGAAGCAAATCCAGAGTTTCAAGGAGGAATGCTACCTTCAGCATTAGATAAAGATTTGCCGTATGTTGATGCACCAGCAATAAGCAACCCATTAAGTAGTGAAGAACATTTACATTTGTCATTAACTGTGGATCCTCTAGCATACGCCAATCCAGTGGATGCTTATCGAGATGTGGTGGCATTTGTAGCGAGTCTCGTTTAAGTATTTTTTATTATTATTTTTTAATACACAGGGTGTTCCAGAAGTGGTGCACCATATACCTAAGAGGCAACACAGTTATCAGCACACTTTGGATTTTTACATATGAAAATAATCGACTTATTCGAATAGCACGTGACTTACAACCACCAGGAAGACGTAATCCGGGGCGACCTCCAAAAAGGTGGAGAGAAAGTTGGATATCAACATCAGGCGAAGGACCATAATAAGCGTGAAGAATCACAGGCTACAATGCCTAATTAAAGACGAAGAAGAAGAAGACATATGTTACAAATTTACAAAATATGTTACAAGCAGCGTCTTTTGATATCAAATAAATTTAAAGCATTAAAAAACTTTATTGTTTATGCAATTCTTTTTTACTTTAACCTTGAATTTTCTTGGGGTTATGTCAGTCATTTTAAAAGCAAAAAACTCCTTGTGCAAAATTCATTTATTAACATAATTTGAAATCGTAATGTTCGAAACGTCAATTATACAGGGTGTTTCTAAAAGGTATGTCACGGCTTCATGTGCGTGAATAGTACGTACAAAAATTAAGACAAAAAGTCCATATAAACGTGTGTCCGGAAATGCTCCCTTACGGAGCTACAGCCCCCCCTCAACTATTCGGCAATTTGACTTTACTTAGATTCTATGAAGAAAATAACATAATACAGTACTCTTACTTATTTGTCATAGCACCAACGGTTTTTGAGAAAAATTTGTTCTTCGGGATTACTGCGTAACAATGCAATATCGAAAAACATTTTTTTCTCAAAAACTGTTGGTGCTATGACAAATTACCAGGAGTACTTTTTTACGTAATTTTCTTCAAAGAATCAAAAATATAAACATCTAATTGCTGAAAAAGTGACAGCAAAAAAATTATGAGCTTAAACGTCACACCGTACCTAATCAGGGTTCCCACTAACTATCAAGAATTAGAATCCATGACTTTTCCAGGATATCTATGACCAAAAATGATACTTACCCATGACTTTCAACAAAAAAAAATCAATAAAATTAGAGACGCAAAAATAATCACGTTTATGCGTTTTTTATCAATTCACAAGACGGTATGTAGCGGTCTCACTTGCACCTAATCATAAGCCACATTACGTTCCTTGGAATTTAACAAATGTAAGAAAAGTACCTCAATATATTTTAAAAACCTTTAGCAGCAATTGTTTTATAAGCGGCAGTTTTAAAAATTCAATCGGAAAATTTTTAATTTTTTTAAATTATGTTAACACTACTGCAGGAAAATCAGGTTTTTTACTGTAAATCAAGACTTTTGCCAAATTTTGCCTAAAATCCATGACTTCCAGGTTAAAATTTTAATTCCCTGACTTTTCCAGGACTTCCAGGTTATCCAGGGTCAGTGAGAACCCTGCTAATACTGTTCGGGAGATAATAAATTAAAAACTGAATTTTGGATACCACCTTTAAAGGGCTGTAGCTCTGTAAGGGAGCATTTCCGGACTCATGTTTATATAAACTTTTTGTCTTATTTTTGTACGTACTAGCGTTGATTGAAGTATTTAGTAAGATGTCTAACCACTGCGTGCTAAAACGACCACAACGCACCTTTACCCTTCGCCCGTCCCACCCCGCTGACAGCTTAAGCAAGTGCTGCCGCAATATTGCAAGAACGCAGTAAAATCTTTAGGGTTTACGAATTTGCTATTTTGAATCTATGCGATGCAGTCCAAAGGTGAAGGCACACTAGCGTCTAGTCGCTTGTTATTCCTGCTGATCATACCTTACATGACTTGCGCACCGTAGTGGCACAGATGGATATGCGGGTGTGTTCGGTCGTGCTTATTTTTTACTGCATAAAGTAGTTGCGGGGTCGAATCTCGGTTGAAACCAAAATTTTTTTTTATTTTATAGTTTTTTTTAAACACTGTTCTTGCGTTTTGCTATTAACGCGAGGTTATTTGTTAAGAGCAGTTATATTTTTAAAGAAAAAATACGAAGACAATTTTGCATTCACTCACTGATTGACGGCATACTAACACGCAAGTCTGGTAATAAATTAAAAAAAAAAGATTTGTTGTTTTCTATTGAATGCAATTTATTAGCAATGAAAAAATCGGCTTTAACAATGCAAATCTCGATGTAAATATCACACTCGCACATATGCGAGCCCTATTACATGATATTGCGCAATTCATGATCGGCAGGAATAACAAGGGGCTACACGCTAGTTGAAGGCACGGTTAAAAGGCGCTGGTACATTTCCCACTGTATTGGGTTGGAATTACTAATAATACTTTGAATTGATTGTGTGGTAGGCACATGGTGAAACATTATTAATAAATATTTAACTATTAAAACATTAATAGTTTATTATTAAAATAAAACGCTTGGTAATTGTTTCACAATTTGTGAAACAATTACCAAGCGTTTTATTTTATTAATAAACTATTAATTTTTAATAGTTAAATATTTACAAAATGTGTTTTTTATGATGTAAGAATTCTAACTTTTCTGTGGGGTTTAGCGGGTTTAGAATGTGTTACATTACTAGATTTTTTTCTCTGAAAACTCTCGGTGTCCCATTTTAAATTTCTAAACAATTTAATTTTTAGTAATTGATCTAAAATAATTAACTTATGATCTTGGCAAGTATCAAGTTCAAACCAGTTATTATAATATTTATTTACAAAATCTATTAATTGAACCCTAATTTTTTTTACAATATTTTTCTCTAATTTGTAAAGACTAAACCAACGATCAAAGCAGCGTAACAATGAATCGATAATATTCGTAAATTTTTCTTCAGGCCTAACTAAACGTTCTATGGTGTCATCACCATGACCATAGTCCTTTGTAACAACAATTCTCTGCTGTTCAATAGCACTTCATTTTTGTTAACGAACGTATTTTTACAAATATCACAATTTATTTTTTTTAAGAAGTAATGAATTAAATAACCTGCTACATACGTATTTGTACAGGTTTCTAAAGTAACCTTATTATTGTCCAGTTGGTTTAAAATGATTGAAGGTTGTGCAGATTTGTGTTCTTTTTCGTCTTTTTCTTCGTCTTCTTCTAGAATATTTATATGATCTTCGTCAAATCGACTTCCGCTTTCCTCTTCTAATAATATGTCAGGTGTCATCGCCAACACCTCGTCGTCATCTATTTCGCAATTGGCCCCTTCGACTGACATTTGCAAGCGAATTTGCATATTATGCTGCAAAGCAATTCGAAATTCCTTCACAGTAAGCTGCGGATTATATCCGCCCCTATTTCGAATCACGGAAAATGCATTTTCTAGAGGGTCTTGATTAAGTCTTGATGTCAATAAGTAATTCTTGCCCTCTTTCTGCAATTCTTCCCATAATTGAAGTGTAGCTTTTATTGTCCACTTAAAACCTTCAACACAATAAATATTTTTACGAAGTTTTCCGTTTTCATAGAAACCTATATTGTTGAAATAATCTTCAGCATCCCTAAGTGTTTTTTCAGGTTTCGGTTTGTAGATGGACAATGCGCACCTATATGGATTTGAATCCCGCACTGCTGTTTAAGCCGTCGAAGATGTTGTTGATGTTTTTGAGAAACATAGCTGTATTAACGGCGGTATTGCTCTGCAATTGTTTAGTTGCTGCTGCTGTTAGAATGGCAGCCGAAACAGAGTTGCTAAACACTTGCGCTGCAAACTTCACTCTCATTCTTTGGAACGTTGTGGGTGTGATATGCTTTTGAGTAATTTTTAGCATGCATCGTGTTATATTGCTACTTCTATCTATTTCATAAGTTTGTGTAAAGTCAGTCCAAGAAACCTGGTTGTTACCTACACGAACTTCCAGTTTGCTGTTCATAAAATTATTACGTAAACTTTTTATCAAATGAGGAGGGTCGAAGCAAACGTATACTTTTTGATTATTAACTATAATTGACGGATTATTTACACTGCCACCCAACTTTGCGATAGCGCTTCTATTAGTTGAGCCTTGATCGCACACAATCACTCTTGGTTTTAAGCCAATTTTAAACAATTTATTTAAAACAAGAACAATTAATTTTTGCAGAACTTCAGCTCCCACTGGTCCTGCAGATACGAAGTAACAAAATGGCATTTTCCATTTAAACAAAAGCCCTCTTAAATAGAACACAATTCCATGAGTTCCAAGTTGATCTTTCTGACCAAAAGGCCCAAAATCTTCAAACCCTTCAATTTTGTCCTGAAATTTGTTATAGTCCAGTCCTTTTTTTACAATCATTTCATCGCACATCAACACACATTGTTTCTCATCTTCCTGCATACCTTTTACCTTTAACGACAATTTGTTTATCAAAACTGTATCAACCCCCGTTTCTAAATTATAAATCTTTAGCCAAGACTGTATTGTAGAAATACCAGGTAGTGCAAATTTTAAATTTTTCAACATAAATTTATAATTGCTTGGTGATTTGTAATACAGTGATAAAGCCAACTGTTTTTCAGAGGGAGTCCACTTTGTTCTTTTTTTGTGAAGACACTGCATATAAACTAATGTTTTTACAGCCGGTGACTTATACATCAACAAATTATTTAAAGTTGATTGCGCGGATAAAGACAAACTTTATGCCGGAGTCTATAATTTTGCGATTTCTTCATATTTAATCTTCGTTTTAATGTAGCAATCTTCACTTTTAATTTTTGTTTTCGGGGAGTTAAGATGAGTTCAGAAGGTGAAGGCATGGTTAAAAGGCGCTGGTCCATTTCCCACTGTATTGGGGTGGAATTACTAATAATGCAATCGCTGTGATGAGAATGATCATATTTAATTAAATTTAATATTTCTTGATCTGACGAGTCACTGCTTTCATCTGTTTTACTAGTATTATTTTTGTAAGTCGGCATATTAAAAGATCTTTTCACTGTTAATCTCTTTGGAGATATTACCGCTGGTGCTGGTACTTCAGAACCCGGTAAAACTTCGTTTTCCATTTCTATCATATAAAACAAAGAAATAATGTAATAAATGAATGATCGGCGTTAGCGTTTTTAAATAAATAATTAATCAATTTCAAATTTTTCAAAAATTCCTGGAAGGCGTCAGAGTAAAATTTGGGAGATAAGTCAAAAAAGAATTTGTAGTTAAAATCTCGATTTCGAAAATTTGCATGAAATCAGTACTTTCCTATACCGAAGGTATGGGAAAGTAAAACATTTAGAAAAATATTAAAATAGCAGTTCAAAATAACTTACCTCTACCATATCTTGAAGGTACTGCATTCAAGTAAGAGTTTTTTTTTGAGCGGTTGCATCTTTAAAATTATCAGCAGTAAAATGTACTTCGCATATTAATTTGTTTTTTAAGACTTCACTGTCCAAATGTTCTAATTTTATATTGCCACTATTTAACTTCCATTGCTCACAACGCGTTTCATCTTTTACAGGAAATTTATAAAAGCTTTTGCCGGTTGATTCTTTTCTTACATTTTTACAACCGTAATAAACACATGTATGGGCCGCGATGGAACACATATTTGTTATCATTTTGCTGACACGCACAAGTTTCAACTTCTAATTTTATTTTAAATTATATTAACAAACTTTATGCACTCCTTTTCGCTGCGTCTCAACTGCGTATATGCATATGCAAAAATATATGAATTAAAAAGTTATAGACTGTTTACAAATGGCCTGTAAAATAAAACTGTTGACGAATCAACGATAAAACTGCGATAAATCAAAACTATAGACCATGATAAGTTTGCCGCGATTATTCAAATTTAGCTTAGTACCGTTTTAGTAACCAACAAAATATTGCAGCTGCGCTGTAATTTATAAAGAAAGGTTTTACACCAGGCTCAGTTTAACTCATGTTCTAGGCACCAGGTATCGAGCGACGCGCCCCCATAGCGGCTAGAACTTCGTCCTCATACGTTTTCCCCGTAATGGTTGGACATCTTACTAAATACTTCAATCAACGGTACTAGTCACGCACACGAAGTCGTGACATACCTTTTAGAAACACCCTGGATAATTTAATTTTAAACAAACAAAATTTTATTTATTTTATTTTACATTTACACAGCAGCAGCAGAGCTGTTTGGCTGTGACTTAATATGCGTCCCTATTCACATAATATTAATGTAATAATAATGTAACAAAACAAATCCATGAAAATAATCATTCTTAAAAATAATAGGAACAAGATTTAAAAAGGTAGGAAAAGGAAAAAAAATACACATAGGTATGTAACTTAGGAGCATTGGAACTTGATTCATTTATTTTTAAGAAAGCTGTCAAGTTTATTTTTAAAATCGTTAACTGACCTGGCACTAACAATATCTTGAGGGAGACGATTCCACTCATCAACTGCTCTGTTCGTCAAAAAATGTTTTCTTATATTAGTGTTAAAATGATCTTTGCTAAGCTTCATGTCGTGGCTACGTAGATGTATATTTGTGTTGCGTATGAAGATATTTGGCATTTGCTCACTAATATATTTCCCTGAAAGGATTTTATACACTTCAATTAGGTCCCCACGTTCACGCCTTTCTTTAAGCGTTGTTAGCCCTAGGGTTCGCAATCTCTCAGGATAGCTTAAATGTTGAAGCTCTAATGGGATCTTGGTTGTCCGCCTCTGAACATGCTCAATCATTTCTATAATCTTTAATGAAATATGGAGACCAAATTTGGTATTCTAGGATAGGTCTGATATAGGTGGTATATATTTTTAATAATAATTCTGCCGAGATCGCAGAGAAGGCAACTTTTGTTAAATACAAAATAGAGTTGACCTTTTTCACAACATTAGAAATGTGGTTTCCCCATTTAAGGTTAATTGTAATAGTAATCCCAAGATCAAGTTGCGAATCGGTAGTCTTAAGAGGAATGCCACTGAGACTATATTGGATCTGCGGGTTATTATTTCCCATGTGCACTACTACACATTTGTCTTTATTTAGAGTTAATAACCAGCTGTTAGTCCATTCCATGATCCTATCAAGGTCTCCTTGAAGAGCATCGCTACTAGTAAGTGGGTATCATCCGCATATTGGCTGCAACAGGATGACAGTACTCAAGTGAGATATGTATATGTTGAAAAGAATTGGACCGAGTACCGACCCCTGAGGGACACCACTGACGACATTATAAGACTGTGATTGCGAAGATCCAACTTTTACACGATACGTCCTTACTTGAAGGAAAGATGAAATCCATGTTAGTAATTTACCTCTTATACCACAGTGTTCTAGTACCGTTATGAGTCTGTTGAAGGGAACTCGGTCAAATGCCTTTTCAAAATCTAGGTAGATTATATCTACTGGGCAGCCACTATCAACGAGTTTAGACCATGCATGCATAGCATAGCACAGTAAATTAGTTGTGGTAGACCTACCTGGAATAAATCCATGCTGAGAGCTCTGCAGAATGTCATTTTCTTGCAGGAAAGGTATAATTTCATTCACAATAATTCTCTCCATGCATTTGCAAGCAACAGGGGTCAAACTTATTATTATTATTAAAGGCTATACATTCCCGTAGGAATTGGAACCGCCCCTAAGGGCTCTTCTGACTGTTTCAGTGTTGGTGGTGCGTCACTCCACTACACTACACTATCTTCATTACACTTCTGTTCTTTTATCTTTTATAGGTTGATGTGTCTTGCTGCTTTTTTCACAATTATTTTCCATTCTCTTCTGTTTCTCATTTTCTCACCCCATCCTTTGACTCTCATTCTTTTTAAATCTTCCACTACTTGTTCTTCCCAGCGTACTTTTGGCCTCCCTCTTGGTCTCGTATGTGGCTTCCAATTTGTCATCTTTTTCACTACTTTCTCCTCACTCATCCGTTTTATATGCCCATACCACCTTATTCTTTTGGATTTTATTACTCTGACTATATTCTCGTTTTTTAATATTTCTTCTACCTCTCTATTCGTTAGTCTCCTATATTGTTCCTCGCTTATCTTCTTTCCTCCAAATATCTTTCTTATTATTTTCCTCTCAAAAACCTTCAGTTTCTCTTCGTCTCTTTTTGTGAGGCACATATTTTCCGCCGCATACGTCACCACCGGTCTTATCACTGTTCTGTATACTCTTAATTTCGTCTTCTTACTTATCTTTTTGTTATTCATTATCGTTTTGTGTCCGTAGTATGCTTTATAGCCCGACTGTATCTTCTGTTCTATCTCTTCCCTTCCGCTGTTCTTTCTATTTATTATTGTCCCTATTGTCCCTTGTATTTATAACTTTCTACTTCTTCTATATTATATTTTCCTATTGTTATTACTCTGTTATTAACTCGTTCCTCTTTTCTTGTAATTTTCATATATTTGGTTTTCTCTTGGTTTATTTCTAAGCCTCTTTCTTTTGCTTCTTTACTAATCATCTCCATTGTTTCTTCCAAACTTTTCCTATCCCTTGCTATCAGTGCTATGTCATCGGCATATGCTACCACTTGTATAGCTTTCTCTATTATTGTTCCTTTAATTTCGCATTCTTTCATTATTCCTTCTATTGCAATATTGAACAGTGTTGCCGATAATCCATCTCCTTGTCGTACTCCTTCATATATTTCTATTTTTTCTGTTAGTCCTTCATGTGTTAGCACCTCTGCTTTCGATCCTTCCATAGTCATGTTTATTAATCTTATCAGTTTTTTGGGTATCCCCATTTTCCTCGCATCTCTTGTAACCGATCCTCTTTTAACTGTATCGAATGCCTGCCTATAGTCTATAAATACTATTTCTACCTCTATGTCTTGTTCATAGCACTTTTCTACTATTTGTTTTAGCGTATGGGTTGCATCTATTGTTGACCGCCCTTGTCTGAACCCATTCTGGTACTCTCCTATTCTTTCCTCTGTAAACTTATTTAATTTTTTTAGTATTAATGTTGTTAGTATCTTGTACACTACATTCAGTAGGGTTATCCTTCTATAATTTTCACATAGCATTAAGTCTCCTTTCTTTGGTATTGGTATTATAATTCCGGACCTCCACTCCTCGGGTATCTCCTCTTTCCTCCATATTTGCTTCATTAATTCGTAACTCCTTTTTTTGACTTCCTCTCCTCCTTCCTTCAGCATTTCGCTGCATGTACTGTCTGGTCCTGCTGCTTTTCTTTTTCTCAAATTTTTAATTACCTCGCCAACTTCTTCTTCTGATGGTTCTTCTACTTCTACCTCTACTTCCTCTTCATCTTCGCCAATCCTCTCTTCGGCTTCTTCCTTCGTTGTTTTTTCTTTCATATATCTTTCCCATTCTTTCTTATCTATATTAACCGTGGTTTTTCTTCTCCTTTTTTGTTTTCTAATTTCCTGGTATAACCTTGTGTTATTTTTACTGTCTTTTTCTATATCGTTCATCACGTCGTCAAACCACTCCTGTTTTTTGTTTCTTATTACTCTTGCTGCTTCTTTCCTTATTTGTTTGTATTCTTCATAATCATTCTCTCTGTTTGTACTTATCCATTTTAACCTTTTCTCTTTCTTCCTTTTTATTAGTATTTCACATTGCCCGTCAAACCAATCTTTTCTGTATTGTTCCTTTCTTCGACCTATTACTTTTTCTGTTGTTTCGAGTATTTTATTTTTTATGCTCTCCCATGCTGTTTCTATATTGTCGTCTTCCTTCTCTTTGCTTAGCTGCTTCTTTAATTCTTTTCCATACTCTCTTCTTTTTTCTCTGTTCTGTAGTGCTTCCACATTCCATTTTCTTTTTAGGCTTCTTTCCTGCCTTATTGGTCTCGGTAATTCCCAGCAGACGCTCTGTCTCCTTTTTTGTAAATTGGTGTCACAACTGCTTCTTTCCACTGAGTAGGAAGTGATCCGTTATTAAAAGAATTTGACATAATATCAGCTACGATAGGGGCGAGCGACGTTGCACATTTTTTATAGAATATAGGTGGCAAGTTATCTGATCCAGGAGAAGAGTTTTGATTAAGGGTAGCCAAAACTTTTTCAACCACTTCGTTACTAAAAGTTATATCACTTAAAAACTCAGAAACTCTAGGTATACCATTTACACTTGGTATTGGACCGCCGGGCTCGTCCACATAGGCCTTTTGAAACTGTTCCGCAAATTCTTCCGCCATGTCCTTGGGTGACGTAATAAGAGTTCCATCAAGCCTTCAAATAGTAGGGGGCAGGGCTACGGACGAAACTAGGTTCTTGGAGACATACCTGTAGAAAGACTTAGGTCCCCGGTCAACTAAGCTGTGCTCAAAACGAGTTCTAGCTGCACGTACTTCAGAGGTTACTAAATTTCTGGCATATTTGTAAGTTTCATAAGTATTCTGATTGAGGCTCCTTCTGTAATTTCTCCAGCTCCTCTTTTTGTCGGCGATGAGATTCAAGATATGCCTGTTAATCCAAGGTTTCATTCGTGCCCGGTTTCCTCTGATGTGTTTTCAGGTATATTTGTAGAGATGACGTCGTTGATATGGTCTACAAAAAGCTTCCACTTAAGTTCGGTTTGTTGCTCGTTAATTATCTGGTTGATATCAGCATTAACAGTGCTATTCGCCTTCGCAGCTGACTGTAGAGGGCGCTACTACTAATTGCAATATGGCCGCGTAGTAGGGAAAACATTGTTTAGTTGTCGGTGTTTGTACGGGTAGTCGAGTGTTTTTCAACGCGAAAAGTTTGTTAATTTTAATATGTCTGTGTCATATAGCGACATATTTACGTACCTACAAGGCACACACAGACCCTTAGTAGAGGGAGAAGCGGTTTTTAATGCAGGGCACGTGGTTTTATGTGGAAAAATGAACGATAAAATTCACGCCTTTGTATTGCAGACGTCTCACCTACATTCTGCACCACATGTAGTTGAAATTAAAATTAATGAAAACGTTAGTGACTGGCGGTGCTTGTGTTCTTGTAAAGCAGGGGCTGGCAGTTATTGTAAGCACATCGTAGCGGTTTTAATATATGCAAATAGGTAAGTAACATAAAAAGTCAATTTTCAAGTAAACATTACATTCACTTGCAACTTGGTTTTAGGAACGAGTTAGAAGAAATTTCCAAAACTGATTTGGAGCAAGAATGGGGCAAAGCAGCTGCAAAAAGTGTGCAGAGCGAGTACAAAATTCCTATTCGAGTACGTGAATTTTGCCATGTTACCCAAAAACCCTGTAGTAGCGATAACATTTCTGCTGAATGCAGTAACACGAACTTGGAGTTGCTTTTAAAATGTAAGTTTTTAATTTGTATGAATTTAAGCGGAAGTGTACATAAAAATGTACTTTCTCTTAGTTATTCGTCACCAAGTCATAATTACAACTATCTACTTTCTCTTAGTTATCAGTTACTTAGTCATAACGACATAATGGTAATGTTGAAAAATAAGAGAAAGCTAGCGTAAATACACTTGTAAAACAATTAGGGATTTACACAGAAGTATTTTCTTATAACTTAGAGGCAATAGTATTTCTGGTTATGTTTGAGATGTATAAACCTTTGCTTTGTACAATAAATAATTTAAAATTTTATACGTAGGTGCACCAGAGTCGGCTTTAAATAAAATAAAAATTGGTTGACTAAATGAGGCATCTGCTCCACACCCAAGTCTTACTGAAATGGATATAGTCGAACCAATTGCTACACACTTACCAACGAGACCAGTGGGAACCAACGATTATTGTCCTGCAAATGAAATGTTTCATCATGTGCTGTCATACGAGATTCCAAAAAATCTCTTGGTTGTAGATAACTCGGACTTTTACAAACAAAACATTCAGGTATCGGCAGCGCAATGCATTGATATATATGAGAATACGTTAATCCAGGAAGGACAGTATTGGCTAAACAAAAGGAAGTTCCGAATTACAGGATCAACATGTTACGAGTTGTTCACATACTCGAGAAACGAGAACCCTAACGGCAGGCTAAAATTTCAAAATTTATAAAACCACCCTTTATGGGGAATGCAAATACCGAGCATGGCAAAAATTATGAAGGAAGTGGTCGAGCATGTTATACAAAATATACTGGGAGACCTATACGGCAATGTGGGCTAGTTATCAATAAAAAGATTCCGTGGCTGGCTTTTAGTCCAGATGGAGTTACAGAAGATTTTGAGTTGTTGATCGAAATAAAGTCACCAATTATAGGTAAAACATGCCCAATTGCACTGTCGTTAGATAAAATAGATTATATTGTGTACAAAAACGGTATTTATACATTGAGAAAGCGTCATAAATATTATGGGCAAGTGCAATTGGGAATGTTTCTGTTGGACATACAAATGTGCCATTTTATTCTTTATTCATCATTTGATGACAAATGTGTTGTGTTAGAAATAGAACGTGATGAATCATTTCTAATAGATTTTTTGCCAGTTTTAAGAGATATTTTTGTTTCAAATATTTTACCCGCGGGAATTGTATGCAATACGCAAAATGTTTAAAGTAAACACAATTTATTAAATGTATTTTAATGTTAAACCAAATATTTTACTTACAACTAATGTAGATCTATATAAATTATTGACGCATGAAGTTTTGTATATAATGTAATTAATAAAACATGTAAATATTACACAGTCTTTATTTGTGACTACTTAAAAATTTATCGTCGTTTAAAATTGGTTTCGACAGGTTTACTAAAGCACACACTACAATCATTATGTCGTCAATATAAGGAAGTATGTGCCACTCAATTGTTTCCGTTACTATTTTATAAATTTTAATTCTTTGAATTATTCTCTCGACATGTACCCTTGCCCTCGCAATGCTAGCTGTTGTACCAGCATCACTAGCTGTTAGTTGTTGTTGCATGCGAAGGAATGGAGGCCAAATGAGCTCGATGCCCTTACTTTCACATTCTTCTACTATAGCAAACCCTTTGTCCACCATAATTGGCTCGTGAAAAGGTTGAAGAAGATCAATTACATTTTCGTCATTGAAAATGGCTTTGTCAGATGTTCTTCCGCCATATGCTGGACTAACGTAACTAACGGATCCCGCAGGAGTAACGCCTATTAAAAATTTAATAGTGTGTTTACTTTTATAATAAGTTCTTATACGGCACTTTAAACACTTGGATTTTTGCACTGCTATTTCCGTGCAGTCGAGAACAACTCTAGTTTTTTTTATATTTTAGAAAACATTTTGGCATACTTGCTAAATTTTCTTCTTTCGTTGGCCAGTAGATTACCATGTGTAGACTTTTTTTAATAATGGTATTGTCCAATGAAAATATTGCCTAACAGTGCTTTCAGTTTTATCAAACAACACTGCTAAGGCTCTGAATGAAAAGTTTTGTCTTATTTTTATTAATGTTAAAAGTATTTTTTCTTCTAAATTGTCATCTGGCGGATGTGAAATGTCTGCTAAAACATTCGACACACATTGTACAATTGTTTTTAACATAGACCAATTGATTCCTGTATAAATGATCAGTTTCTGATCTGTGTTAATGATCTCACTAATACTACAGGTGTGTGTTTCTATGAATGTGTTCACTTGAATCGCTTTTTCTTCTGAAAAAGATTTACTTTCTGCTGCTGCAAGGAGTAGATCTACTGATCTACCGAAAAAGTCTTTAGCTTCCTTTTCTTCAACAGCAGTTGTAACTTCTGTGGCCACGCTTTCAGGTTCATTTTCATTATGACCGTCCGTATTGTCCAAAAATGACGCACTAAAATATTATTGGTGTTTTTAATAATTATTCAACAAAACCATAATTAATACACAAAAACAAAAGTAGCACAACAAAAGAAATATTGATGTCCACCTTCCATATGGGAAAACTTGTATAATTAGCATTTGTAGTGTAGTTATAGATTTTAAAATTTTAAAATGAAATGATACTCTGAACTTGTAAATAGTGGGTACAACAGACAATGCTTACAACTTTATAAGTTTTATACTTACGCTTTTTTTTCTTTTCGACTTTCATATCTACGAAGTCTACTACCATCATTCGTTGATGTTCTATTTAGATCAAGAGGCCTCAGAGGTATTTTTTGGGATGGGATAGTTCCGTTTCTTAACCGTTTTCTTTCTCTAAGTGGTGTGGCTACAAATGAAACACAAAGAACCTTTATTTCACTTTCCAGAAACCATAACCTCTACTGCAATTATTTTACTTTATTATTAATTGGTAAAATAATTTAAAAATTACTTACATGGAAAGTAGTCACTTTCTTTAAAGTGTAAACTACACACTTGCATGTATTTTGAAATTGGTTTGCCGATTTTTAATGCGTGAGTCCATAATTCACGTGTTCGTTTATCACGTGGGAAATAGTGCAAACTTGTATTTTTCACGTTATACGAATTGCACTGTGATACACAACAAAACATTTTTGATTTGGACAGACCCTCCATTATAAAATATTAAGGATAAATAACACAAAAATATTAAATAAACTCAACGAATTAGCATAGGGTTATTATACGTGCGCTACAAAGTTTTCCCTACTCGGTTAGTTCTCAAAATTGCTGCTTGGGGGCGACTCTTTCGTTTGCGAAGGCAAATTGTTGACTAAATCGTAATTAGCATTAAAGAAACTTCTTTTTCCTGTAGGTGTTGGCATAGTTGTATTAATGGTCAATTGAAAAGTGGTTAGCAACACTATATGATCATTAATTCCTATAGGTGGTAAATATTCAATTTGCGTTATCAAGTTTTCGTCATTACATAAGATAAGATCAAGGATATTGGGTGTTTCATTACCTCTGAATCTGGTGGGTTGAGTCACATGTTGATGTAAATTACTTTCCAGAAACATTCTTGCGAACTCCGATGCCGCGTCAGTACTGGTTGGATGCGGAATTGCTATCTCGGGCCACTTTAAACTAGGAAAATTGAAGTCTCCAAAAATAATTGTGGTTCTCGAGTCCGACGCATTTAGGATTTTATTACAAATGGTTGTGTTATTTTCAGTAGAAGAGGATTGTGATCTGTAGATGCCACCCACCAGTAGTTTGGTTCGACTAATCTCTATCTCTAGCCAGACGTCTTCTGTGCTTCCGTTATCATGGAATTCTTGTGCTATGGTAGATACGAAGTTGACGCCTTTAACTGATTTGTTCACATACATAATTGTTCCTCCACCTTTTCTATCAATTCATCCAGCTAGTGTAAAATATGAACTGCTTAAAATAGCATTTTGCAGTGTAATGAGATCTTCACTATTTTGAACAATTTCTATTTGTTGCCTGATATCTGGATCTAAAACTTCATCAATATTTGGTTTTGTGTGTTCTATACCATTAACTAAACAGTTATACAGTGTTTCAGACAAAAATTGTGGTCCTTGTCCTCCGTGGACTAATGACATACTAATTATCCTTCCAGCTTCATAATATTCACGTTCCTGTAAGGCATCATTGCATAACGCTAAATTTTTTTCCTCATCCTGGCCTTCAAACAATCTGGAATTTTGAAGATGCCGTAATACCAAGCAGAACATTTCCCTGGTTGGACCACCAGCATCTACAGCTCCTTCTGGATTATCGTTTACTTCACTAAAGCTGACTGATACACTATTTAAAGGTGACAACGTTTTTCGGCGCATGGCTCGCACACAACTTTGAAATATTTCTTCCCTACACACGTTGAAAATTGATATTTTTGAAGTGTTTATTTCATTTCTTAGGTTGGTCAAAATATCACATAAATTTGTAGGTTTATCTCCATTATCAGTCATACTTCTTTGTAAAGCTATTTGCGTTTCTCTTTCAAATTCTTCTTCGAGCATCATGTCAACATTGCAAGTAACCGATTCAGATACAATATGAGGGACTTGTGCATCTCCATTATATCTAGTACAATTGATATTATTTTTTTTTTGGAAATTAGTTCAGTAGGTGAGAAGCAGTTGGGCTGAAGTCCATTCTTATTAATTTTACAGGAATGCAAGAAAACTATACCCAACTGTGATTGACAGTGTGTTGCGAACATATGAATTATTTCATCGGACTGAAGTTTAGGGGGTATGGGTAGAAAGTGTTCCCCATTGACTGTGGATTTTTAAAGTAAACCTATCTTAAAATTAAATTTGGAAAAAGATAATAAATTATGGCCCGTGCGGGACTACAGCCTTTCTGCTGTTCACATTTCTTATATGAGTAGTGTATGATATTTTTATGATACCACTTCGTCAAACTGCTAAAATAAAATAAAAAACACCATGAAATTAAAATACTTTTATTATTATATCCAAACAATGAAACAAAGTTAAATTATTATTATACATCATCAGCAAGTTCTTCCTCGAGTCCCGTGACAGTAGTAGAAGCAGTATGTTTTAACCCTCGGTAGTATGGATGAAAATCTTTATGGACCCATTTTAAAAGGCTTATTAAGTGTTTATATTTTTCAGTTGATATAGGTTTTGTATCGATTCTAATAACTGGAAGTTCTTCAGGGTAACTTACGGCACATCTTGCCTTTCTTTTCAAATTTACTGACTTAAAAGCTTCTTCACAAAATGAAGTTTTATAATATAAAATACCTGGATCATTTTTTCTTACTTGTGCCCAAACCACTTTGGATAACATGAAGACGTCCCCATTTTCGCTTTTTTTCCTCGCTACTAAAGCAGAAGTTGTACCTTGCACCAAACTGCCCAAGTCTTTAAAATCTTGTAAATCCATTTCATGAACAATAAATGGTTTTTTATTGCCACATGTTCTGATAAATTGAGCCCAATCTCTGGGTATTGCAATTTCAAGAGTTTTAAGATTTTTCTTTTTTCTCTCGATTATCGCATGTACAGCATCAGCTTCCATGTGGGTGTGTCCTCTAAGTAAATATTTATGATTTATTACTTTCAGAGAAGGTAATTTGTAGGCTGATACTATCATTATATTCCGATTCTGACCGGCGCAATTATCCGACCATATCGTGATCTCTTCAGCATCATCATCTACATATTCTAAAGCCCATTTTTACGAAACAAGAAGAAATTTCGTTGCCTCCTCTTCCACTGATTGTTTCATTCCAGACCATATTATACGACTGACCAGTCGTGTCGTTATGAATTGTTAAATTCAATGTCCACAGCTTTCGAAGGTAATAGGACTCACAGTTTGTTAAACATGGTGTGGATAAACATTTTTGCAGATCCATCATTACCACTAGCTGTTTTGAATTTATTTGTTTTCCAGCTTGTTTGTCCTGGCGTTTCAATTTGTAGCGGTTTCCTGCATCTTCGTGATGAACCTTTTGTTGTTGTGTAATTTGTGCTGTTTCCTCTTCAGAAGTGCTTTCCTTTAAAGCCCTGATGAATGAGTCACATTCGTCGCACGTATCTACTGATGGTTGGTAAAAACTAAGATTGAAGTCCTCGTTGAAGACCTTTCTATATAAATATTTTTTTGCTAATTCACTTTTCTTCATTCATTCTTTTTCACATTTTTCTAGGTACAGTCTATACATGATCGCAATATTGAGATCAGGTTCCAAATATTTTCTTTGGGATTTTTCCCTGCTCTAATGGGATTCGTAAGAGGGAAAGGAATTTATGTGGGCCACTACAGACTCTTTGACTGCACTGGGTAATTTATTTTTTGGGGGGGGGGGGGTGTTTTCCCCTGTTATCTGGTGTGATTACCCCAGTATCTTTTTTCTTCGCCAAAGCTACTCTAACAAATTTTTCAGTTACCCCAACTGTGTTTAAAAACATTACCTTGCAAACAACCAATTTCGCTTCATTAACCTGAAGATGATAAATTTTCGAGTTTGCGCGTCTTCCGTTCTAAGAATCATTGCGTGGTCTGCAACGATTTTTTGGAATTTCGTCTACCATTGAAGTTATTAACTGCCTCTTGTGATCCCAGTTAGATGTTTCTTTCCAAAAATCTGTGAATATACGACGCCTCACATCTTCTGATATTTTTTCTTCGCATTTTTTGGGACATGAACAAGGTGGTTTAACTTTCCGACCTCCATTCATTTTAATCTTCTTAGCAACAGCAGATTTATAAGGAGACCCTCGAAGACGCGCCTTTTTTGCAACAAATCTTTTCCAGTTTTCCGGATTTCGTGTTCGCTTTTTTCCCTTTTTTGATGGTAAAGTAATTGTATTTTCCAATGGTGCCTCATCATCCGCATTATTCTCGATGGTAGTTGGATTAAAGTAATACTGTTCTGATGCATCTTCTTTATTTGAGGAATCTGATGCAGTGTCCGATGGTTCAAAATGTGGATCAGCATCGGAATCATCAACATCTGACGTTACATCGTATTCGGGAATACTTGGCGTGCGTTTAGATGTCCTGGTTCGTCTTTAAAATGAAAAGGATGCATAAATACATATTTCTCTCAAACCTAAAACAGTTCTTACCCAGATTAACAGGCAAAAGTGTAGTTAAAATGGTGTCGTCTTTATCGAGATCTTCAGTATTCCATATGCCTGCTAAGGTAGAGTTTATTATTTCCTGCTCTGCAGTTAGCGGTGATTCAGGCTCTAAAAAATATTTAACTTCAAATCTAACAGAAAACTGTTTATACGTATTCCATTATTTATAAACCGATTGAATTTAAGTAAGTAAATAAAGTAAGTAAATGATTTATTTGTTCAGTAAATATGTGAAGGAAGGTTAAAATAGCATATCGACTAAATAAAATAATATTAAAAACTGCATGTACTTACCTAGATTACTGCTAACTAGTCCACTGTCAGGTGTAACTGCCCTAACATTTTTCATTATCAACTGAGTGCGCTTTGAAATATTCATTGTTATCAAATTAATTATAAAACTCACAGAGACCACACACTCACGCTCCTTTAAATTAATGAAACAATAATAGCAAAGATAGACGGTGCGTCAGCAATTCCTTGTAAAACACGTGCGCTTTCTTAGGAGCATAGTGGCGGTAGTCCCACTTCCGCCCTTATGCCGCTAGAAACAATACAAATCTCCGTTTGCTTTAAATGCATAAGGGCGTAAATGGGACTTCAGTCTCTATGCCATTAACAAAAATTGTGACATCCGCCTTTTTGCAATCACCAATAATTCTTATTATACGTAAATGGACTACAACCTTTCTGCCTGGCACAAAGACCACGTGTGTGAGTTCATAACTCATATAAAGTATGTTTCCAAAAAAAGTGGACTTCAGCCCAACTGCTTCTCACCTACTGAGTTGGTTATGTACTAAATCTTAAAGTAAAATGAACCGCAAAAATACTAAACATAAACAATAAACTTCTAATTTTTAGTAGAGGTTTTGTGGGACATCCAGAAATAATGCGAAACTTTAATTTGCAGCTCTAATTAAAATCAAGTTGTGCCTTGATAGAGATAGAAAATTAAAAGTAAAGAATACTTACAGTTGAGATATTTCGTCCCCACTTTCCTCTTCCATTGCAATAGGGGCGCCTAAGTGTAACATCCGTCCCGATTCCAATTCTGACCTGTTGTTATTCAATTACATGTTGTAGATTATAACTTGTAAAAACTACTTCACACTTAAGCTTTTTTATTTAATAATAATATCTATTGAAAATGTGGTTTGTAATAAAATTATAAATTACCTAAACTGCCCAAATACTAACATGATAAGGGTGCTAAGATTTTAAGTAAATTAACTAGTTAGCTACAAGAGAGCACCCTGAGTAGGTACTTCATTTCTGGCCATTTTACTCACAGAATTTAATTTAGCATCCAGAAATGGGAATTGTTGATGAAATTATAAACAAATTAACAATATGAAGCACTGATTGTTTATGTGTGCAGTAATTAACCCATTTACCTATCACGAGCAGTACATACACTCATGTTGCTAACGTTACTAGACGTAGGCAGGGATTCTTTTTCTCGAGTCTCTCCTTCGGAGCCCGAAGATTCCTAAAAAATACCAAGTGCAGCTATTGCTTTAACAAACATTCATAATCTTACAAGACATTTCACTTTTAGACCTTTTGCTGCCATAATATATATAGTTTTCTTTCGAGTTAAATTGATAACTTCGGCTCCACCCCACTTATAAGAAGAACTTATTTTAGGTTTTTGTAGCTTTTTGGCTCCTGTCATAGTGCTGAAATAGTTATTTATGTATCAAGGGTGTAAACAGGCGTTTTTGGCCCGAGGCATATTACTAGCCCGAGGTGCGAAGGGCAGAGGGTTATGATATGACTAGAGCCAAAACCGCTAGTTACAACTGAGGTACATACAAAATTTAATCACGACCTTTATAATTGTAATGTTTAAAGGATTAAAAATAAATAATTTATAGTTGTCAAAATGTAAATATTTAAAAATATTTGCCATGCTTCTGAAAACAAATGTCATTAGTGACAAAAATATAAATAAAATTATTCATTTTTAATCTTTTGAACATTAGAAATTACCAATGTTCATGGTCCAATAACCCAGTGACCTAATTTGAGCGTCAAGTAATAACTGATAGCAGTTAGAGGTCCCAGAAGTTCTAAACAATATTTAGAGAACTCAAAAATTAATATTTGGTACATCTTTACGAGTTTTGAAAAACTAAACCTGCCACTTACTTTGCATTTATTCTGATCTACCACAGCTTAAAAATTATGCACGCCTTTCAAAACACTATCCTCTATAATAAAAATACCTACCTACTATATAAAATTGATTATGCTCAGCCGTTACTCTACATTTTCAATAAAATGGAATCAAAAATTGAATAACAGACTACTAGGTACCTTTCTACTTATTATTATTATTATTATCAAAATAGTAGAAATGGAAAAAAAACTGGTTTTTATTTTTGGGGAGCTTAAACCCAGAGATAAAACCGGGTTTAAACCCGATTTTAAAGGCCCCCAAAACCGAAAACCCATGTTTATCCCAGAATAAACCCAGTTTTGGGAATAAGCCCACATCGAGAACAAACCCTAGGCACATCTCTACAAAACAGATATACGGTTTCTTACCTAAGATACACAAATTCAAAATCAGCAACATGTGCCAGCTTGAAGGTATCCAAAAAAATTGAAGCTATCTCTTGTGCTACCTCCTGCTCTGTCATTGATGAACAAATATTAGCTTTGCCAATTAATTTACTGAGCGCTAATTGTTCTCTGCTTGATGCTCTTGGTATTGGAAATATGTCGCCCTTGTGGTAGGGTAAGCAAATAACTGCCACACTCTTTTCTCTGATTTTCTGTCTATTTACTGCAATTTTTCTTCGATTAACTTTGCGCATTTGTGAATATAGTGTTGGCAGTGGATGACGCCGCTGTGATGGTCTGCTTGACTAAAATAGATAATGAATTTTTTGCAAGTCTGCTCTAAGTAGATTTACATCCAATAATTATTATTATCTGTGTTTAACTGTTTACCTGTTCAAATTCATCCTCGGAATCTCCAGAAACGGCAATGATAGAGTTTGGGGTGCATGCAGCAGCAGGATTAACAGGGGGTCTTGCACTGGTGTTCGGAACACTAGATCCAGCTACTGCCGAAAGGACAGGGGATGTAGCTAGAGCAGCAGTTACTGCAGACACGACTGCTCTCAAAATGGTAGCCGCTAGTTCTTGCGAGTCCATTTTGGGTTATACTTTGACACGCACTGTACGTAACCTTAAAACGAAACGAAACGACCTGAAACCATGCTAGTCGAGTTAAATAGCATAGGTAACGCTGCATTAAATAGTTAATTACAAATAGCAGTTAAATAGTTAACATTTATAACGCAATTAAGGTATTAAACATCTTAACTTACCGATTAGAAAAACAATAAGTAACCGCCACAGCTCCCAAGTTGAACTACATTAGCAGTAGTTCTAGTGTTCGCAAACAGTGCGTTCCGCGACTAGACATTTAAATATTTATATCGCCGCGATATAAAACGCTATATGTCTAGCGATTTAATTATATATCTCGACATTTATTAAATAGCACAAACATTTATTAAATGTCATAGACATTTATTATATAGCGTAGACATTTATTATATAACGCAAACATTTATTAAATGTCGTAGACATTTATTATATAGCGTAGACATTTATTAAATAACCGGAGTTTTAATAAATATTCAGCTATATAATAAATGGCGTAGATATTTATTATATATCCGGAGATTTAATTATATATCCAGACATTTATTAAATGTTTAGCTATTTAATTATATCTTTCGACATTTATAAATCGTTTTGACATTTGCGATATATGTAGTAAAATAACCGCGTTTTTCATACTTTACACTTGGCGCCCCATAGATTTCAGAGTCCGAATATTTTACATCTTAAACTACCTACCTCATGCTTTGAGCAGCGCAGCGATCGATCTTTCACCAAACGCTTGAGGATCTTACAACTTACAAGAGCTATTTACTTTAACTAGTCCTGTCTAGACAGGTGTATATCGAAAGTGTTGGAAAATATAAAACAATGTTATTTTATAAGTATAGGAGAGTCCAGGCGAAGTGTTTCGCCAATTTTTTCTTAATGGAGGGTTGTTTCTATGATAATTTGACGCATCCATACCGAGTTAGTTGTACAAATTAAAACGGTAAAAAATTTAAAAGCACATCGGGTACAAAAATAGCCTTTATTCTTTAAAGATAAACGTTTATTATAAAAGAACTAGTAAAATTATAGTCTGAGAGACGGGGGGTTTAGATTTACGTCATCGCCTTTAAAAGGTTTAAGTACTTTAAAACATAGATAAAAACGTCCTGAATGAGGAAAAACATGTCTGCCAATCCGCCACTGCGGCGTTAATTAGCAGCGCCTAATTAAAAATGCATATTTTTAAGGTTAATTTACGTCATAACCTTTAAGAATAAATTTGGCAGATAATGTTTCACCGAGACGAATAGGTTACAAAAAACAATGTCTGCCGAAGTCCAGTTGAAGCAAAGGGGGTGGCAGACAAGGTCAAAAGATCAGAAATTTAGGTCCAATTTACGTCATCTCCTTTAAGGATGAAATTTGCACCAAAAATAAGATCAGAATCTATGTATAATAAATATATAGAGGCAGACAAAATTTTCCGAGGATTAAGGCCTGGCAGACAATATTTAGCATTGGACGAAAATTATATAACATCTTTATTTTCCATGACTAATTTGCTGTCTGCTGTCCCTAACACATTTTTTTTAGTAATTCACACAAAATTTTATAGAATTTGATAAACATCCATCCGTAAAAATGATGACGCAAATAATTAAAACACACTGTAAAATTTTAATTAAAGAAGAAAATAATACAAAATAAACTTCTTACATTTTAAATTATAATATCAAAGTTCCTAATAAAATAATTCATCTTCGCTGTCGTCACTTTGCGAAAAACGTTCGTCAACCTCTGTAAATAAAAATATTGTCAAATATATACCTAATGTATTTTTCTCAATATATTTTACCTTCTTCACTTTCGTCGTTTTCGCCCTGATCTAAAACATCTGCAACTGTCGGAGGTGCCTGTTCACCTTCGTACCACAAAGGGGCCAATTTTCCATCGATGAGCACCCATCCACAATTTTCCGGTACAAGCTCTGTGGGACATTGCTTATCGGCATTGCTCCAGATGTTTGAAACATAATGGGCTCTTTTCATTTTTTTTTGTAAGACCCAATAGCAGGGAGGCATGTTACTGTAGTCAAAGCTTTTTAAACACTTCATGAACTTCTCATTGTCCTTTTGAGGCGTGTATGTGTTGCTGAACATAATTTCTCTTGCTTCATCAACTGAAGCTGTAGATTTTACACCATACATGTGTGAAACATACTGCTGAATATCATCTGCTACTTTGGATGTAACTTCAACATCTCCTAACATTTCAAACGCTTTTTGATATTTTTGCGAATTCTCTAAAATTTTAAACGATGTTTTCTTTCCCTTTCTAAAAAAGGCTGCCGTGTAGTCACACCCACTAAGTGAATGAAACCCAGGAAGAGCTTTACACAATGTTACTCCAAGTTTTTCAAATAGTGCGTCAACCGAAATATGTCTTAAATTGTTTTGTCGAACTGTACCGACTTCCATCCATACTTGGATATTTTTTTTGAATTTATGATAGTTTGCCAGAAGAATTACTAACACATCTGTGTCGGCCGTTCTATCTACGACATTAGCATTTTCTTGTAGTTTTCCTATATGAAACGCAATTCGCGTGTCTGCCTCCTCGTGCGAACAATAAAAATCATTTTCTTCTTTACAGCAAGGTTTTCCATTTAATATAGTGAAGGAGTAGCAGCGATTATTGTTCGTAATATAAACAGTTTTTGATGCCAAAAATGGTGCAGATTCTTCACTTGCCCAATGCTCAACAAGAAAATTAACGAGTGCTTCTTTAAATTTACTGTTTCGCAACGATTTATTAAAATCCACTGGTCTCACTTGCTCAGGCCCATTGATTGCATATAGCCTATCTGTGTCCAAAGAGGTACCTCTTTTGTCTCTCTCTCAGTATCTTTAATTGATGGGGTATGATATTGGTCAAATATAACGTGGATGTTACGTGAAGTTTCCCAAACGTTTTAGGTACATCTTCCAGTAGGTGAAGCAAAAAGAAACCATCAAAAATTTTAACGTCAGTCTCACTAGGAGACTCGCTAACAATTTTGCTTTCTAAAATGTGCATTAGAGCTGCTTTGTCAGTTTTATGCATATTTCCATCATTGTGGCATAGTGCAGGTGGAACAGGTGTGAGCGGATAGCTCAAAACATGTGATACGTCTATATTTTTACTTAGTGATATAGCCAGCATTCTGGCAAAAAGATCTTTTTCCATTTTCAGTTCCTGCAATTTTCCTTTTGACGTAGTACGAGTGGTTTTTACACATTATTTTGTGAAATTGTGAATATCTTGACGTTTTATTGCTTTTTCAAATCTGCTAGAATCAATAGAACACTCAGATATAAACTTCTTTCGTACAGCTTCTCCAGTAATTTCAATATGTAAAAGAAAGGAGGCTGTTTTATCATTAGCCGCTCGCCCTGTTGCTACGTTGTACAAAACGTCCGTGTCAACGGTATCGTCAAATGGATTTATAAACCCTTTCATTGTATCTAAAAAATTATTAACGGACTGACAGTCTTTACGAATTCTGAATGGTTTCTTCTCGGGCGTCGCATCTTGCACGTTTGAAATCCCAGCATCTTTATACAAATGTGTCAAAATCTCTGTTCTCTGAGAGTGACTTTTTGCCCACCTTTGTCGTGCAGATATAGAATTAGTAACTTGCAATATACCAGTTAATTTATTAGCGGCATCTGCATTTATTGTCTGCTCTAAGACTAAATCTATAGGGGAACGTGAAAAGGCATTTACAGTTCGTTATATTCCAAATGAACCATTTTCTAAAACTTTTTCCCGGCTGGGATGTGTATCACATATTGTAAGTAAATTATCAGTAAATTTAACTGTCCATCTTGCATAATTGTGATGGTTAAAGGAAAAAAAATATGTTAGTTATTTTCGGTAAAATAAATCTGTATAGCTTGAAATCCCCAGTACGAATACTTCGGGATAAAGTGAAATAATATTTTATTAGTTGTATGTAGAGCGTATAGTATTGCGCTGTCTTACCATGAATACCATTCAAACATTCTTCAAAGAACAAATCATATTTTTCTATAATATTTGACAATTCTGAAGATAGTTCTATTCTTGAATCGTAGAGTGTTTTTTGATTTTGTAAAAGCTTAAGCTCTTCAAGCATATCATCTGAGAATTCAAATTTATTCATTTTTAAGAATCTTTCGAAATGTAAGATGCTGAGGCACGAAGCCAACATAGGATGCAGACGCTTACATCTGTTAAAATGTTTTCCAGTAATAAACCCTTGCAATGAACCACTAGCAAGCAGTTCAGATTGGACCATTATGTAAGTAATTCCACAATCATCAATAAACTTTCCAATCGCCTTAAAATATGACATCATGATGTGGAATGGTCCTAACATTATAAACACTTTGTCATACGTTGGTTTTAAGGTGCTCTGGAGTTGTAGAGCAATTTTAGCAATAGCTAAATCGTATGTGACCACTGCATATTTCTGATTACAATTTTCTGAAATTTTCACGGCTTGTTTAATGGTTTCTAATACAACTGCTGAACTGGTTGGACTTAAATTAATTTGCGGGAGGTATACAATTTTTTGTTGAACAGATGAGTCTTGGACTGTTTTGCTATTATAACCTATCCACATGGGTGTATTGGGAATTTTCAATGCTAAAGACATCATCCAAATAGTATCTCTTGTAGCTGCCATTTTTAAAGTGACTGGTTTCTCTAATTCTGTTAAAATATTCGTATTTATCGTACTTACTAATTTCAGTTTCTTCGGAGCAATTTCCATGGATTCTTGTTCGGGTGGTTGGTAAGCCCTATGGAATCTTTTACGAACGTTTGAGTTGGAAGACGGTGTTTTAGAATTAAAGGATTTATTCGATGCGTCGTTTTCATCTTCCTCTGAGATTACACTAGGTATAAAATCTTGATATACTATACCAACCGTATCATGTAATGTTTCTTTGCCTGTAAGTTTCCACATACCGATCAAAGTTGTCGAAAGCTAAACCAGTAGATAACTCTTGGTCTGATATTAAACCTTTTGGAAGAATGCTTAAGGCGTCCTCAGCTGCATACGTCATTTCAGTCTCCAACTCTTCAACTACATTCTAACTTACGCACTGATTATAATGGTTAAGTAATGTAATTAATTTTCGACTATTTGTTAAGCTTTTTATGCCTAAGCCCAACAACAACTGTTTAGCAGGCCTTATTCTTCCATTGCTTGTTAAGTATATTATGTCCTGAGCAATGGAATCTAATTTACTTTTTGTAACTTCTTCGTTTCTACGGTGTTTGGGTGCGCAAATTACTTCACTCAAAAAGTCGCTTAACAGGGAAGGAATCATACATTCTCCTTTTAAAATGGAATCGACAGTTACGGGCGTTGTTATTGGCGTGATTTGATTAGAAAGAATAGATCTGCGCAAACTATACGCGAATTCTTTCATCGGCCTTTTCGACGCTTCTTTGAATAGCATTGTCTCCAACATTACTTCATTTATTTCAAGATCGAATTTCATTACAATCTTGTTATTTTTAAAAGTTCTGATAACGATGTCGGTATTGTAAAATTTTTGCAGTTTTGTTTCTAAATTTTTCACAGTAAGATTTGCCTCTGAAGAATCATCTTCATTAAATTCAAGTAGAAGAGCTTTGTAATATATATGCAGATTTATTAAATAATGCACTTCGTTATTAGTAAATATTGTATCATTTATGTGTATACACAAGGACTCAAATGCTTCTTTGTGTACAATTCTTGACTTGTGCCATGCTGAAGGGTTTCCTTCTTTATATTTGGATTTTGAAAGTGACATAAATTTATTTTGATACAAAACACGGCATTTGTTGTGATATTTAACCTCTTAAGCTACAAAGTCTCGCAGCTGTATTTTTTTCAACATGGCGTCATCTTTCAATTCTTTTGCATATTCTTTTATGTTTTTCTCAAATATTTTTGTTTCGCATGAATGCAGTTTCATTTTCTTACCTTTGACAACAATATATTCTTTTTCACAAAAAAGACATACATTGTCAAGTACACCTGTGTTTGTAGATTTCAGCAGCTTAGAAGTATTTGCTCTTGAAGTGCAAGGGGTATAAATTGATGATGTAGATGGTATTGGGTCATTTTCTTCGTTTGTAAGATATTGTGTTTTTAGAGCAGTAAATTTCTTGTAACAAATGTAATGATAACCATCACTGTCATTAACTTCTTCTGGTAGGGTAACATCACTATATTTTAAATAATATTTTTTTCTTACTGCTAACAATGATTTGCATTTAGCTAAGGACTCTGTTTTAAAAAGAATCACAGATTAAACCTGTATCACTAACACATAACTGACACCTTATATTCTGAGCCATTTGTGTAATTATTTTGTAATAAATGTAGGATTACGTAGATTATACGAACCGACACAGAAACAAAACCGAACAGTACTGAACTCCGCTCCGTTATGTTAAGAAAATCAGAGCATTGGAATAGGATTGCAGGTACATGAATCATTAACACGTGTACATCAAGGAGCAGTAGGGATGGGGTAGTTCGCAAATGGTTCTTTAAATAATAAAAAAAAACACTAGAATGACGGGTATGTGTAGATTACTACAAAATATCAACAGATAAAAATGTCCAATATGTTACGGGACACAAATTACTCATGGAAAATAAAGATGTTATATAATTTTCGTCCAATGCTAAATATTGTCTGCCAGGCCTTAATCCTCCGAAAATTTTGTCTGCCTCTATATATTTATTATACATAGATTCTGATCTTATTTTTGGTGCAAATTTCATCCTTAAAGGAGATGACGTAAATTGGACCTAAATTTCTGATCTTTTGACCTTGTCTGCCACCCCCTTTGCTTCGACTGGACTTCGGCAGACATTGTTTTTTGTAACCTATTCGTCTCGGTGAAACATTATCTGCCAAATTTATTCTTAAAGGTTATGACGTAAATTAACCTTAAAAATATGCATTTTTAATTAGGCGCTGCTAATTAACGCCGCAGCGGCGGATTGGCAGACATGTTTTTCCTCATTCAGGACGTTTATTATAACTTAAACCTTTTAAAGGCGATGACGTAAGAATTTTCCCCCTAGCTCTCGGACTATTAACAAAGTACTTTTAACACGTCTGTTCTTTGCAACCAACATTCGCCGTCTGTCTTCTCACCAGTGATGCCAGATGAGTGTGGTTGAAATTACCTAGATGTCGCTCAAGAAAATCCTCAGAATTCCCTAGATTTTTTTAAAGGGAAACTCCCTAGTTTTCCCCCAAATAAGTAAAAAAATACAGGATGTTTATAAAATATTTATTAAACAATAATAGAACATTTATTTACATATGTATAACATGTTATAAAAATATGAAATACTTGTAGGTAATTCGTAATTAATTTTATGTTCATCAGAAACACTAAACAATTGGCAGCAATTATCTTTACTGGAGGAACGAATTACAGATACCGCATTTAAAGTTTTGCTACGCAATTTGTTTGTTTTTTTTTATTTTTACATTTAACACAGTTGAAAATATTCGTTCAGTCACCGCGTTACTGTGAGAGAGAGACATGCACAAGTGAGCTAATTTAACAATATTCGGAAACTCATATTCATCCTGAAATGTTTTACACTGTTTCCGGGGGATTACTGATTTACGTTTAAGTAATTTTAAAAAAGTCCCTGGCGTTGTTTAAAAAAATTGATAATGCAGAACTGACTCGATTCCGGGGAACTACCAACTGTATTTAGATCAGCTACTACCTAATAGAGACCCCAAAAAAGCATTTGAGGTACTGAGCAGATTTGAATTACGGCCGATAATTTTGGTACCTACATATCTAGTGCCTACATATTATTGCCATAACAATAATAAATCGTCGCGCCAGCTGCAACATAAGCCTGGCAGGTCAAGGCGAAGTCCAAATAGCTAACAAACTTCCGATGAACGTGAGTTCGGAATGCTGCGTTGCAGAGTTACAGCTCCCGAAAAAGAAAACAGTCCCACAGTCCACTAGCAGTTAACTAGCTATAACTAAACAGTTTTTGTTGTATACATACATGAAAAATGTATATGAAATTCAATGGCACTAAAAGAAAACATTTAGTGAAAAAATGTATTAAATGATGTAATGCTTATCAAAAGCATAAAAGAAATATAATTTATAAAAATAAAAGGGATATTAAAAGTGCAAAAATAAAAAAAAATACTCAAGTATATAAGTGATTAAAAATATCACACGGTTTTTAAAAAAAAGTATGGAATACAAAGAATATGTATTACTCAAGATAATGCTTAAAGCAATCTAATTAGTGAAAAAAGAAATTTATAGGAAACGTGAGAAATAAAATAAACATTTTATTTAAAGAATTTTAAAATGGATCTAAATACAAAGTATATGTAAAATGAGTTCAGTAGTAGAAATGCAGAATTGCATCAGTTAGAATGAAGCAGGGAATCTTCATGGCTAAATATAGAACCCACATGTGAAAGTGTTCTTTACTGCAGCATCTTTGCTGTATGTTAGCAAGTTGTATTTGACCTAAATAGGAAATACAGTAACAATATTGTTCATAGAGCTTCATGCTACATAGAAGTTTTTATCATAAGTCATAAACAAAACTTATCAATTTTAATGCATTAGAATATTAAGATGCATATTTTATGAAGTGGTTCTAAAATTAATGAACTGGGAGTTTTATGGAACTTACCTATAAAAATGTAGAGTGAAATGCAGATTTTCAAATAAATGTAAATTGTGTGATGGCTGTTGACATCAATTGATTGGAATTCTTAATGAGTCATTCCTTGAACAAATCACAATGATTCTAGGGAATTGATAGGATCAGTCCTGATAAATTTAAGTCTGTAGGAAGAAATATTAAACCTTAAATTTCAAACTATTAGTATATGAGTATTTTTACAAAAGGCATATAAACAGTATTTATGTGCATAGTTGGGTAGTATTTTTATATAAAAATTTATATTTTGTGTAAAAAGCTAATGTTATCTAATTGTTACAGAACAATTATGATCATACAAGCCAGTTTGACACAAGTAGATGAATCCTTTGAAATTACTCAATTTAAATATAGTCCAGGACTACATTTCGAACGAATTGGACAGATAAAGTTATATAATAATGAAGTAACCATTGTTGCGTTTTTAAACCTAACACATTTTAATAAAAAATTTGAACAACTTATGTTTTATCTGGATAAAATTAAACAAATTTGTTTTTCGCAAGGAGAAAAACAAGGTAAATGGAAACCTAAATTAGAAGTTGTGAATAATTTAAAAATTTGCGACAATTTTATTCAAAATGCCGAGGAAGGTTTGACTAGAATTAAATTTGATAAAGAAAATTTAGAACAATTGGTGGGACACCATAACCAAAGGGAAAAAAGAAGTACTTTAGATGGTGTTGGTTCAGTTTTAAAAATTTTATTTGGCACATTGGATAGTGAAGATGAAAAATTTTATGATAATAAAATTCATCAATTTGAGCAAAATGATAAGAAGTTAGCTCAGCTAATTAATGATCAAACAATGTTAGTTAAATCAGCAATTTCTACATTTAATTCTTCTATAAATGAATTAGATTTTAATCAAAAAATTCTGATAAAAAACGTTGAAAATTTAGAAAATTTATTACATGATCAATCTAATTATCTGAGTTACTTAAACCTCAGATTGTTTATTGATGAAAATATACAAATTTACACCATGCTGTTTAATCAATATAAGTTTGAAGTGACGACTTTAATCAATTCTTTTCGGTCAAAAAGGATCGTTAAGTCCAGCAATATTGTCCTCTCATAAGTTCATAATTCAATTACAACAACTGTCTCTTCATTTACCAAGAAATTTAGAATTTCCTGTGAAACTTACATCAGATAATGCATATATTTTATTAAAATTAATCGAGCTAACAGTTTATTATAAAAATGATAATTTGGTTTACATAATTTCTGTTCCAGTTACAAATAATCTTGAATACGATATTTTAAAATTAACTCCATTGCCAATTCATTATTTACAAAACAAATATGTCTTTATACAACCCATCTCAAATTATATGGCAATAAGTATCAATAGCAAGAGTTTGTAATTTTTTCTACAAATCAATTTGAAAATTGTCAGAAATACGGGATTCAGAAGTATTTATGTAATCAAAAACAGCCTTTAAATTTAATTTATCAGAATGAAATTTGTGAGATTGATTTATACCGAGGGGTTAAGTTTATTCCAAAAAGTTGTGATCAGAGAATTGCTGAATTACCAAATCCTTTATGGGCACAATTGGAAATAGCCAACGCATGGTTGTTTTTTATTCCAAATTATGAAATTTTAACTATTGTCTGCAATGGAACCAGTTCAAAAGATATTACTTTGTCTGGTATTGGCCGTTTGGCATTAAATTCACATTGCCGAGCATTTTCCAAATCAATGATTTTAATACCTCATAGGGAGTTATTAAAAGCTAAATTAATAATGGAATATGTACCAAAGATTGATTTACAGTTAAATACGACAGATTTTGGAAAAATTCAGAATATTTTACCACACTTGAATTTAAGTGCGGGGTATCGATCTGTGATACACAGATTGAACGAATTAAATGTCGTTGGAAATAAATTAGATGAAATTGCAAAAATATCAGTTAAGATTGCTACTAACGATAATACATGTTTTGCTATTAAAAAACAATCGTACATAATATACGTTGTTTTGGCAGTAATTGTTTTATTAATCGGCATACCAGTTATGCGATGCATTTTAAAGCAAACTTATTTAAAAAATAATAATTACTGATATAAAAACCTCGAAGGGGTTACAGTAATAATTATGAAGTTTTCCATGGTGTTGGATAACCCTATTATTACTAATTACTATTAATTTAAAAGAAAAAACATTTGGAAGAAAAACAATTATTTAACACTGTTACCTTTCACTAGTAATGAAATGCTTTACATGAAATTAGTTTTAGGAATTTTAAAATGTAATCACATGATATTTAACCGCAATAAGTTATTATAATAATACTTATCACTGTAAATTTTAGTCTTGTTTCCTAAAAAATTTTTTAGTAAGTACTAAAATGATGAAAAAATTAACCTACAAATTTTTGAATTAAAATTTATACTGTAAAATTGTTACAAAGTTTTTGATAAGTCTGTCTTTTCATATAAAAGAAGGATTACTTACCTTATAATTAATGCTTTTCACTAATACATTCACTTTTACTTATTGAAAACTTTGATAATTATGGCTATCTATGTACTACGCCATTTTGTCGACGCTTTGAAAAGCGTTCAAGGGTAACTGTTTGCTATATACAGAAGCATTCAAAATAAATGTTAATAGTATTGATTAGTTAGAGATTGCAACTTAGTAGTAAAATGTTCGAACTTTTAGAACCAATTTTGTGAGGTTACACTTCCTTCAAAGATTTTAACATTTACCTACAACCAGTTCAAGATAAAGACATATATCTTATAAAAATTTAAAACAAAATTATTTATTATTATACAAAAAAAAATCAAATCTTATACATTTTAATAACAAATCAAATGAGTAAAGCGTCTATGGCAGCCTCGTAGTCGACATTAATTTCATTAGGGGCACCCTCCGCAGCTTCCTCAGGGGGACTTGCAGGGCTAGGCGGAAGAGTGATATTAACCACGTTGATGGCGAAGTAATAAATGTCGACTCGATAGAACCACCCGTAGACATATGTCCTCACTTCCACTAGGGCGATGGGCACGTTAATACCGTAAATAATGTGGTTATAGCCATCAGGGATGACCACATAAAGCCATCCTAACCCCAATGGACTGTCCACTTCTGATATAATTAACGTCAGTGGATAACCCCTGGGTACCCACAGGGTCTCAATGAATCGACCCTGGAAGACTTCTGTAACAATTGAAACACATAAAATTATTAATTTTTATTAATTCTGTTATCTTTTGTCAAAAAACAAAAAACCCAGAAGGGGGGGGGGGGGTGAGCAAGAAAATAAAATTTTCTTTAGTCTCCATCACATATTGCAACTTACGGACTGCAGGCAACAGCTGCGGCTCCATTGGAGAAGCAGTATGCGTAACCTCCTGAGTACCCGTTAGATTTGAAGAATAACTCTGATCCATGGTTCAATGTTTGTTCACCTGTTCACAGGAATAGTCAAAGAACGACTGGCGGAGCTCAACATTGAAGGAAGACCTTATTACAAAATTTAGCAAATCCAGCAGAATTTGGATTCTGCGCTGGCCGCCATTATAAGTAATTATAAACGTAATGTGGTAAAAATATTGTAAAAGATATATGAGATTTTAAATAGATCGGTTCTGAAGTGTTTGTTAATACTTTTAGAATTAATTTACAATTGTAAAAATGTTATTTTATATATTACAATGCAAAGAATGTATCAATTACCTTCAAATTCCGAGTTATAGATGTTGGTGCCCTCTATTACAAGCGATACTGTCATGTTCACACCATCTATTGGAGCAATGAGCAAGCTGTTAATTGCGGAACAATAAATATGGAACAACCGCACGACATCTCTGTGTTTGAGAGACGTTGATCCGGGTTGTCTACACTACACCATACTACACGCCGCTCATGATGCTGATAAAGAGATATGGTCGCGTACCGAAAATATGGCAGGACATTGGAAGCGTTCAATAATATTAAGTTTTCAGTATAAAAAGTTTGTTTAGGTTATATGACGAATCGCTTATTCTATACAATGTTATTATGAATATATATTTAATGTTGTAAACTCTAATAATCATGTAATATAGTTATGTTAGGTATGAATTCTTAGTTCTAAGACTTATGTATACCATATAACCATATTTTTTTTTAAAGTAACTGTATTGGTTCATTGTACAGAACCTTTGCAGCGAAAATGCCTTTCGCTTCAGTAGCAGGGGAGGAAATGTCACGATGAGAAAGTGAGAGACTTTAAAGAATTAAATTAACTAAATCATTTACATATCATTTCCAATCTTTGAACAAAGTATTGGAATTGTACAAAATGAGTCATGTTCAACCTTGTGTTACCCAGACCACAGGCAGCTCTCTGCAGCTATTAATAAATAAATCAGTAACCAGCAAACATATAAAAGCTGTAGCCTAGCAGAGCTGTACACATTCATTCGACATTCAGCATTTAAGACTCAATATTCAAAGTCATTCAGACATTCATTCTGATATGGGCTTGCCACGTCTTCAGTCCATACTCGCGTTGTTTCATTAAAAGTATTCATGATTTAATATTTGAAGACTCAACTTCACAGTAGAACATGAGGGTTGTTATAAAGTGTATGATCATGTAAGTGTACTGAATATTTAATTTAATATATGTATATATTGTTGTTGTGTGGTTGCGTGTTTAATTCAGACATAATTACCTATGGTTTAACAAAACCGATAGCGTAATATTATAGGAAAACATTGGCCTGAATACTCCACTTCACGACGGTGCGCTTACTGCAGTACAAAACAAAAACCTAAACGTAGTAACATTGCCTGCAGCATTTGTAAGGTAGCTTTATGTGTACCGTGTTTTAGCGAGTTTCACAGAACCTAATCATAAATATAGTAACTGTTTAATTTTTTTTATATTTTTGTATTTTTTCTATTAGATTAAAACGAAATTATTCAATAAAACGAGCAGAATTTCTAAGTGGTCGTTTTACTAACCACCAACCATTGCATGTTTCACAGTTTCCAAATGGATGGTGGTTGATTTCCAAACCACCCTATAAAACATTTCTGAAAGTAAAAATAAACAAAAAAATATTTTTTTGTGTTTTATAAGACGCCAATAAACAGATAAACATATAAAAAGTAAAAAATTATGGCTCAATAATTTTGTCCTATAAAGGGTTAATTCCAGATCTACGAATGACCTTTCAGTCATTGTGAGCAAACATTGAGTGACATTTGAAAAATTGAGATTACCAGTTTCACAATGTGCCCTTATTAATTGTGTTAGCAAAAGTTTATTGCCGCTTATTTCGACATTTGGAATTTGATTGAAAACAACTTGCTAGACAGTGCTACTCAATTTATTTTCAATGTCGATAACACTTATTAAGTTGGGTTTTAATTTCTCGTCTGGTCTGTTACGTTCGGCAAGCATTTATTGTGTTTTGGTTACAAATTTTTGTTTATAAATAATTCTAGATCTATAAATGACCTTTTAGTCATTGTGAGCAAACATTGAGTGACATTTGAAAAAATGAGATTAACAGTTTCAGAATCTGCCCTTATTCATTGTGTTAGCAAAAGTTTATTGCCGCTTATTTCGACATTTGGATTTTGATTGAAAACAACTTGCTAGACAGTGCTACTCAATTTATTTTCAATGTCGATAACACGTATTAAGTTGGGTTTTAATTTCTCGTCTGGTCTGTTACGTTCGACAAGCATTTATTGTGTTTTGATTACAAATTTTTGTTTATGAATAATTTTAGATCTATGAATGACCTTTCAGTCATTGTGAGCAAACATGAGTGACATTTGAAAAATTCAGATTAACAGTTTCAGAATCTGCCCTTGTTCATTGTGTTAGCAAAAGTTTATTGCCGCTTATTTCGACATTTGGATTTTGATTGAAAACTACTTGCTAGACAGTGCTACTCAATTTATTTTCAATGTCGATAACACGTATTAAGTTGGGTTTTAATTTCTCGTCTGGTCTGTTACGTTCGACAAGCATTTATTGTGTTTTGATTACAAATTTTTGTTTATGAATAATTCTAGATCTATGAATGACCTTTTAGTCATTGTGAGCAAACATTGAGTGACATTTGAAAAATTGAGATTAACAGTTTCAGAATCTGCCTTTATTCATTGTGTTGGCGAAAGTTTATTGCCGCTTATTTCGACATTTGTATTTTGATTGAAAACAACTTGCTAGACAGTGCCACTAAATTTATTTTAAATGTCGATAACACGTATTAAGTTGGGTTTTAATTTCTCGTCTGGTCTGTTACGTTCGACAAGCATTTATTGTGTTTTGATTACAAATTGCAGCAAGGGAGGACGAGATCGGGGCCGTCAATAATTTTGTGAAGTACCTTCGTAGGCAGTGGGGCACGGTAAATGTGTCAGTCCATGGCCTTAGTGTAACGACTAACAATTCTGTTGAGTCCTTCCACAAGTCATTCAACCAGTTGGTGGGACGGCGGCATCCTAATGTTTGGATGTTCGTTTCGTACCTCCAACGGATGGAACACAGTAAAGCCTGTGACCTGACCCGTTTAAGGCGGGGTCTGCAGGTACCACAACCACGACGTCCCCGCTGGATGCGATTGGATGCAAGAATCCGTAAGGGTTAACTTTTTACTGATATTAAAATTACTATAGTTTTTTAATTCAATTATTTTTGTTTTCCGAAATGTTTACTCTACCGAATTTTTACAACAAATTATTATCTAGTTTATCATGTACCGTAATTATATAAAAAAATTAACATCAAGCATCATAATATTGACTGATGGTGCACAAGAACGGCTACACCAGGATGGCGATATTGGCCATTTTTTGAGACATATGAGCCATACCGTGGAAGGGCTAGAGGAGCGTCTAAGACCTCGGGTGGATCTTCCAGCGGCACCACCCGAAGTGGCACCACCACGGGTTGCAGTTGAATTACCGGCCGCTCCCCCAGCAGCCCCAGTAATTCTTCCTCCTAATCGTCCTGCAGCACCACCCGGAGTGGCACCTCTTCCACTGCCTGCGCCACCACGGGTTGCAGTTGAACAACCAGCCGCTCCTCTAGCAGCCCCAGAAGTTCCTCCTTTTCCTCTGGCAGCACCTCCAGCTCCTGCAGATGATTGTCAAATCTGCAGGGTTGAGTTGGCTACCCATGCCTACATCCCTTGTGGGCATAAAGTAGTTTGTGGTGCTTGCGCTGCAGAGCTGCAGGAACGCAGAATGTTAAGCTGCGTGATTTGCAGAGTTGACTCATTTGGAATCTTCCGGATATTTGTATGTATAGTTTTTAATTAAAATTGTTCTTATTTGTTTAACTTTTCAAATTTTAATTGCAGTGATAAGCCTACTATATACACCCTAGACGCTCCGATGACCCACTTGTGTTTTTCGATTAGTCGTAAGTTATGTAGGTATGTATCAGTCTTTAATTTTATTTTATATTTGTATAACAGGTTTTAAATGACTGATTATTTCTTTCCTACGTATGTACTGCAATGATATGCTTGGTCTTTTGACTACTAGAATACAATCGCTAAACTGTCTGCAATTCACGCAATTAAATTCAAACTTGCTATGAGACTCTTCTAATTTTCTCAGGGTAGTTATTAGCTTGTAGATAAGTTATTTAAATTAATTTTAAATAGAAATAAACACACACAACGATATCAACTTTACAAAATAAGTTTTTATTTATTAAATGAATTTCAAAATGTGGTTTCCGAAAGATTAAATGAGTTTTTACTAATGACTATCGTCCTTTTTTTAAAATTAGAACACTTATCTTAGCGTCTTCTTATTATGACATTCCTCGCTCTAGCAAAACGCTGAGTGTCCAACCTCTATTTCGTTCTGCTGGCCTCTCGAGCAACAAATAATACTCGCCCTTAATCCGAATCTTCTTCTGATCTGTTTTATATTATTTCCAATTTACTTTTAACATCATCACAAACGAAGAAACTTTCTCAATCGCCTTTTACTTGTAATACTTCTGTACTTTTCACAATTCGTAGATAATCACTTATATTTTCTTCTTTTATATTGAAAATCAGTTTACATTACGTTTTGAACTCGTTCTTTCTGTTTTCATCCAGAGGATCTCAAATTCTCTGTCTTTTTTTTCCAAGACGAGCCGTAACTAATTAAAACAAATTCTCCCTTCTTTTTTATCTTTTGTCTTCCTCCTTTGATCCCCATTTTTTTAAAACAAACACATAAATCTCATGTCCAAGAGTATCCTTTTATATATTTGTCACAATGACACTGACATCCTAACTGACATTAGTCGACGCACAAATCAAGTAACTCTAAAACTTTTTATAAACTAAACCTTTTTAACAATTCTGAATTAAATTATAATTACAATTAACATAAATAGTCTTCGTATCAATCTTTTGTGTTTGTCTTTTCTTTCAGTAAAAGCAAACCATATGAAAAATAACAATTATTAGAATTTATAACAGGAATTCTAGCAAAAATACGCAACCCTGAGTTTATAAGTTAGAATATTAAAATCTTACAAGTCTTCATAATTTTCCAAATGTAAATTGAACTGCAGCAAGCATTCCAAAAATTGCCTTCCAGCAACCACAATACCCCAGTCAAATCAAACACCTCTAAATATAGCAGTACCTATCGTGCTAAATAACATTTTTAATTTCTTTTAACTTTTTTAAATTACTGTTATAGCATTCAGCCCACTTGTCACTACATGCATTCATGTCTTGTTTTTTGTACTTTATGCATGTATAATCTTAAATAATTTTTTTTATTTTTATTGTAACAATATTTAATTACAGTTACAGTGTTGTGTAAACATCTCACCAAGAGCCTCATCAGACTGCGCCAGATATCCTCCAGCTCCAGGCGCCCATAACAAAACTGCTAAACGTGAAACCAAAAGAATTAGAATTATTTATCTTTGGTTAAATTTATGTACTTTAAATTGTTCATTTCTATTCTCGACCTTGTTTATATTATAGTATATACCATCCCAATTATGATCAATTAAATAGTTCTTAGCTTGTACCTTGCATTACGTATATTATAATATGATAAATAGGTATATTCCATTTTCTCTGTAAAATATTTTTTTTTAATTTGCAGATTTTGTCATTTTTTAACATTTAATTTAGTTTCTCACATTTCTAGAGTTGCTATTCATTGTCGAATTATTTACTATGAACTCACAACATTGTTAAGTAATTTTGTATGTGTTAGGTGTGTGTATAGGTACTAATGTATGTACACATATGTTAAAAATGATATGTCGATAAATATTACTTCAAAGTTCATTTATTTCTTATTTAAAAAAAATCAATAACACTTAAGTAATAATAATAAAGTTATCACACGTATGTATTTAATTTCAAAATTGTGATAATGAGTAAGTAGCTACTTTAATAGAAACTGTGTCTACATCTTCAGATTGAACATTCATATGTAAATACTAACGGTGAGTCAACATTGTTTAAACTATGAAAATTGAAAAAAGAAACCGAGTGCTATAATTTTATTATTGCTCAAAAAAGTACTCCCATTATGAGCAAATATGGACATCAACTAATTCAACACTTAAGTATATAATCAAACACCAAAGGGTTTGAATGTAGATAATAAATTGTAATGGTTTATACTTGACATTTTTAGCCACATTTGTATTTATTCGTATAGGACAAGCTGATGTATACTTTCTACAAAATAAATAATATTATTTGCTCTGGAAAATATGGTATTATAGATTGACTTTACTTCATACCTACACTACAGTTATACAAAAACAGGCTGCATTTTTATGTTTTACTACCTACTTGTTTTAATTCTTAGGTGTAAAATTGTTTTTAAAAGCGTTTTAATTGTAAATACAGACAGATAACAATTAATAAACAGGTTAAAAAACTAACTGAACGCTAGATTGGCAATTAATTTAAGTAAACTTAACATAATAAAGCGTTACCTATACCAATAATTTATTTCAAAAAATTTTGAAATACTTACTATATTAACTGCTAATTTTTGGAATAGCTTATTATTTAACAGATTTTCAATCATACCTACAAATATCAAAATTTATAAAATTATTAGAACAATCAACGCAATAATTTATAAAATAATTATGCCTAATGATAAATTCCAATTAAAACTCCAATAATTAATTAGCTGATGTCTACGAAGTGATAATAATAAACCTCTACAATAATACACGTTTGCTGCTTTGGTTGCATAAGTCTAAAACTTAGAGTTTGTACTCTTCAAGGATGTTATACTAAATTACTGGATAGGCCACTAGCTATTTACGCCCACACGATTGCTTGAAGCCGGTTTTGAAGGTATGCAGCCCGCCGATGTGCCGTATTTCGTATTCACTTTTACTGTTTCTTACTCTCTCATACCTATTTGTATAGTGGCTGTTTAGTGTGTTTACAAGGTGGTCGTGTGAATAATTAATTAATTTAATAAACATGGTGAAATATTGCGTTGCTTATGGGTGTAAAACTTTGGAACAAAAAGGGAGTGGTATACAGTTTCATTCGTAAGTATTTTTTCTTTTTGCTACATGATATAAAACCACATTGAAAGTAGCTGGGTTAAGTGAGGTTATAAATGAGTTGTATTTATATTGCAGTTTTCCCTTTAAAGGAGTTTTAATACTAAAAAAGTGAATTAATGCTATTAGAAGAGAGAACTGGACTCCAACTTCAAGTAGTCGCATTTGTAGTTTACATTTCAAAGACGGTGATTATTTGATACGACCAGGAGCAGAAATTCGTCGCTTGAAACCAGAAGCTGTGCCTTCGATATTTAATTTTCCAAAACATTTAACAAGCATTCAAAAAAATCGTCGTGTTCTTGTGCGTCAATTGCCATCCGAGACAAGCACCATAAATGTTTGTAACTATAAGGTTAGAAAGTTAGAAAAGTTTTAATTTATTAAATTGTAACAGGAACATGAAGCTATGGAAATTAGTCAAATACCATCTACAAGTAATACCATGAAAGACAAAGAAACCCAAACTGAACAAAGCTCTGGTCCATCTTATTCGCCCAAACACAAAAAATTGCGCAAAAAGCTGAAAACTTTGCAACAAAAAATTAGGCGTGGCAATTATAAGATAAAATATATGCGTGATCTCATTGGTGAATTAAAACGAAAAAAGTTGGGATCTACTGAATTGGTATCTGTTTTAGAAAATAATTTTAGTGGTTTTCCATTAGAGTTTATGTTTAATGAGGCAAAAAACACAGCAAAGAACAAACATTGCAAAAGGTACACGACAGAAATGAAACAGTTTTCTTTAACTTTGTACTTTTATTCACCGAAGGCATTTAGGTTTTTAAGGGTGAAGTTTAATTTACCCAATGCACGGATAATTCGAAAGCGGATGTCAAGTTACAATTGCGATGCAGGATTTTTGCAAGAAGTTTTTGATTTTTTGAAAGTGGAGGTAGAAAGCAAACCTTATCTCCGAGACTGTGGTCTAATCATAGATGCTATGTCTATTCGAAAGCAAATTATGTGGGATAAAAAAAACGACAAGCATGTAGGGTATGTTGACTATGCAGGAATTGTTGACGTGGATCCTGAAACGATAGCAACAGAGGCTATTGTATTCCAAATTGTATCGTATAGGGAAAAATTTAAATGACCTATTGCATATTTTTTAACAAATAAATCGTCTGGGCAAGTCCAATGTCAGCTTATAAAAGTAGCTATAAATAAGTTATATGAAGTAGGAATAACTGTACGATCTCTAACTGCAGATGGAACGCAAGCAAATCTGCAGACTTTTAGATCGTTAGAGTGTATTTTGGATGTCGCGATAATGTAAAACCGCATTTTAAGCATCCATTACAGGACACAAATATTTATGTAATGCTAGATGCTTGTCATATGCTAAAGTTGGCTCGAAATGCAATGGGTGAACAAAATATTACCTCCTCTGATGGATTTATAACATGGAAATACATATTATACGAATTACATCGTATTCAAGAAGACTGCGATATTAAATTGGCTAATTCTTTAACAGCTACACATGTTGCTTTTCGAAACAAAAAAATGAATGTGTGATTAGCAGCACAGGTTTTAAGTTCAGGCGTTGCGGATGCAATAGATTATTTAAGATCAACAGGAGAAAATAATTTTAGAAATAGTGAGGCAACTGTCAAATTTCTAAGAACCATTGACATGGTTTTTGATATGTTAAATTCAAAAAACCCTTTTGAAAAAGGTTATAAAGCTCCTATCCGTTTGCATAATATTACCTACTGTAGAGAAATTTTTAAACAAACTGAAGAATATTTGAGGAAGTTAAAAATTAATGGCATTCCTGTATTATATCATTGTCGCAAAACGTTTGATCTTGGGTTTATTGTGACCATGCAGAGCATAATAAGTCTAGCTTCAGACCTGCTTACAAAGTCAGATCCACTAAAATATTTTTTAGCTTACAAGTGTTCGCAAGACAACATTGAAATTTATTTTTCATTAGTACGTTCTGCGGGTGGATGGAATAATAATCCGAATGTGCTACAGTTCCAGTGGGCTTTAAGAAAACTTTTGTTTAAAAATAGTGCAAAACCTGTTGTAACTGCTAACTGTGTAGATCAAACATACCATGCAAATTCAATATTTGAGTTTCGAAGTGAGAAAAACTCTGTATTCTAACCACAAACAAACAAAACAATACAGGATGGTGATAGCGTTAACTTTGACATGTGTAGCTTGTTACACAGTATTAATTTAACAAATTTGTAAAACAATATATTGTATTATATAAAGGGGGCGATTGTAAGAAAAATATTAAGAACAAATTCTTGCATTGATTGCAATAAAATGTTGTTATCGAAGCAAGTTTTTCAACATGACCACACCTACTCTACAGGAGCAGATTCCTACCAGAGATTTACCCAATTTGTAAATAGGAAAAAATTATTATTTGTTTCTGAAGTAATGCACAAAATAGTCCAGCACACAGAAAAATTGTATCAGAAGCAGATACAAACAAATATCAGAATGAATAACTTTAAACTTCGCATAGTTTTTGCAGTCGTAAAAGAATTATCTACAAAAATTCACCTGTTTGAACCATCCAATATCTGGTGAATTATTAATTGAAGACTTGCACGAAGTACAATTAATTTAAAAAATCTCGTCTTTGTATGCAGAAATGCGAATAAAAACAAGAACAAAAAAACTAACTGAAAGAATTCAAGGTGGTAATGCTAGTATTCGACAAAAATTAAATCATGTTGTTTTGTTTAATAATGTATGATTATTTAATTAAGTCTTGTATTTTGTATTAAAAAAATATGTATATATGATTAAAATAAATGCTTTTCTGTAGAAGGTAGTTTTCTTTTGTGGTTATATTTGTGAATGTAGGTTCTATTTTAATAAATATTTTAGAACAAATTCATAGGTTTTTATTAGCTGAAACCCTATTCCAATATGTTGGTAAATAATAAGCTCCAATTAATTCATATTTTTGCGTAGAAATATTGTTTTTCATTTAATTGCCGTACATTTTTGCTAATCAAGTAAATACTTGTGTTAGATAGAAAGAGATGAAAGTACGGCACAACGGCGGGTTGCATAACCGACACAGTGACTTCACTCTGAAGTTGCTAATGGCCTATCCAGTAATTTAGTATAACATCCTTTTTTTTTCTCAAATACGTCTATTGATCTAATATTTTTACAAAGTATGAGTACATGAGATTTTTAATATATTTTATATTGGGGGCCGTTATAGGCTTTTGGCCTCTTCAGCCCTGGGGTGGTGATGCTGCGGGTGGATCCTGAATTTCCAGTGGGCTCGGTGCTGGAGTTCTGTTTCTGAGTGGTGGGGGCTGGGCTGCTCCTGGTCTTGGGTGAAGAAGTATATCTGGAATTTTTAAAATATGTGTAGTATTTATGCTAGCGCATAGATAGGGGGGTTTCCTCAACTAGGTCGAGAAGGTTTTCCGGGAGATCTGGGTAAAGGGATGCGAGGAGGGCTGTTGGTGGGTGTTTCAAGTTTTCTTTTGGGTTTTCTTGGGATTCGGTTTATTGGTATAAGGTGTTGGTTTGTGGGTTTGTGGGAGGTTTGAAGGTTTTCTTGGGCTATGGCGTTGGTTCCGTCGAGGGTGCGAGTGATGTATTTTTTTTTGGAGTTCTTGGAGGCGGTGAGCGATGGGGATGGTTTGGGTGTCTTCGTGGACTTGGATGCTGGCATAGAGTCTGTGGAGTCGGAAGATTCGTCTGAGGATTTGTCTTTCGCATGAAAGGATTTGTTGGAGCAGGTTGTTTTTAAGGGAGGCGTATAGAGGTGCTCGGTATTCTACGACGGATCGGATGAAGGTGTTGTAGGTATGAAGGAGGGTTCGGGAGTCGCATCCTTGGAAACGTTCTTGGATGCGTCGGAGTAGGTTTGACCGGTTTCGGACTTTTTTGAGGGTTTCTCAGAGATCTTGGTTGAGGGAACAGGTGTTGGAGAAGGTGATGCCTAGGTATTTTGCTTGGTTTGAAAGAATGATTTGTTGGTTATTTAGGGAGAGGTTCACGTCGGTCGGATCGAGCCTTAGGGTTCTGGAGGAGTTTGGATGTCTGAATAAAATTGATTGAGACTTATCTGTGTTAATTTTGATTCTCCATTTGTTGGTCCATATGTGGATTCGGTTGAGGGCTGTCTGGATTTCCTGGGACGCTAGGTGGGAAGTTCGTTGGTGGGTCCAGATGGCAGTGTCGTATGCGAAGAGTCTAGTTTTTGTTCTTGTAGGTTCTGTAACAGGAAAATCGTGGCAGTATATAATGTAAAGAAGGGGGGATAAGATTGCTCCTTGTGGGACGCCGGAGTGGAGGTTGACTGGGAAGGAAAAGGAGTTGTGCGTTTTGACTCTCCAGGTGCGGTTTTGAAGGAAGGAATCTATTAGTTTTATGAAAGAGGGATTTAGGTTGAGGGAAATGAGCTTGTGGATTAAACCATCGTGCCAAACCCTATCGAATGCATGCTCAATGTCAAGGAATACAGCAAGCGTACATCGGTTCAGGTTGGCATTTTTGGTGGAATCTGTGTGGAGTTCAAGAATGGGGTGAGTGGTGGAGCGGTGGGCTCGGAAGCCAAACTGTTCGGGGGGAAGGAGGTTGTTAGATTCTAAGGTTTCTCGGAGGCGGGTTGCTATGATTTTTTCAAGGATTTTTCCCAGGATGTTCAGCAGTGATATTGGTCGGTAGGATGTGGGACTGTGTGGTTCTTTGCCTGGTTTATGAATCATGATTGTGGTGGCTGTTTTCCAGGGCGTGGGGAAGTATGAAATTTGGAGGCACGAGTTGAAACTGGTAGAAAGGGCTTCAGTGGCTGTATCGGGTAGGTTTTTTAGCAGAAGGGGTTTTATTTGATCGGGACCGGGTGCTTTAGTGTTTTTGAGGAGTTTTATGAGGGATCTGATCTCTTCGGGGTTGGTGGGGTCCATTAGGAAGTCTTCCTCGGGAGGTTGGGGATCTTGAGGGGGATTTTGTCGAAACTGGGTGATGTTGGTGGCGACTTCGTTTAAGAAGCGTTGGTTGAATGTGGGATCATTTGGGATTTGGTGGATATTTTGAAGTGTTTGAGCGAAGCAGTTAGCTTTGTCTTGTGGGTTGTTTAGGATAATGTTATTTGAATTGAGGTGGTGGTTTGGGTGAGTTTTTTGGCCGGTTAGCGCTTTGAATTTGTTCCAAAAACGTTTACCGTCTCGGTAATCCAGGGATTGACAGGTTTGGGTCCAATGAGTAAGGCGGAAGTGGTTTATATCTCGGCGGATTTGGGAATTTAATCTGTTGAATGTTGTTCTGAAAATTTGGAGATGGGTTCTGGAATAATTGCGGTAAGCTTGGCGTTTCTGGCGGATTAAGTTTAAGATATGTTGGGGAAGGGGATTTCTATGTTTGGGAATGCGTTTCGTGGGAATGTGCAGTGTTTTTGATTGGTCTATGAGGGAAGTGAGCTGGGAAATTTGGTCGTCGATGGTTATTGGGTTTTCGGATGGGGTTATGTGTGGGAGGTTTTGGGAGATGAATTGTTTGTAGTTGTCCCAGTCTGCATTTGGGTAGTCAAAAATTGTTATTGCGTCGGGGGGAGGCTGATGGCCTGGAAAGTTGAGGTTAGAAATTAGTGGGAGATGGTCAGAAGTGATTGTTGTGCCTATGTAGGAGTCGGGGTTTGTGATGGGGGTTAGTTGGTCTGATATGATAATGTGGTCGATTATGGAACTTCCGTTGTGGGAGATGTATGTGGGGAGGATATTGTGGAGGCGGGAAAGGGGCAGGTTGTTGAGGATGTTGACGAGGTTTCTGCCATTTCGGTTGGTGTAAATATCTCCGAAGTCGGTGTGGCGGGAATTGAAGTCACCCATGATGATTGAGTGGTTAATTTGGGAGGCATAATCAAGGAGATCGTGGGATATTTGGGAGTTGGGAGGGTTGTAATAGCAGATGATGGTAATTTGGAAGTTGTTTATGTGGAGGTTAGCTGCCACGGCTTCAAGCTGGGTTAAGTGCGGGGGAAGAGGGTGGGAAGAAGATGCTAATTGGGTAGAAATAAGGAGCGCTACTCCTCGGATGGATCTTGGATTCAGGTTGGGTTTTTGGTAGGTGTGGTATCCAGTGATGTTAATGTCTTGTTTAGTTTTGGTTTCGGTGATTGCTAGGAGGGTTAGGTTGTCTGTAGTGAGAAGGTTTTTTATGGAGGGGAACTTACGGCTTACGCCGCAAGCATTTACAGTGCCCAAAGTTAGGTTTGCCATTGTTAACAGAAGAGAATTATGGAGGGGAAGAGGGAGAACGGTTAATTAAAGGTGAAAATGACCTTGTTCCCCGAGTGGGAAATTCGGAGAAATCGGTCGAAGCATGCGTGTGCGGATTGTTCGAGGATAAATTGAATTTTTTGTTTCTGGAGGGGGTACAGATCGAAAAGGGTTTTGGTGATCAATCGAATGAATTGTTTGATAGAGTGGAAGGGTTCGTGGTCACTTTCATCGGCATCGGAGTTTTCTGGGTCGATGGTGTTTTCTAGTACTTTGGTGGGAACGGTGGGAGTTTCAGGGGTGATGGTTTGGGGTTTGGGAAAGTTTGGGCATTCTCTGGAGTAGGCAGCGTGGTTGCCTTTGCATGAGGGGCATTCAGGTTTTTCATTGGGGCATTGGTTGGGAGCGTGGACATTAGGGCAAGTGGGGCATATGGTTTTTTTTGGCACTCATTTGCAGAGTTTCACATTTGGCACATTGGAGGGGAGTTGGGTTTGGGGCATTGGAGGGCTCGCAGGGGTGCTTTCGGCCAAACATTAGGAGACCATTGATTAATAAGTAATCAATGGTAGGTTTGTGCGTGGAGATTATACGGATTAAGGGAGTGGGATGGTCGGTTAGTTTGGAAATTATTCGCCAGGACTTGGTTATTTGAAGGTTGGGGCACTGCTCCTTGATGTCTTCCGGGGTAATTTCTCGGTCGACATCTCGGACCACGATGGAAAAGTGGGGAAGTTTTCTGGTTGTTTGGGAGTTCTCGTAAGTTTTCCGGTTTAGGGGTAGAATTTCAATAGTTTTGGAGTTCATGGCGGTTCGGAATTTATTTTGGATATTAGGGTCAAGGGGTGCTGTGGTAATTAGTAGGGCTGTTTTATTGTAATTTACTTTCAGGGTATGTGTGTTTTTGTGGTTGTGTGTAATAAGGAAGGAGTAAAAGGATTTTTGTGTGGCAAATGCGTCGGGAATGTTTTTTAAATGATATTTAAAGGTTTCGGGTTCGGCATCGGTGGATTCAGAGTTGGAGCGGGATCGGTCAGTTTGAGAGTTGGATTGTTCTGCGTTTGTTAGGAGTAAGCTGGTATTTGGATTTGACTCACCGGGTGTGCTTTTGAGGCGGCTCAAGTTCTTTCGCTGCTGGTACCGGGTCTGGACGAACGCCATCTTGACGCGATGATGGCCACGTGGTGTCCGCACTCGGTAGTAGCTGGCTTCACTTTTCAGAACAGGACTGGTCGGTTTGGCTCGCAGAGAAAAGATGATAACATCCTTGGTACTCAAGGTTTATATACTCTATAGGTTACCTCAGTTTATACTTTGTTGGCGAAGTGGTGGGCGGGCGGCAGTCGGCAAGCTACGTCACTGGGAAACCTATGCATCTCGCTCTAGCTGTTGAATCTCTGTCGCTCGCTTGTGCGAAGCTCTTGTTCAGGGCAAGTAACTACCGAAGTACCCTTATTTTAAAAATACTTTCGTTTGTGTAGAACTCGTGTTCAATTAAAAGAGTGTTTTTGTAACCGTTTTCACGTTCTAGTGCGCTTTTGTTTTAAAATTGTACAAATTAATTTAATAATCTATACAGGTCAGTTTAATTTTGTACTAAATTTAGTTTACATTTATATAAAGTCTGAAATATTAAAACTGATACAAAATAGTAGCAGTTAGGTACATTTGCTATAATTATTATAGGTGTAGTAGCCAAAAAATGCCAGGAAATCGTTGTGCAGTTGCTACATGTTGCTACAGTTTGGAAGTCACGAAGAAGCTGAATATGAATTTCATGTATCACAAATTTCCAAAACAGGATACTATGAAGGCAGTTTGGGCTCAAAATTGCAGTCGTGCTAATAAATGGAATCTGTATACATTCAGAATTTGTTCTATCCATTTTACTGATGATGATTATCATAGAGATTTGAAAGCTGAATTGTTAAACTTACCAATGAAAAGGCTTTTAAAAGAAACAGGTATGAAGTATATTCGAATTAATCGTCAATACAAGTAATGATATCAAACTAACCAAATAGATATAAATACCCCGTATTATGCAATTATTTCATCCAAGTTTAATTAATAAAATAATTAATATTGTATACCTACTTGCATTTCAGCTGTGCCATCCATGTTCCTGTTTAATCGACCTACTACTATTACCAGCAGTGATCGGTCATCGAGATTGGAAAAGAGGAAGGATAAAGTGAAGTTGCACTTACTGATGAAAATAGAAATTTTAGGGATGTCTGCACTCAAACAAATGATGATTGGCACGATAAGTATAACATTTTATTTAAAAAACACCAAGAAGCATTGGCAGCGCATGATAATTTGAAAGTAACATTAGAAGGGCAACTCAAAGAACAGAAGGTGTTGATAAACTCTTTGCAGAAAGATTTGAAGAAAGCCGAATCTTCAAAAAAATATTATCAAGATCTCGAGAAAAACATTGGAAAACTGTTAAGTCCAAATCAATTAGATTTGCTTTTCAAAAGGAAAAAGATTGTTCGGTGGAGTACAAATGATATTTCCATAGCTTTTACTCTTCGATATTTCAGCAAGAGATGTTACATGTTTTTACGAGAAACTTTAAAATATCCATTGCCTGGAATATCTTCTTTACAAAGGTGGATTGCTAAAATTGATTTAAGGAAAGGGCTATTGGTTGATATTTTAAGGGTTATGAATATTGCTGGTCAAACCATGGAACTCTTTGAAAAGGTCGTGGTTTTGCAATTTGACGAAATAAAGGTAGCTTCTTTATATGAATATGATAAAGTGAATGATGAAGTAATAGGTCCACATCAACAAATGCAGGTTGTGATGGCGCGTGGTTTATTTGGCAAATGGAAGCAACCTGTATATATAGGTCTTGATCAAAAAATGACAAGAGAAATTTTAATATTAATTATTTCTAAACTTCACGAAATCAATTATAATGTTGTTGCATGTGTCTCTGATTGTGGAGGCGGAAATCAGGAGCTTTGGCGAGAACTTGGTATATCCACTAATAATACATATTTTCTACATCCTGCAACGCATGAAAATGTTTATTTTTTTGCCGACGGGCCACATTTGCTTAAATTAATTAGAAACTGGCTTCTGGATACAGGATTTCTGTTAGAAGATGGCTCGGTAGTTTCCAAGGCGCCTTTGTAGATCTAATAAAATCCGCAAATACAGAAGTTAATTCATGTTTTAGATTAAAAGATAAGCACATCCTATGTCAAAATACTGAAAGACAAAATGTCGCTCTAGCAGCCCAACTATTATCTCATACCACTGCAACAGCTCTAAAACACTATAATTGTTTCGAAGATAAAAGTAAGTTGGCATCAGACACAGGGAATTTTATTATATATATATATTTCGGGATATCCTCTGTGGTTACAACATATTTACAATAATAAGCTATGTATATATCCAAAGCATATTCTACAGCTAACAGCTATCTACCCGATTCCCGCACGCCAAGCCTCCCTGTTCCATGCCTGATCCTCTTCTAGATTTCTACTTGCCATTGCCTGCCTGATTCCCTCGTTCCAGGAGCGTCGTGGCCTTCCTCGTTTTCTTTTTCCTGGTGGTTGCCACTGGAATATCTTCTTTGGTAGTCTATCCTCTGGCATTCTCAGTAAATGTCCAAACCACTTAAGGCTCCGTTTCTCCACTCTCTCGATTATTGTTTCATCGGCTTCCATTCGGTTTCGGATTTCTATATTCGGAACATGATCAATTCTGGATACTCCGGCACTCCTACGCAGGTAATCCATTTCAACGGCTGTCAGTTTTCTTTTTATATCAGCATTCATACTCCACACTTCACAGCCGTAGGAGAGCACAGATTCAACCATTGTTTGCCCTATTCTTTTTTTATTCTTTATAGATATGTTTTTATCCCACCAAAGGGGATTTAAAGCTCCAATGATTTTCCTGCTTTGTTGAATTCTATTTTTTATTTCAAAAGTTCCTAATCCGTCTTTATTAATTTGCGCACCCAGATATTTGAATTGGTCCACTTGTTTTACTTGTACGACATCATTTATCATTACCTCAAATTTAACTTCCGAATTGGCTACTAAGTACTCAGTTTTTTGTAAACTTACTTGTAATCCCCATTTTTTATATTCATTGTACAATCTTTTTATCATAAATTCAAGATCATACGCGTCCTGGGCTAACACCACCTGGTCGTCCGCAAAACTTACTGTGAAGAGTTGCTCGTTGTTTATAGGGATACCCATTCCCATGCAATGCCTCTTCCAGTTCTGAAGAGTTACTTCTACATAGATATTAAACAATAGCGGAGACAGGCTACAACCTTGTCTGAGTCCTTTGTTAGTATGTAAGGAACTGGAGAGTTGTCTTCCAATTTTTACATATGCTACATTATCTTCGTATAATTCTTTTATAATTTTGACCAGATGGGTACTAGTCTTCATGTGTTGCAGTGCTTCCCAAAGTTTACATCGCGGCACTGAATCGTACGCCTTTTCCAAATCAATAAAGGCCATATGTACTTCTTCTCCTCTTGAAATTTTCTTTTCCACTACTTGCTGCAGTATAAATAAGTTATCCACACAAGATCGACCGGGGATAAATCCACTTTGCTCTTCACCAATTCGTTCGCCAATGTCCGTTCTTAGTCTATTCTGTAGTATTCTCCCAAACAATCTACTAAACGTGCCGGTAACACTTAGACCTCTGTAGTTTCCCGGATCTTTCCTATTCCCTTTCTTAAATACTGACACAATATACGATGTTTTCCATTGTTTGGGGATTTGGTTCTTCTTCCAACAGGCCTCCATCAATTGTGCCGTTTTATTGAAATTACAAATTCATGGTCTGACATTATGAATTCCTATACTATCACTGCATCTTTAACTTCAAAGAAACCATATGGACACAATTTGAAATATCAAAACAAAATATTGAAGATTTTTACCATTTGGTATCTACAATGAGATGTGTTTCCAAGCACAGTCTACAAGTATTTCTAAAAGGAATTTTAATATCTATAAGTTCTTTAAAAAGTCTTTTTGTAGACATGAAAAATAAATATGACGCCAAATATATTTTAACCCATAGGTTAAATCAAGCTTCGCTGGAAAATTTTTTTTCGCAGATCAGAACCAGAGGGCTTAATGATCACCCTACACCACTGAATGCTATATATAGGATTCGGATGATCACATCACAGTGGGTAAAAATCCTAGAATCGTTCAAGCTAAATTAAATACAAAAGAGTCTACCTCCGACGAATATTTAACGGCACAAGTTTTGAAACAAACTCAGATACAAATCAAAGATTTAGACGATTTTGCAGATGATGAAACTCCCAATTTGTCACAACCATCAACATCATCAAGTGCACCTACACAATTAAGTGAATGTCAGCTACCATTTAGTCGGCAACTAGAAAATGATGGTCTTATAAAATGCTATGATATTTGGAGGTGTATGTTTTTGACTGCGGTATTGTGGTTCCTGGAAGGCAGTTTTTGGGATGCTTGCTGCAATTCATTTTGCGATTGGAGGTTTGTGAGAACTTTAAGATTTTGATTTTCTAACTTATAAACTCAGGGTTGCGTATAATTGCTGTAATTTCTTGTTATAAATTCTAATAATTTATATTTTTCATATTTGTGAGGTTTGTTTTTACTGAAAGAAAAGAAAAACACAATCAGATTGATACGATTTTTATTCATGTTAACTTTAATTATAATTTAGTTCAGAATTGTTCAAAAGGTTTAATTTATAAGAAAGTTTTAGACTTACTTGTGTGTGCATCGATAAATGTCATTATGGATGTCAGTGTCAATGTCACAAACATATAAAAGAATACTCATGGTCATGAAATTTATTTGTTTGTTCAAAAAATGGGAATCAAAGAAGGAAGACAAAAAAAAAGGAAATTTGTTTAGTTAGTACGACTCGTCTTTGTAAACAAAGACGGAAAAAATTGATATCCTCTGGATTAATAATGAGGAAAAACGACTTTAAGAGTAATATAAAAGTGATTACGAATATAAAAGAAGAAAATACAACGAATTATTAGCGAATTGTAAAAAAATCCAGAAGAATTACAAGTATAAAGCAATTCAGAAAGTTTCTCCAGTTGTGGTGCTGTTAAAAACCAAGTCCAAAATAACATAAAAGCAGTTCAGAGCAGGATTCAAATTAAAGGCGACTGTTTGTGGTTACTTGAGGAACCAGCAGACTAGTGAAGTTAAAGTTTCGACATTCATCGTTTGCTCGAGTGAAGAATATCCCAGTAAGGAGACATTAAGATAAGTGATCTCTATTAGAAAGACGATCGTATTTAGTAAAATTTATTTGATTTTCGAAAACTTCATTTAGAAATTGATTTTTTTAAATAAAACCTTTCTTTGTAACGTTGATATTGTTTTGTGTTTATTCTATTTCTTATTTATTTATTAATAACTTTTCATACAAGCTAAATAACGACCCTGAGAAAGTTAATAAGAGTTTCATACGAAATATAATTTGTGATTGCGTGAATTGCGGGCATTTAGGGAATTGTTTTCTAGTAAGTAAATGCACACGCATATCATTGCAATTAAAATTGGCGCACCTGAGTTTATAAGTTAGAAAATCAAAATCTTAAAGTTCTCACAAACCTCTAATCGCAAAATGAATTGCAGCAAGCATCCCAAAAACTGCCTTCCAGGAACCACAATACCCCAGTCAAAAACATACACCTCCAAATATCATAGCAATACTTAGCAGGCTGGATAGCAAGAAAACATAAAGCGAAACATCCATACTTGGGAGATTATTCTTTTAAGAAACGGAACGAACATGGCTATTCCATACCATCATGGATGCAACATTTGTCGTTTGGAGGCCTCACTGATAAATGGATAAATCAGGCCAACGATTTGGAACAGTTTTTTAAAACTTTTAATGGAAGTACATTTGCGAAAGGACAAAAGAACACAAAACGTCTAATTAATAAGATAATTACCCAGCTTAATATACCAGAAGACATAGTATCGAGCTATATTCTGCAGAGAACACTAATTCGAATAAAATATTTAAATGAAAGACTAAAAGCAAATCCCAAGAAACGCAAAACCTCTGATAAACCAGAAGACAACAAATCGAAAAAAAATTTAAAAAATGAAAAAACTATGCACATAAATATTTTGGTACAAATTGTTTAGCATTTACGATCATTTAATAAAGACATCATTTTGTTTGACGTTATACTGTATTTTATTTTATTTGTTACCTTAATTTGTAAACATACATTAGTGATTAAATGGCTATTTTTTAATTTATACTTGAAGCCAAATCTATTGTTGATATAATAAAACATTTTTTATTGTAATATAATGCTTTACTAATATCTTAGAAGGGTTTTTATGCCTATTCAAGTTTAAAATTACTAGTTGCCGCGATTTCTAGGTTTCCCGGCGACGTAAGTAGCTGCGACCAATGAGAGTTAAGCAAGAAACTGAGGTAACCTATAGAGTGTATATAAACCTTGCTTGGTACTCTTACAACTGCATTTCTAAACTAATTGAGAGCCACTGGACTAACGACCTTGGTTCCGGGCTACGGGTTTCCAGCCTACGGGATGTTTCGTGTACCTTCACCGGTACTATTTAACTTGTATTCCGAGGAAATTTTTAAAGAGGCCCTAAGTGATGTGGAAGAAGGCATACAGGTGAACGGAGAACTCGTTAATAACTTGAGATATGAGGACGACGCCGTTATAATGGCAAACAGCGCCGAAGGACTACAACTGCTAATGGACAAAATTCATGCAACCAGTGATGTATGGTGCGCCGTTTTACTTTTTAATGAGTCCAAATAATTACAAAACATTATTATTATATCAATAAAATCGTTATGTATTTTCTTCGTTATCCAAGTCAAACAAATTATTATTACGCCCATTATCTGTATAACATAAAAATGAATAAAAAATATGTCTAGGTATATTTTTAATTGAGTATAAGTTTGAATACTAAACAACGAATTTTTATGATATTGCGAACAAATTAATGACGGTTGCATTAAAGTGAATGTATAACAAAAAAAAATATTTGAAATATGTCTTTGACATAATTTTAATTCGGAATTTATTTCTTTGTATAAGGAAAAAGTTAATACTAGATATTTTTTTTTATTAAAGACTACAATCTGTCACTTACTGACACTTAGTAAATTATTTGACATAATACACTTAACTTGGTGGAAATAGTACAATAACAATTTCCTTATACTAAACTAACTAGTTTGGACCAGGGTTAATGTTATATAACAACACACACACCTATATACACTATCACTCAAATCTATTTGGCAAATCCGACGTCTTGAACCTCTTGAGCCTGGGCTCCTCGTCTTCGTTTTCCAGTAAACTCTCAACTAGTGTATTTGGGTGGGCACTAAGCCGATCATGATACCGAATGCTATATTTCTGTATCTCATCGTTTATTGTGGGGATACCAAGATCGCGGCGTATAACTTCGTTCGGCACATACCATGGAGCGTTCACTATGGATCTCAATGTCTTAGCTTGGAAGCGTCTTAGGATGTCTATGTTGGAATTACTTGCTGTTCCCCACAGTTGTATACCGTAAGCCCAAACCGGTTTGAGGATAGCTTTATAAAGAAGTAATTTGTTTTCTAGAGATAGCTGCGATTTGCGTCCTATTAGCCAATACATTTTTCGAAGTGTTTCACCCAGCTGTTTGCGTTTCATCCATATGTGCTTCCTCCAGGTTAATCTTCTATCAAGATGGATTCCTAAATATCTGGCACTTTCTGCCTGCGGAACCTGCTGACTATTCAGCGAGACTGGTGGGCAGGTATCTCTTCTTGTGGCGAAAGTCACATGTATTAATTTAGCTTCATTAGTTTTGATGCGCCACTTTTTGAACCATACTTGTAATATGTTCAAATGGATTTGGAGGTTATGAGACGCCATACGTGGATCGGGGTGCGATGCAAGTACAGCCGTGTCGTCCGCGAATGTTGCAGTCATGGTTCTTCTAGTGGTAGGCAGATCTGCTGTGAATAGTAGGTATAGTATCGGTCCCAACACACTACCTTGAGGGACACCAGAATTGATAGGAAATAAAGTTGTTTGAAAATCACCAAACTTTACGAGTAAATGTCTGTGATCAAGATATGATTTGATAAGTTGATAGTAGTCTGATGGTAAGTTATTCTTGACTTTGTAAAGTAGTCCATCGTGCCATACCTTGTCAAAGGCTTTAGAGACGTCTAAGAATACGGCTGAGCAATACCTTTTCCCTTCAAAGTCTTTGTTAATCTTGTCCACTACTCTGTGGATTTGCTCGTTGGTAGCGTGTTGTCTGCGAAAACCAAATTGATGATCTGGTATTAAATTGTTATCCTCTACTATAGGTGTCAATCTCGATAACAACATCTTTTCAAAGACCTTGGATAAAACTGGTAACAAACTAATTGGTCTGTATGATGCTACGTTATCTTTAGGCTTACCCGGTTTAGGGATTAGAATAATAATGGCAACTTTCCACTGCGGCGGGAGAAATCGTAGCCTTAGCGCTGCATTAAATAGGTAGGTTATAAATCTAAAACCCTTTTCCGGAAGTTCCTTTAAGACCTTTCCCGTAATCAGATCATATCCAGGTGCTTTGCGTGGGTTCAAGTTACAGAGAATTTCGGTTTTTGTTTCATGTACGGTGAATTGCTTAGCTGGTAGACTCATCTGAAAGGGTGCTACAAGATGGTGCTGGGTTTCATTTTCCTCTTCATTTGAAATTTCAGAGGGAAATGGTTGGAATACTTCAGTCAGGTAATTTGCAAAGGCCATGGCTTTTTTTGATCTTCGGGCCCAATTTCCGTCGCCTGTTCTTAGTGGTGTTTTGTGTTGTTGTGGTCGCTTTAGCCTCTTAGTTGCTTTCCAGAGTGAGTTTCGGTGATTTCTGTGGGCGACAAATATTTTAAATAATTTTGTATAGACTGGTTTTTAATGTCAGAAAGGAGCCTCTTAAGTTCAGCAGTAGCTTGATTTAATCTTCGCTTGTCCTCAGGATACCTTGTTGCTTGCCATCTTCTCCGGAGCCTACGCTTTATAGCAATTTTCTGTTTCACTATTATAGGACAGGCTGTGTTTATAATGTACTGTGTATGTTGTGGAGTTGCCTGCCTTTCAATTTCAATTTCTACTGCTACCACCAGTTCATCTTCCGTTTTTAAAGAGATGTCCAGTGTCAGTGATTCATCTATTAATTCTTTATACCGGTCACAGTTTGTCTGCTTATTACTTAGAACAGGTGCCTTTTCACCGAGTAGGACATGCGTACCTACGGTTACTATAATTGGTGAGTGGTCCGCTGATAGATCCAGGCATGACTCAGCCTTTAGGTAGTTTAAGTTGATGCCTTTTACTACGCAAAAATCGAGTAAGTCAGGCAATTTATTTAAGTCTGTAGGCCAGTATGTTGGCTCGCCAGTTGAAATATATTGTAAGCCATTGTTATTAATTGCTTTCAGCAGTTCTCTGCCTTTGGTCGTGGTCAGCCTGCAACCCCATTGTACATTTTTAGCATTAAAATCACCTCCTGATATAAATCTGTTTCCCAGCGTATGGAACTAGTGCTCATATTGATCCTTTTTGTTATTGTGTCTCGGGGGACAATATACCAAGGAGATTGTTAAAGGTCCTCTCCAGTCTTCAATTACGATCGTGGTAGCTTGAAGGTGCTCTTTTTTATATTCAGGAAGTTCATAGTGCTTGATCGAGCTTTTAACAATCACTGCTATACCAGCGTGTGCTGTGCCATCGGGATGTTGTGTTGTGTATATCATATACCCTGGTATTTTTATATGGCTTCTGTCTGTGAAGTGTGACTCTGATATAAGCATGATATCGATGTATTGATTTGTGAGAAAAGATATTAATTCGTCCTTATGTTGTGTTAGCCCATTGGCGTTCCATTCAGCTATTCTAAGGTGTAGCGTCATTACTAATTTTCGCGACAAGAGTTGTTAATAGATTTAGCACTGTTACCATTTGCTCCATTAAGCCTTTCATCATCTTTTTTAGCTCAGTTATGTCATCAGGTGGTGCTGCAAACAAGATAAGAAAGACCCCATGGACCGATCGAATTCTTTATATATTAGACATTGGAGCTGTGGGAACTGTAAATGCTTTCGACAGTGTCAATGGTACGTAGTTCGATTAGTACTAATAATGTTTATAATTAGTATCACAGAATATTTTGTTAGCCTACGGAGGTTTAACTGTTATTTGCTTAATGCATTTCAGGGACTAATGAATTAACAATAGCAACAGCGGAGGCAGAGCCTGAACAGCAAATTTTTGACTTGGAGGACATACCTGTGGTTATTGAGAAGGTAAGTTCAATGTTTTGTTTGTTATATAAGTTTTCTTTTAGAAATAAAATTATTAAAGTACTATAAATAATAAAAGATAATATTTCTATTATGATTACAGGATACAGCAACAGCGGAGGCAGAGCCTGAACAGCAAATTTTTAACTTGGAGGACATACCTGTGGTTATTGAGAACGTAAGTTCAATGTTTTGTTTGTTATATAAGTTTTCTTTTAGAAATAAAATTATTAAAGTACTATAAATAATAAAAGATAATATTTCTATTATGATTACAGGATACAGTTGAATCAAAAGTTGACTGGGGATAGTGGAACCCAATTATGCTTCGACAGCCTATAAATCAAGCACTGAGAGTTGGGTTGAAGAAATTACGGTGCCAGAAAATACTCCTCTTTTGAGCAACACAAGCTCATCAACTTCAGTATGTTTTATTTTTGCTAATTCTCGTTAGGTTTTTCTATTTCTATTTTTTTTAGCCCCTAAATACATCAGTTAGTCGTCGCCGTCCTGATCTATCGAAAAAAAGAAGCAATAATTCTCCTGCAGCCGAAACGAACAAAAAATTTGCCACATTGGCAGACAGCAAATTAGAATTAGTAAAAATTCAGATTGAGCTGGCCAGAAAAGATTCTGAAGAACGTACGAAGATGGAGAAAGAAAAACATGATCTCCAAATAAAAATTTTAAAAGTAGAAATAGAAATAAAAGAAAAAATGTTAAATGATTTATTAATGAAATAAACTATTTTTTCAAGTTGATTGTGCCTACATAAATGCACTAAATATTAAACATTGCATTTTTGCAAGTTATAATTTATTGTTTGGTGAAAACAAAACAAAAATTTTTATTTTATTTCAATTGTATAATTGCAAATTATAATAAATTTGAAAAATAATTTTGTATAAGGTTTCTCTTCTTTTAGCTCCATTTTCTTGATTTATCTGTAGAGGTAATCTATCTTCTATTTCATTAAAAAAAGCATCTTCAATGCCAAGTATAGGATCGATAGGAGGAACAACTTCTTTTTCATCGATGGCCAGGTTGCGCAAAACTGCTGTCGCCACAATTACTGTTTTTGATCTCTCGGTTTCTAGTCTCATACCTAATGATAGTATAGGAAAACGTCTTTTCCACACTCCATAACTTCTCTCCGCTGCATTTCTAGTTCTAATTTGCGATTCATTATAAAGAATCTCAGCGGGAGTTGCAGGAGCTAGAAGTGGAGTGAATAAATAGTTTGTTACGCCGTACCCGCTGTCTCCAACTAATAACAAATTCCCCATTTCGCCGTTCACAAATTTAGTTTTTACTAACGAATTGTTAAATATAGTCTGGTCATGTGTTGACCCGGGCCATCTTGCTCAACTATATCTAATATTCTGATATTGCCATCACATATCGTTTGAACGTTCCATGAAAAATACCCTTTTCGATTCCTGAAATATTCGGCATCGTCTCCCCCTGGCGATTGTATTTTCACATGTGTACAATCCATCGCACCTAAAACATTGGGAAATCGTGCCATTTCAAAAAAGCGCCGAACAGTCTCTGCTTTTTCATGTTCCGTTCTAGGTCAATAAACGTACTGTTGTAATTGCAATGCAATTGCCTCGGATACCTCCTTGACTATCACGCATTCTGAAGTCTTGCTCAATCCCCAATAGCAAGAAGCATTGTGCCAACAGCATAGAATCGGAGTGCTAGTAGAAGTTTTGTTATGGGCGGTATTGAACGATTTCTACAAAACAAAAATTAATTCTTGGGAAATTCATTTCGTACGAGAACTTTTACCTGTCAGTAGGAGACTCGATTAAATATTCTATTTCAACCAGTAAACGCAACACGGTTGGTTTTTGTAAACGAAACCGAATAAAAAATTGTCCATCCTGGAGTTCATCAAAATAATTGTGTCTCTCGCCATATATTTTTGCTCGCCTTGGTCTTGCGATATAGTTTATGATCTCCTCGTCATCATCTGATTCAAATACATGCCCGTTATTAACAGTCATTACAAACAACAATCACTACCACGGAACATCAACAAGTTAGACAGCAAAATAACTGAAAATAACCGTACTCCTACTTCTTGTCAAAAGTTGAGGTTAGTTAATTTGCGTCACGTGATCACTTATTCCCCGATTAATACGTTATACGCCCGCATGTCAACCGTATAACTTACCCTCCTGTTTATACCACGATTTAACCTATTCCATGCTTATGCTGTACTTGTAGAACTAGAATTTGAGTTTATACCCGGAATAAATTTATCCTCGGTATAAATATGCATTGTAGAACTGGCCCTTAATCGATTATTAAATACTGTCGATGATAATTAGTTCACAATTGTTCACCGAAAATTTGGTAAGTGTTTTTAATAAATTTCAATAATGCTTGATATTTATTTTATTATAAATTTTGCTGAAATGAACACTGCAGTTATAGTTACCTAACCTAACTTCTCAATTATGTTTTTATTCGATTAGCATAATGACTAATTCATGTGTAAAAGAAAGAGATGGAAATAACGTAACTTCAAATTTAGTAGCGTTTAGTAGGCTCCTGTGTTTGATGTTTCTTAAATTATTACATATATAAAGGTCCTTACACAATGGGTTTGACGTAAGACGTAAAGCATAAACATAGACATAATAACAAATTCACTGAATGACACATAGACTGCGTTTATGTTATGGTTAACCAATCAGGAACTATCATTTTACTAAATTATTGTATTTCGTTGTAAACTTTCATAATCAGCTGTATTTTGTTCTTGGCTACAAAAATATTAATAAAACGATGGACAAAGACCAAGACGAAAATAATTTTACTCTAATATTGTCGGGGGTAAAATTGATGAATGTTTATTTGTTCCTTAAATGTGTTTCACTAAGAAACACTTTAAAACAAACACACAACTACCAACGTTTTCGAGGTTATAATTCTATTATATAAAATGCTTGTATGTCAACAGCAACGTCACGATGCGCAACGCACATTGGAAATGATTTTGATTGGCTGGACATAAGCAATAGTACATAAAAATCCAACATTATGGAAATGTACAACTTTATGCCTTATGGCTTATGCTACACGCGAATATTGTGTAATAGTCTATAAGATTGTATGAGTTGAACTATTACGTTTCCTACTTACGCTTTATGCCTTATGCATTAAGTCTTACCTCAAATCCATTGTGTAACGACCTTAAGTCAAATGTTAATGTAATGTCATAATTTTATAAATATGAAATATAAGAGCCTACTACATTTAAAGTTACCTTATTTGCATCTCTTTCTTTCACACATGAATTAGTTATTAATGAATATACTACTTCAACTCATTGCTGTTATAAAGTGAGGTTTCTTTTTTGCATACATACTAACATACCAGCTATGTATACTTTTATAAAAAATATGTCAATGCATTGTTTTACAGCAATCTATAGGCAACCAACTATACATTAGATACACTAAATTTCAAAGCTTCAATTTTTGCAAAGAATATTCAGCTGTGGAAACAGTAATCAAATTGTTTTATGTCAAATTAATAGCAATTAGTTTTGATTTCTTGAGTTTAGCATAAAATTGTGATTTTTTAATACAACCATGTACAGCTATGACGAAAAAGTTGAAATGTTATCGTGGTATCAGACTGGTAGTAGCTTGAGAACTGCGACAGACTTATTTTCGACAAAATATCCAGAAACGCCTATTCCTTGTATTAGACCTATTCAAAACATTGTTAGAAAATTTCCATCACAAGGCTGCATAATAAATTCCCACAAAAAAAGGACTAAAACCAATCATGTGTTGACTGAAAAAATGAAATTAAATATTTTATGCTATGTTGAGGAAAAACCGATAGTATCACTACAAGAAATAGCTAGACATTTTAATGTATCTAAAAGTTCTGTATTTAAAACGGTAATAGCTACTTATGTAATAAGTACATGATATAGGTCTTTATTGGACAAGCCCTATAGTTTATGGCAGAGCGAGCGCAGCGAGCGAGGCCCATAAACTATAGGGCAAGTCCAAAAAGCCTAATTATGTACGAAATGCGGCCCATCAGTACACTGCAATTTAGAATTTATTATATTTTGCACTTTTAGCGTTTTTTGTTTTAAAAAATGGATGGTATCGTAGCGAATGCACTGAGAAGGATGCGTCGAATAATTATTGCAGAGTCCGTGCGTTCCCACGAGTCTACCAATGACATACATGAAAGTCAACTTATAACCGCTCATTTAAATCTTGGAAGGATTTCATCACACATATCTATCGAAACGTATAGAACACTTTCGGATGCCATCAATGGTTTATTATTGTTGGCCAATAATTCTCCTAACAATGAACAATTTTATTGTGCACCAAGAGTTAATTTACCGGGTATGTACTTATGTACTACTTAGTTGAATATTTCTGCGAGCCTACCGAAATAAAACATTGGTAATTATTTTAGGAAAACGTCGTCCAGTTGTCCATATAGCTGAAGGACAGTTAAAATTACTATATAATGAAGGATTTACCGCTAGTTCAATGGCCAAACAATTTTCATGTTCAAAGAGTACTATTTATAAAAAATATATGATTTGAATTTGTCAATGAGGGAAGGTACACTGACATTACAGAAGAAAACCTGGAAACAAAGTTCGTGAAATTCATCAAGATCACCCTAATGCTGGTCATGTGGTATGTACAAGTACAATGTACCCAAAGTTAGTATATGGGAAGTTGTCTCGTTCCCTATACTACGTGTGGTGTCAGCGCGAGGCGGGGCTTATCTCCGGCGTGACGCGGCTGTAGACCCGTGTAGACCATTAGTATACGTGTAGACCGCTTGCTGCAGTTCATACTTGGCTATTTGAATGCATTTGTGATTGCGAGCAGTACTGCGGGAGCTGTGTTATTGTTTATTAATTTTATAAGTGTAGAAATGCCGGGTGTACGATGTACTGTTGCGATTTGTACTAACAGTTTAGCGAAAACTAAGTCTTTAGGTTCAAATATTTCTTACCATCGCTTTCCGAAAGATGAACCAAGGCGATCGCAATGGATTCAGCGTTGTAAACGTGAAGGAAAATGGAATCCTAACAGCTGTCACGTGTGTTCGGAACACTTTTTAGGAGACGATTTTGAAAGAAATATGGAATTAGAGCTCTTAGGGACAGCTTCAAGGAAAGGCAAATTTCTCAAAATAACAGCAATTCCCTCTGTAAATCTGGGAGAGTGTTTAAGTGTCAGTACTGTAAACGCTAATAACGGAAGACATTTGCGCAAAGCAAAACGAGACGACAAAGAACTCGTTAAAAATTTGTTAGCAGCGGCCAAGGCAGCGGCAACAACGGAGATCCCCAATGAAAATAATTTTGTTACTTCAGATCAAAATGTAGATCCTGAAATTATTGCCTGTAATAAGTGCTCTACAATTGACGACCACAGCATTAAGCTAAATCGTGAAAACGATGTGTTAAAACAGCAAATCTTGGATCAAAAAAGAACAATTGAGAACTTTAAATCAACGTTACAAACCGTTAAAAGCAAAAATAAAGTTCTGAGTAATAGGATTCGAAGATATTCTTTGCAATTAAAAATGGAAGCGACAAGAAAAAAAAACAGTTTTGAAAAGATGCACAAAATTTTATTAGAAGTTTTTACAAAGACGCGAATTAAAAGACTTCTTACCAAAAAAAGGGTTACTTGGACAAGTGAAGATTTGTGCAGAGCATTTACATTAAGATATTTGGGCAAACGCTCTTATATGTATTTGCGAAATACTTTGAAAATCCCGTTGCCTGGAATATCAACGTTGCAGAAGTGGGCTTCGAAAATAGACGTCCATAATGGATTACTTACGGATGTTTTACGTATAATGAAGACAGCTAGCAGCGATATGACTGATTCGATGCGTCTCACAGTTCTACAGTTTGACGAAGTAAAGATTAAATACGTGTACGTATACGACAAAAAGTATGATCAAGTAATAGGTCCTCATCGACAGCTCCAAGTTGTTATGGCACGCGGATTAATCGGCAAATGGAAACAACCAATTTTTGCCGAATTCGATAATAAAGTAACAAAAGAATTGTTAATGTCTGTGATAGACGAACTACATAAAGCATCATATGATGTAATTGCGGTGGTAAGTGATTGTGGGGGAAGTAACGTGGGCTTGTGGAAGGAACTTCAAATAGATTCGGTTAATTCATCTTTCGACACCCTGTTACCAATAGAAATATATATTATTTTCCTGATGTACCACATTTGCGCAAACTTTTAAGAAATTGGTTGATAGACACAGGATTTGTTTTTCCTGATGGCCGAAAGATAACTAAAACACCAATTTTGGAGTTATTAAAATTGCAGGGGCGCGAATTTAAAGTTTGCCATAATTTAACTGAAATTCATTTCAGTTGCGAAAAGTTTCAACGTCAAAACGTAGGTCCAGCAGCCCAACTTTTATCTCACAGAGTTGCTTCGGCTTTACGTCATTATCAGCCAGGATGTCATAATTAAGCTCTAGATGCTGCAGATTTCATTGATTTAACCGATAAATGGTTTGACTTAATGAACACTTATGCAACTAATAAATTCAGTGTATCACATAAAAGTGCCTACCGATTGCAACTGGAAGAGCAAAATATGGTGTTGGATAAAATGTATAAAGAAATCAATCAAATGCGCTGCACTAATAAATAAGTATTGCAAATTTTTCAGAAAGGCATTGTGATGTCAATCTCGTCGGTAAAAAACATGTTAATTGATGTACGTTCTCGATGTCCAAACATATCATATATACTGACACATAAAATTAATCAGGATTCATTAGAAAATTTATTCGGCCAAATTAGACAACGTGGGAGATTAAATGATCATCCTACTCCATTAGATGCTCTTTACCGCCTGAGGATGATAATAATAGGAAAAACTCCGTCAATTGTCCAACGAAATGTAAATACTATCGACTTGGGAAATGAAGAATACATTATTGCAGAAGCTTTTGCAAAAGCAGAAATTGTAATTAAAAAATCCGAAACCCCTCATGAACTTTCACCAGAAAGTGAAACGGAAAGTGTAACTAGCGATATTTCGTCGGTTTTGGATTTTCCTAAATATTTTTCCAACGATTGCGAAGAGGACGCTTTCAAATATTTGAGTGGATATGTCGCACGGAAATGTATCAAGGAATTTCCAAGCATAGGGCAATACGCAAGAGAAAGAAACGACGAGGTAACTCTGTAATTGGATGTTTTTGTATTTTGAATATTAAATCGTGATGAACTTGTATAGATTCCATCATGGATCACTAACCTGTCGTTTGGGGGAGGTCTGATAGAACCATCATCAGACTTTGTCAGTGAACTTACAACCTTTGATAAATATTTCCTAAAATTTCATGGTTCGACAATAAATAGAAGGAGAAAGGTTATATCATGTTTAACCAACAAAATTATGAAAAAAAACAGAACCAAATTAGATAAGAAAATTGTACATAAATTTGTGTCTCAACGTACGTTTGTTAGAATCAATTATTAAGTCACGTGTTGCTGCAACAGAAAACACAGAAGGGCAATGGCAAAAGGACGAGCGAAACTGTCCGGCACGCAAATATTAAAGAAATTTAAAAAGTTGTAAACTAAATTGAATTATTTTAATTTCATTAATTTTCCAAATTATGATGTATAATGTTAAGTTTATATTTTCACAAAAGTATAGGTACAAAAGTTTGTGGTATAAAATATTATTTTCTTTCTATTAAAACTCTATAATTTTGGAACTGTATTTATATCAATGTGTGTTACTACTTTTCATTCAATAAAAGTTAATTTTCCGTTGCTGTACTTGTAAATATTGTATGGTTATTTAATATAAAAAATAGTTTTTAGAAATGTGCATTTAATATTTTCATTTGCAATAAATTAATAATGCTGTATTCCCAATAAATGCAACGTGGTAGGTACTCCTTATTCCGCCTTATTCAAGCTCAAGAGGCGCGAGGTCTACAGCAGCGTCATTTTCGCGATTGTTCCCGAGCGTTTGCGGCCTCACGCGAAGTGATGTGTAGACAACTTCCCATATACTAACTTTGCAATGTACCTAGTAAATATGAATATCAAATTGTCAGACCTTACTGTTTGAGCTATGAAATCGTTTAAATTAACAACAAATACAGTTTTTCTGCGCTGATTACGATGTCCTAATCTGAAAAACACTTGAATATGAAGTTCTCGAGATATTTTAAAAACGATTTTTTTTATTGTGGAACACCCTTCTATATATTTCTTTGCATTTTTTAAAACAGATTAGAACTATCTCTAAAAAGTTCTAATGCACTAAGAGCCTTTTATTTAATTAAAGAAGAAATAAGTTATAGGCATATTTGTACATTAAATCGCCTTATATGATTTTAAAAATTGCCTATAACTTTTTATTTTTAAAGTTAGGCTGTTGGTGATTTTACACTTTTTTTAAAATTTAATTCTCAATCGTAATATGCAAAAATATACAGGATGTTCCATAAAACAAAAAGTTATTTTTAAGAATATATCAAAAACTTAGATTACAGCATTTTTATAATCAACGCAAAAAAACTGTAATACTTTGCTAATTAAACAGACTTTGTAGCCCAAATAATAATAAAGTTAGCAATTATAGTGGCCCAATAATTTGATACATCCTATACAATGTTTTACTTTAAATGATTATAAAATATTATTCACAATTAAATGTGAAACTGAACAGCATTTAGTGTTCATTTATTCAAAATGGAGTTAATTAGTCTAAATAAAATCCAAAGATAAAAATAAAAAAGAAACATGTTATTATTCAAGCTATGGAATTCAGTTTTTGTTTGCCAAAAAAATCTGTAATAAAATGATTAACTTAATTATCGAAGTTATTTATGGTATTATTCAGAAATAATTGTATAATTTAATTAGTCACTGTATATGTTCTTGTATGAATTATAAATAACTTAATTAACCATAATTATTGTATTCAGATGATGGATTCTTATATAAAAGCTCAAAAAATTGTTGTACCGAGGCAAAGAATAAGACAAATTTTGCTATCGACCCAGTAGGTACAGCCAGTAGGTGGAGCAAAACAATTAAGAGAAGAGTGTATGCAGTCCCAACACCAAATTGCCTGGGCACATTGATGCTCACTTGAAACTCTCCAGGTTTCTATTTTATTAATTGTATATAACTTTTTACTACATATTATTATTTTGCAGATGGGGCTTTGTTATCCACGGATGTATTGATGGCTTTTCCCGTATGATTATATATTTAAAATGTGAAACCTCAATTCAGCCCGAGCCAGTCTTAAATTTATTATCGTCAGCAATAAAAGATTTTGGTTTTCCTTCAAGAGTGCGTTCCGACCACGGTTATGAAAATCTGTTGGTGACTGTTTTAGTGAATTTAATTAGGGGTTTGAATCGGGGTAGTCACATCACTGGGAAATCAACTCATATCCAACGAATTGAGAGGTTATGGGTAGATGTTATCAAGGAAGTTTGCAATACTGTTCGTTCAGAAATTTATTCATTGGAAGAGGAACATCAACTTGATCCAGATAATTTAATTCATCGATTTAGCATCACTAAAATTGCAGCACTTATACCCCCTAATAATACTATGTCAGGATCCATGATGATAATGATTGTTTAGGTGTGGACAGTAAAAGCTTACGTCCAGCGCATTCAATTTAAGGAACGCGCTAAGGTATGCGCTAAACGAATTGAAAGTTGAAAACGAAGTTGAAGCTGAAAGCGCACAAGTGGGGACATACCTATATACATTGTTACGCTCACAGACTAAGTTTAACATAAAAAGTTTAAAAGACTTTTTTGATGTTTTAAAACCGTTATATGCATTTTGTCCACGATCTGGAAAAGCGCATGACACCTATTTAAACATGCAGAAAAAATTGTTTGAAAGAAAAACGTACAATTTGCAAGTATTTTCATTAACAAGATAGGCATGTCAAGCACGAGCAGTGAGTGCTTTGCGTATAACATACCCTGCCTTATTAGAGTATTTTGAATCGGAAATTAATACCACTAATAGAGTACAAGCTGCAGGTCTACGTACATTTTTGTTATCATTTTAAGCAGTATTTCACACGGCTATGTTCAAAAAAATTCTTGAATTCTAGATATCTAATTTGTTTTGTTTGATCAATTATATTCATTAATTATATTATAGTAATTGATATAAATTTTAATTTTCGTTTAAATAAGTTACAAAATTATTAGCTAGTAGGCGAATTGATTTCAGAGTCTTTTTGACTCTGTTATTTTGTTTTTGAATACTATTCTCTGATTGGCCCATATTAATTGATAAGTGGAGACTTGTTTATAATTGGTACATTAATAATTGAGATTAAGCAACTATGTAAGGTGTGAGCTGTTGTGCACTGGGATGGAAAATTGCTTCCAGATATTTTGAGTAAAGAAAATTTAGAAAGGGTAGCGGTTTTGATTAGTTGTGGGGATGAAGAACAGTTGATAGGAGTTCCTCAGCTTGAAATAAGTATGGGAATTACTCAGGCAAAAGCTGTATTTTCAGCAGTTGAACAGTGGGGGCAGTTGAGAAAATCCAGGCAATGTGTTTTGATACCACTGCAGTAAATACTGGACGCCTCAGAGGAACCTGCGTTTTTCTAGAGCAATTATTAGAGAAAAATCTTCTTTATTTAGCATGTCGCCACCATATTTTAGAAGTCATTCTCAATTCAGTTTTTGATTTTAAAATGGGCAAAACCACTGGCCCTCAGCCAGACATTTTCAAAAAGTTTCAGACTGGGTGGTCGAAGCTAGACAAGATAAAATACAAAACTGCTATTGAAGATAAAAATATTAGATATAAAATAGATAATTCAGACCAAATATCAAGTTTTCTTATCGAACAATTGAAAAACCAACAGCCAAGAGACGACTATAAAGAATGTATCCATCTTTGTTTAATTTTTTTAGAACGTACTCCAAAAGACATTTTTTCAGAGTACCTGGTGCTATTCATCACGCCAGGTGGATGGCAAAGGCCATTTATTCTCTCAAAATATATCTTTTCGGGAATCAATTTTCATTAATAGATTTAGAAAAAAAGGTATCAAAGACATTTGTTTATTTATAGTCAATATTTATGTAAAAGCGTGGTTCAACGCCCCCAAACCCACTTTGGCCCCCAACCAAGGCCTACAATTTAAATTTTAAATCAAGAATCCGCTGTATAAATTTAATTAGGAAACAACTTCTTTGAAACACCTTGATATCTACCTATAATATGTATTTAACTATAATTATTCAAATAAATGTTTCTCATTGTAAATGTTTAATCATTGATTAATCTTGTATATTGTGTATATACAAGTTTAATATGTAAACACCAACATATTAGAATTAAATTTAATACCTAGTGTTTTTGATTAAATTGACAGTTTTGTATACCCCAAATTAAAAACACATTATCGACTTTTATCATATATTTTGTAAGTAAAACAGTACTAATAGTAAGTATTCTGCTCCATTAATCTCGATCATTGCAAGGTTAGCGCTATGCGTTAGACAAAGACGTCGCGTAAAGGTAGTGGGTGAAGATAAGATAGAGCGAGTCTATCGCCGACGTCAAATGACGTGCAGGAATCCTATTGGCCGTCATTGAGACAACTTACACTACTTTACTAATCTTGGGTGGCGACAACTGGTTGTGGTGTCAGTAGTTCAGTTGTGCTTGTAAAATGAATAATTGTAAGTATAATGAAAGTATTTCTTTTATATTAGACTATTCCGTTACCACATACAAAGTGTACTGCAGTAGTGTTTGAGCTCATTTATCATATAATTATAACAGTTTAGATGAAAATAGCTTTGTAAATTTGAATGTATCTAAATGGTTACAATGGTCAGTTGACAAGGGTTTGCAGTAGTTGTTTTTTTTTAATTTTTAGATGCTGAAATTTTTACTTCGTATTTTTGTGGAAAATAATAGTAACTTTGTATTGCTAAAAAACTAAATCCTCAAAATTAACAGAACAAATAATCTTAGAAAACAATTACGCCAATCGACAAAAAAAATTACAATGCAGGGGCAGTTGGGATTCAGGTCGGGGCGCAACACGGTGCAACAAGTATCTAGAATTTTATTGGGCATAGAGAATGTCTTTGACAAAGTTTGGATCGAAGGCCTATTCTATAAATTATTAAACATCGTCATTCCACCCCATCCTATTAAACTTATAGATTCGTATATTTTAAAAGGGAATTTCTATGTCAGCATAAATAACACGCACTCAGCTACCAAAATAATAAAAGTCGGAGTTCCACAAGGTTCCATCCTTGGACCCAAGCTTTTTTCGTTTTATATGAACGACATACCAATCTTCCCCCGAACAAACACGGCCTTGTACGCCGATCACACGGCCGATGTTTAGGTCAATATCGGCTAATGAGTGGCAACAATTATCACGTTACTTTAACTCAAGTGTTAGAATCTGAGAAAAAACTTAAAATTGTATCACTTATCAATTTAAAATCAGATAAGAAAGGCAGCTTCCTTTTAAAAGACTTTTCAATTTATGAAGCAGCTGTAGAAGACGATCTTATTAATATTGATCATATTTTTGACTTTGAATTATATCCCGTAGACTGTGTTTCCGAAAGCGATATGCAACTGCTAATTTATATTAGCGGTTATATTATTCATAAAATTAAACAAAAATGTCAAGATTGTGCAAGCTTGTTGTCTGCAAATAAAGACTTAGAAATTGATTGTAATAAGGACGTAAGTAAATATCTTATGCTTTTAAACAGAGGTGGTCTGAAATATCCCAAAGCAGACTTTACTGAAATTATTATAACGGTTTACTCGGTATTCCAAACTTTAATATGTGAAAAATATGAACAAGCTTTTTTAAAAGAATTTCTCAAAAAAAACTCACGGTGGCATTGTCTATGAAAGAAATAAAGAATGATAATATTGACAATGAGCAATTTTACGAAAAATGTTGTAAATGTAGTCGTTCAATATGTGAATTGTATAAAATAGGTGTGTCTACAATGGCAAATATTATGTTAAATAATTATACTAAAGTAGAAAGTGATATTAGTTACACGGAAAATAAAGAAACTTAATAATTGATGTAAGTATCCAGTAAGTACCTGTATATTTAAATGTATTTTCTTTATAGAATTTAATTTGGATCTGTAGTTCATAACGTGTTTAACTGTTTAATCGAAGCGTTATATATTTATTTGATGTTTAATGTATTTTTAAGAACTATTGTTTAATAAAAGTTTATTTCTATCATATTAGTAAGATTTATTTTAATTTTTATGACCCACTTATTACATCCAAATTAATTTTTGCAACCAAAACTTGAAAATGTTTAAGCGGTTAATATCCCTTGATGCATTGTCGTGCCTATATCGTATTGAATATGAAACGTTGCATGATATTATTATTGTTATTTACTACAATACGCTTACTGAAGACTATAATGCTCCCAAAAAAATATTGTATCGAAAATGTGTTGAGAATATCTTAAAATTGTACAAAATGTCACTTAACATTGTTCTGCTGCATTTAATGCTGTGTGAGGCGATCGGCCACTTCTGTGACGTCAGCAATCCTAGGGTCAGGCTCGTAAGATAGAGTAGGCTCTGACCACATGCATCACGATGACCAAATATAACGTCCACCACCCAAAGTCGTCCACAATCAGAATCACACTCCCGAGAAAGGACGGGGGACGTGCTCTAATCGATGTCACCAATCTGCACTCTTCCCAACTGAATCAGCTTAGAGAATTTTTCTATCGCAAAGCCGAAACCTCCGACCTACACCGAGGTGTTAAACCGGCAGATAAAAACTACAGTCCGCTTAACCTCAACTTGACCAACAGAGATTTAACGCCAGTCCCTGATGCACAAAAGAAACATCAATGGGCACAAAAAGAACTACATGAGTACATGGTCGACATTTCAATGATCTGAACCGGGCGCATATAGACAAGGAAGCCGATCGTATAACAATATTTAAATTTCCCAAAGATTCTACATAATGAATAAAGTGGTTGGGTGCAATACATAGGGATATGTGGTAACAAGTTCATCTGTAGTGTATATCAACAATTCTGACGAAAAACTTATCATTCGTAATGATACAGCTATCCGGGCGCGTCACGAAATGTAGATGGCGTTGTCACAAACGTCAGCTGGCGTCGGCTGGAGCCGGATCGGGATAGCGCTAAAAAATAGTGTACATTCTTGGAGTAATTTTTATTGCTAAAATTTGGAAAAACTTAGCCATTTTGACATCATTACTCATCTTGGGGATGCGAAAAGACCTCTTAAAGAAGATGAAGAAAAATTAAAGGCTGGTCACATTGTTTTATGCGGGCAAACAAACGACGCTATTTCGGGGTTATGTTTGCAAACATCCAATCGTAGAGTAAGGGCCGTAGCCCGGAAACCCGTAGGGTGGAAAGGACGTAGGCCGGAATCCACACAGCCATGTTGATATAATACAGCAGTAAATATAAATGAGCAACTGTGAGAAAATTCAAATAAAGAAAATTCAAAACCCTTTAGTTCTCACAAGAACTTTTGTACTCTAAATGTACATTTCGACTGCTAAGCAGTCATCATCAGTAGAAAAAATACAAAAAGGAAAACTACAGCGAAAACTGAAATCACAGTTACGGTGCAGAAACGTCCCTATTGCTTGGTAAGCCAGAACTCACGTGAGTTCTGTTAACAAGTTTTTTGGATAATGTAAAATTTCAAATTTTATCATATTGCCATGAAACACATCCTTTTGGAGAAATGAAATAATTCGCAAAATAATCTCTAACTGCAACACCTTTGACATTGCTTCTTGTTCCAACATTTGCAATATTTTGCAAAGGACATTCATAAAGAGTGTCTTCAAAACATAATCCATCATGTTTTCGAACATAATTGTGAAGAATGCAGCACGCTTTTACGATACTATCAGAAAATTCAATATTTGTGTCAAGCGACCTATGAAATATCCTCCATTTATTCGCTAAGATACCAAACGAGCACTCTATCATTCTTCGGGCTCTTGTTAACCTGTAGTTAAAGATACGTTGCTTTACCGATAGATTTCTGCAAGGGTAAGGTCTCAATACATGTTCTGAGAGAGCAAATGCTTCGTCTCCTACAAGTACAAATGGCATTGGCCTTCCATTATCGTCATTAATTAAACATTTTGGTTCTGGTACATTTAAATCATTCCTTTCAAGTATGTTTGAAAATACTGATTTTTTAAAAACATTAGAATCGCTAGATGAACCAAAAGCGCCAACCTCTACGTAAAGAAAGCTTTACTTAGAATCCGCTATTACTAAAAGCACAGTAGAAAAATAAGATTTATAATTAAAAAATTCAGAGCCGCTTGAATTGGGTCTTTTTATTCTGATATGTTTCCCGTCTATTGCTCCAATACAATTAGGAAATTGTGTGATGTTACTAAATTCATTGGCTATTTTTAACCAATCATCACTTGTCAGTTTCGGCATATAAATTGGCAGTAAACACTCCCAAAGAGCGTCACATGTATCTCGGACAATTTCCCTTAACGTTGTTTCTCCAAGTAAATATTCATAGTGCAGCGATACGAAGCTGTTTCCTGTTGCTAAATACCTGAAACAATGAAAAAGTTTATTTTTTTTAGGACAGGAATTACAAAAAAAGTGGAAGAATTTAAGAACGTGTTTCAAACGGGAATATGATGCACAAACAAAAGGACCTTCAGGAACAGGAGCTAAAAAAAGGCGTAAATATATTTACTTCGATCAGTTATTGTTTTTGCGAGATTCCCTGGAGAGCAGACAAACTTCAAGCAGTCTTGGTAACAATAGCCTCACAGACGATGTAGAAAGCGAAATGGAAGAAACAGAAGATATACCAATTGAACTCGATACCCCCCAATCCAAAACTATCGCCAAACCTATTGTTATTACTCCAACCATTCGAAAGAAGACTTCTCAAAAATCATACGAAGAATCTTTGCTGCAGATCTTTTTGTTATCTCTACTACCTACATTTAAAAAGTTTAATGAAGATCAAAAATTCATTGCACGGACAGAAATTATGAATGTTATGAGGCGTATACGTTTGTCAGGAAATAATTACCAAGGTCCAAGTGGATACCATGCAAACCCATGGAATGGCAATACTTCGCAACAAAATACTACTGCCCAGTACTTCTCCAATTTTATACCAGTTCATCAACATGAAGGGCCAATCAGTCCTTCGCAATCAGTTGTTATGTCACCCACCACGCAAGAGTCATGGGAAACCGCGTCCGAAGTTTCTTCTCTATTTCGTTCGTAATATTTTCTATTGAATAAATGTTTTTTAACAATCATGCTTTTTTACTTACCTTAGAGTCACGGCCAATCTTTCCTGTGGTGGTACAGCCAGACGTAATGTATTTTGGTATGAAATACGACGTCCTAGTACTTGCAACAAGTTGTCAACACTATCAATATTCATTCGAAAATAATTGAAAAATTTGGTCGGGTACTCTCTCAAACTATCAAACAACTTATAAAATTGTCCCTTCAAAAGTCGTTTGCTTAGAATTGGATGAACCCAAAATAACTTTTTTTTTGCTTTCTGTTTCGCGCTAAACTGGAGCACAAACACATGCAATTTCTACAAAATCCAAGTTGAACTGACCTGTACAACCAACTATTGAGTAGCCAGTGCGCGCTGCTAGAGATAACCGGCAACTTTTTAAGTGACTAAACTATTTAATTGCCTAACACAAACGTTGCTAGTGCGCGGGAAGCCTTACAAACAATCCCGAGTTTATAAAATCGAAATTTAAATTAATTTATTTTAATTATTTTAAAATATTCTTATTAATAAAACATTTATTATTGTTATAAAAAAAAATATGTACTATTTATTATTATATTTTATTTATTTTAATTTAAAATAAAAATAACGTAATAAAACAATTATTATTATTAAATAAATACCGTCATTTTCTTTTTAACGTGATATCTTACTTATTTAAATTTAAAAAAATATATATTATGTTTTAGATATTAATAATCTAAAATGTCAATTTAATTTTATATTTTATTAATTATTGTTATATATTTTTTAATATATTAATTCTAATTTAAAATAAAAATTACATAGAATAGTTTTGTTATTATATTTAAAATAAAAATTTTATTTTGTTTTATATAAAAATAATCTAAAATAACAATTGTATTATATGATTATTATATATTTTACTTTATATTGTCACGAGTCGACTTAGTCTTATTTAGAATATTTCATATTAATTATTAAAGTAATTAAAATATTACTTATTTGTCACAATATGGTGCAATACATAATACAGATCAATACGATTTGGTCACCTGACCCACCTCATGTTATTTTAAGAATATCAAGGGGCTGTATGCACTCTTTCTTTGTTGCACAATTGCATACAATATTGATTGGTCTATTTATAAACTAATCTGGGTCTCGATGCATTCACGATATCTGCAGTGCACCTATTGATTATTAATAAAACCCCTCCAACTGCTCTGCATCACAGAGTATAAATAGGGATAAATCTTACTGGTACGACTACAGTTTACGATTGAGCTAGTTAGTCTGATCTACCCTAGAGACATGAGTCTCTGCCATCTACTATAGCTACGACTCAAATACCTCTCGCATATTGGGGGCCTTGAGCCCCAGATTAACAAACTGTTTTGTAACGCATGTAAGTAATTTTAACTTAGTATTAAATAATATTGTAAATTATTAACTAAATATATCTCTGTTGAATTTTGGTTGTTCTTATAATATACCTAGACATTATGTCACAAGCTACGACCCCCTAACGTGACAATATTAATTTTAATTTAAAATTATAATTACCTTTTAGGTTTCATTTATTTAAGTTTTTAAATAAAAAATACATTTTATATTTAATTTTTTTTATCATTTCGCGCTTCGACTGCCAGGGTCATTAGCGCAGGTGTTGATTAGACAGATATATTTAATTTATTAAGCTTTGAAATCGTATATTATGATACAAGATTGATAAGTGCCTCATAATAGACCGAAAACAATTAGGAAAACGAGTATTTTCAATTTTTTTAGACTGTTCCAATAAGGGACTTAACGATCGAGTGCCGTACAACGTTTTTGCGCTGTCAACTTTACTTATAAAAATAAAAATACCGTTGAATACTACTGTAAGGAATTAGATTTATTCTTGTTAATCAAGTTAGTTCTGAGTTTTGACGTAAGAAAAATACATAATTTTATATATTTTTGGATTTCTCTTCGTGGATTTTTTTTCTTAGATTTTTTTGTGAATGTTTTTAGTTTGAATTTTTTGCCGTTACGCAAATCAATTATTGGCGTAAGGTTACCATGGCATTCTAAAAAATTTTTTTTTTTAATAAAAAACTTAAAACTAAAACAAACTGCGAAGTGTGATACGTCATTGAAATCAGAATAAAAACACTCTGTTTAATTTAAATATGGAAAAAATGCTTGTCCGCCCGTAAGAAAATGAAATTGACAGTCGAAAATCAACCATGAAAGCAGTTACATGAAATGTGATAAAAGAAATATAGTAAGGGTAAAAAAGTGTCTGAATAATGCAATAGCGAGAAGTTTTTAAAAATTCCGATGTCATATTTTGTACATATTTTTTCCGATTAAAAAAAGTTATATAATGACGTTTTTGCGCTTCATTCAGACTATTACTATGTAAATTTTCAAGCCGATCGGTAAAGTCGTTTTTGAGTAATAAAGCGTTTCAAATGCATGTGAAGGTCGCGTTTTATGAAGATTGGGAGAAGATTTGGAGCATCAACAGCCCCACAACCATGAAGCGCTTCCGATGGAGGTTGCTGTTTTGCGGCTGAAGCAAGTTTTACGGCAACGTTCTGAAAATGAAACTGTTTCATTACGAAACATTTTTATTGAGGAGCAAGCCATACGGCAAGATGTAGCATTGGAGTTGGGTGGTTTTGCAGGAAAAAATAAAAAAATGATGGAGCGTGCTAGAAAACCGGAATTCCCCCGATTCCAGCGGATTTGGTAGAAATGAACAACTCTCTATGAATTCCAAGGTAATTTTCAGTTACTATTAATTAAATTATTTTCATGGTTCTCCGTGTGAAACTACACCGGATGTCTCAATTTTATTCTGGGGAACTTCCGGAAATGGATACAAGACGCAACAATGAACGAAACACTTCGCCTGGACTTTCCTATACATTTAAATACATTGTTTTATATTTTCCAACACTTTCGATATACACCTGTCTAGACACGACTAGTTAAAGTAAATAGTTCTTATAAGTTGTAACATCTTGAAGCGGTTGAAGAAAGACCGACCGCTGCGCTGCAAGCATAAGGTTGGGTAAAATATTCGGACTGAATCAACGGAAGCGCGGAAATTGATATTTGAAAATATATTAATAACTCGAGAAGTATTATTTTTAGCAAGAAATTACTCTTATTAATTTGTATTTAGAATTTCAAAACCTTTCTGATTTTAAAGCCAAAATGCCACGTTTCCATTTTAAAAAAAGTTATTTTTTACCGTGGCCGCCTTATCAAAATTGGAAACTCAAGTTTTTTTCTTAAATACAATCGAGAAGAATTTGCCCTACAACTTTGCTCTTGGGTTTGCGAGTCTATCTATTAAAATAAAAAAGTTAGCCTACACTGAACATTAAACGACTAGTACAAGAATACAACTGCTGTAGAAAGTATGTGAAATTCTTCGAAGGACAAAAAGATTATTAAGGGGCAAAAAATTCGATTTTTTGTAAAATATTCTTCTAGAGGAAACAAAAGAAGAAATCAATTTTTTATTTTTGTAGCGAAAATTTTGGGGTGGAGGGGGAACAGTAGGCCCCCTAAATATTAAAGTATCAAAAAAATATTATGATATTCGGATTTTGCTATTAATGGTGAGCTATATTGCTTTAACAGAAATATTTTATTGCCCCCCGTTAAATAAATAAAAGGGTACCAATTTTCAATTTTCAAAAATTCACAGCAATGAGCAAAAAAAAATTGGTTTTTGAGAAATATTTTATTGAAAATTTCCAAAACTTTAGAGGGGCGCTATTGCAATCGTTTTCAGATTTTCAAAATTAGTTATATTTCATGGTATAGTACCCTCCAAGGGCTGCCAAACAAAATGTAGTTGATCCCGATCAGATATGTAACCACATAGTCTATAATTCAATTTTTACCAAAAGTGGATAATTTGCAGTTGGATTTAACGATTTCTCATTTCATTTACTCAACAGTATTACGTGCTCGTTTGTGGTACCTAGCAGCACATCTTTGAGGATTAAAATAAAAATATATCTGTAAGTGATCATAAAATGTCTGTGCACTCTGCAGTAATGGAAAACCCCCTTAAATATATTGCTATGATATTTAGAGGTGTTTGATTTGACTGGGGTTTTGTGGTTGCTGGAAGGCAATTTTTGGATTGTTTGTTGCAGTTCAATTTGCATTTGGAGATTTATGAAGACTTGTAAGATTTTAATGTTCTGACTTATAAACCCAGGGTCGCGTATTTTTGCTAGAATTCCTGTTATAAATTCTAATAATTGTTATTTTTCGTATGGTACTGAAAGAAAAGACAAACACAACAGATTGATACAAAGACTATTTATGTTAATTGTATTTATAATTTAATTTAGAATTGTTAAAAAGGTTTAGTTTATAAGAAGTTGTAGAGTTACTTGATTTGTGCGTCGATAAATGTCAGTTTGGATGTCAGTGTCAAAATGACAAACATATTCAAAAGGATACTGATGAACATGAGATTTATTTGTTTGTAATAAAAATAAAAATCAAAGGAGGAAGAAAAAAGATAAAGAAAAAAAGAGAGAAATTTGTTTGATTAGTTACGGCTCGTCCGTGTAAATAAAGACAAGGAATTTGATATCCTCTGGAAAATCAAGAGGAAAAACGAGTCTAGAAGCTAGATAAAAGTAATTACGTGAATAAAAGAAGAAAATACAAGAAATAACAACGAATTAAAGAAAAATCCAGAAGAAGTATAAATAAAAAGTGATCGAGGAAATTTGTACGTTTGTGATGCTATTGAAACCAAATTGGTAATAATATAAAACAGTTAAAGAAGAAGATTCAGATTAAGAGAGAGTATTTGTTGTTGCTCGAGAGGCCAGCAGAGCGTTGTGCTAGAGCGAGGAAGAAGAAGACGTTAAGATAAGTGTTTATTTGTTAAAAAAAGACGATAGTAGTTAGTAAAATTTATTCATTTTCGGAAACCACATTTAGAAATTCATTTATTTAATAAAAAGTATTATTTTGTAGAGTTGATATCGTTGTGTGTTTATTTCTATTTAAAAATTAATTTAAACAATTTATTTTACAAGCAAAATAACGACCCTGAGAAAGTTAAAAGAGTCTCAAAGCAAGTTTAAATTTAATTGCGTGAATTGCAGACAGATTAAGGATTGTTTTCTAGTAGTAACAAGGTCAAGCATATCATTGCAATATTTAGGATCCCCCAAAGTCGTGAGAATAGAATTTAAAAATACATAAGTGCAATAAATTCATTGTTAAAAATTTCTTACTGAAAATTTTCTTTCTCTCATACACGTTCCTATAGTTTTGGGTTTATATTATACAAAGAAGACAGCTTACACCTAGTGCTAAATTTGTTTATTTTATGGCCAAATGTACTTAAACTGTAGGAGTAATAAAATTTATTGAAGGGAGCTTAAAATTGTCCAAATAAAGTACCTGATGTAACTCAGAGGGGCGAAATGGTAAGTTAGCTGTTGGCATTCAGTATTAAACTGTAGTGTAGTGTTAATAGTTCGTTAGAATAAATATTTTCCAATTTTTGAAAGTACATTCAAGGTAACTAACAAGTCTTTTCACTCATGTTTTTTTTATTTATATGTGTGAATAAATAATTATCTGTACCTTTCAAATTAATTTTTGCAATTGCTTCTATTATTTATTTGTAATCTGTTGTCACTGTCCATTTACACAAGATTTAATAAGTTTGTAAAGTTTATACCGGTAGCGATTTTTGCTAACTAAAATCACGTATTTAGTACTAATACAGCAAAGCAATAAATTAAATGAAATAAATTAGTAAAATTTTTTAGATGCCTTTTTGTTGCGTGTGCGGAGAAAGAAGGCCGGTGGCTAGAGACGGCGGTAAGTAAATTTATCTTTGTGTTGCCTCCAGTATTTCTTTGGCAGTATGAATATGAATTCGGAGTGATAATAATATGAAGGTGTTGCAAAAGCATAATTAGACCAAAAAACTTCGAAAGGTAATTTTGTCGGTTACTTTAGGGAAAAGGATTCCAATTTACGTATGCCCCTAAGCTGCTACAGCTCCCAAAAAATTATTAATATAAAGTAATACAATTTGGTTTAGTAATAGTAAGCATTACTATACAACCGCATCAAAATAAAATCATTTAAAACAGGGGTTCCTCAACTAGGGGGGTGGTGATCGTATTAGATTAATTTTTGAAATCTTTAGTTTATTTGCCCATTTGAGCTCGGAATACGATTTTACGTTAAAAAGTGCATAAGTGGTAATTTATTTTGATATATTTTTTGAACTTCTAAAATTTAATATATAATAACGGCTTGAACAAAAATGGAAGCGGTGTAACTTTCTTACTTTTATTTTCAGGCACTACTTTATAAAAGCTTTTACAACTACAACGTTTCATGATTAGAATCATTTCCTAAAGTATGGCTACATAGCTTCCAAACACCCAGTAGAAATAAGACACCTACGAAGCGCTTTGTCAGGGGACTTTTTGAAGTTTTTTGGACTAGAACATTTCTTGGCTTTTCTCAGGACTAACGGGTTTCCAAAAAAGTTTTTCTACCTCGGAGCGAGACAAATCTTTTTATTTGCAAAGTAGTTGATCACTTTTTCTATCAATTTGTATTCGAAATTTGTGAATGACAGTTATTCTTAGATAACAGCTTTTATAATTTTCTTATATTATGTAAGTTTGCCCAGGTTAAAAAACCAAAAATTAATGATTACTGGTCCACGGATGTCTTTACAGCTACACCATTTGTTTCACAAATTATGTCACGTGATAGATATTTAATTTTATTGCGTATGTTACATTTTGCCGATAATAGTAACATCAACAAAGAAGACCGACTTTTCAAGCTAAGGCTTGTGATAGACCACCTAAAGAATAGCTACAAAAATATGATGCACCCTTTCAACAATCTATGTATTGATGAAAGTTTGATGCTTTTCAAGGGGAGATTGCAATTCAAGCAATATATACCTTCCAAAAGACATCGCTTTGGCATAAAATAATTTGAATTATGCGACTGTGAGACTGGATATATTCTCGATTTTATTATTTATACTGGAGGTAAGACCGAAATTACTACGTTCTACGACGCATTGGGAAAATCTGGTAACATTGTCCTTACCCTGATGGAGCCATACCTGTCTAGAGGACATTCTTTGTTTGTTGACAACTGGTACACCAGTCCGCTTTTATTTTCTTGGCTACACGATAGAAACACCAATTCATGTGGCACAGTGAAAAAAAATCGAAGGCATATGCCTCCCATGCCGGAAAGGCTAGCCAAAGGCGAGGTAGTTAGCTATACAACGAAGAATTTGTTGTGTCTAAAATGGTTAGACAAGAGAGAGGTGAGAATGCTAACAACTCTTCACCCCAATGGCATGAAAACCACCGGAAAACAGGGACAACATTGCGATCGAAAAACGAATTTGCATCATCGATTACAATAACAACATGGGGGCCGTAGATAAAACTGGCATGCTCATGAGTTCAACCGAATCGGTAAGAAAAACCATAAAATGGTACAAAAAAATGTTTTTTCATTTGTTGGACATGAGTGTGTTGAATGCCCATGTGTTATACAAGATGACAAGTGGAGAAAATATCCCACTTACAAATTTTCAATTAGCGCTTATAAAGAAAATTATTGCTAAATATCAAAAAATAAAACCACGACCAACAACTAGCAAAAAACCCGATGACGCCCATTCACCTCTACGTCTTATCGATAGACACTTTCCATCGATGTATCCACTTGAAGAAGAAAAGAAGAAACCACCGTCTAAAAGGTGTGTAGTGTGCGCGAAGAAGAGCATTCGTAAAGAAACGCGGTATACTTGCAAAACCTGTGACGTGCCTTTATGCGTAGTTCCCTGTTTTGAGAGGTACCATACTATAAAAAATTTTTAATTATGTTTTTGTGTTTTTAATACATTTTACACTTATAATTTCTATCGGTTACGTATACTGCATTATAAAATATACCATAATCGCTTGTTTAGTTTTTTTATATTGTAATTGGTCGAAAAAAGTAAACATGTTATTCCGGGAGGCATGTATAACGTTGCCAAGCAAAATTTATTATTACAAAATATTTGCGATGAAAATTGTGATCATCACATTTCTAATTCAATATGGTCCTGGATATAATCCCCGCCGCAACTGCGGGAACCCTACATATCCGCGTCATTATTTCGTTGAGTAACTGCGCGAGCCGTACGTATCCGCAACTGCTTTCACTTGCCGCACGGTAGGTACCGCCGTATAAATTGTTTGCCGCAGTGAAAGGGTTAACGAAGAATAATTGCCTTTGAAATTAAAAACAAACAATTCGTCGCAATCTCAAGCATTTATTTCCGAAATAAAAAAAAGAGAGAGGAAAAAAGGTTCGAAGGAAAGTACTGCAGGACCGTAGTTGGTAATTTAATTTCCCATCTTCATTTTGTTTTTATTTCTTATTTCCAATGTCTACTAACTAAACAGTAACAAAAAAGAACGATGACGGCTTTTTTGCATTTTTCATCTAAATTTGATAATACATTTAATATTATAATTTTACTTTTGCAGTGTGCTTAGCAGACAAAAATAATAAACATCGCATATCATTGGCGGCAGCCCAAAATGCTTCAGTGAGCAGGTGCCACAATAGAAACTGCGATGCGCTGATAGGGAGTAAGTGCCGTTTCACATGTGGCTGACCATCAGTCGCGTACCATACGCGCTGACAACTAAGTGAATTGCTTCAAATTGTCGTTTTCAGATGTGCTGCGGATAGACGGTTCGTAGCGTTTCGTACGTCGGGCGTCAGCCGAGCCCTGACTGACGACGTATGGTCAGCGTACAGCTTGTATATAGAGGGGGGCTGACGCAACCGCCATATTTGCTCTTTGGTTGTGTGTAGTGTATTGTTGTAACGGGCTTTTTTTTTTAAATGGGTGGTTGCGCTGCTCCAAATTGTTCCAACAGCGATAAAAAAAGGGCTATAAATTGTATTGTTTCCCAAGTGAAACAGAAAGAAGAAAAAAGTGGCTTCTAAACTGTCGTAGAGATAGATAGATGGACACCTACAAAATATTCTAGGTTATGTTCGGTAAGTTTGGATTTTTTATGTTTATAATTATATTTAGAGCTTGTGGATATGCATTGTAACGCTAATTTAATTTTCAGGTGCATTTTGAACAAAATCAGTTTGAACTCGCACGAGCAGATGGTTGGAAGAAATTGAAACCGAACGCTGTTCCAACACTTTTTAATGTTCCAAATCCTCCTCCAAAATTTGAGCTAAAACGAAAACAGCAATCAAGGGTAAGAATAAAATTCAAGATTATATGAAAAACATCATAAAAATTGAAATTAGGTTGATTCATGAAGTATATTGAGTAAAAAATTAAGTGTTCTCCACGAAATAGTTGTTTATTAAAATTGTAGTTGTTATTTAGTTGCAATGCGATATGTTTCGACATGAAAATATCATCATCAGGCCAATAGTCAAGTCAAGATTAAAACATCTAAGAAGAATAATTTAAAATTAATATGATAATGATATCAGAGCGAACAATCATAATAACTACGTTCTTTATTTTTAGAATAAGATTGCTAGATCAACTGAAGACTGTCCAGTGAAAAATTCAGTTGAAGAAGAAAATGTGGAACAGAACTCGGATAGTATTATTGCTCAAGAAAATAAAAAAATTAAAGAGCTTACTCTACAAAATACAATTTTGAGAAGAAAACTGAGAAAATTGAAAGAAAAAAATGATAAATCATTAAAAAAATTTACATAAATTTTTATCGCCTGAACAAATTGTAAATTTAGCAATAGATAAAGGAAGTAAATATGAATGAGCACTGCGCCGAAATGGAGTAATGAGAACATAATAAAGTGCTTAAAAATAAAGTTTGCTCTTGGCAAAAATGGGTACATGTATTTGCGCAATACAGGCTACCCTGCACCTGCATATAGTACGCTCAATAGAAAAATTGCAAATTTAAATATGGACTTTGGTTTATATACTAAACCTATTCTCGCTTTAGCAGCTAAAGTATCGGCAATGAAGGAATTCGAGAGAGACTGTGTTTCATTCATCGATGAAATGCAAATACAACCAGCGGTAATTCACGTATCTATCTAATTTTGAATATTTCAAATACGTAAAATATTTTCGTTCCAGAATTGTTTTGATCCATGTACCAAGAGGTTCTATGGGCATATTACTCTTGGTAACAATAATGAAGTAGGGAATCACATCACCGTTATTATACTTCGTGGGCTCAATACAAATTGGAAACAAATAATGGCTTGTGATGTTACGGGAGCCAGTACAAAGGGAACTGATACAATTGTACAAATTAAAGAAGTCATCAATGCTGCTCATTCAGTAAATTTAAAAGTACGAGGGATTGGCTCGGACATGGGATCCAATAATCTTGCGATGTGGAATATGTTGGGCGTTGAAGTATCACGGAATATACGAGTGCCTTTTTAATGGATTAAATGTACATATATTTGCTGATTTCCAACGTCTACTAAAGAACCTTAAATCAGCAATGCTGAATAAATCTGTATTAAAAATAGATGAAACTCTTGCTGCTGCAGAAGAACTTCCTACAGTTGCCATAAATGGTGATTATGTGCGACAACTATGGGAAAAAGATTTACAAAACCCTTCGGGATTAAGATATCTTCATCATCTTAAAGATACAGATGTGTATCCTAACCATTACAACAAAATGAATGTTGGTGCAGCAACCAGGTAATAAATATTAGATTTTTTTAATGTAAACACCTCCTTTCATGCATTTTAAAATTTTACTAGGTTTTTCTCTGTGACAACTGCAGCAGGACTAGAAACTGCAGTACGGTTACAAATTTTACATAAAGAAGCTTTGACTACCGCATGGTTTATACGTCTCATCTGGACCTGGCATTCTCTTGTTACATCAAGAAGTCGAAAAGCATCTATTACATTAAGAAATATATGTAGATATCAAACTTCAGTTTCTAGAAAAATTTATAAAAATTGTTCAGTTACTTAAAATAGGAGCAGGTGGTTGGAAACCTTTAAATACTGGTTTAATTATGTCCACATTATCGTTTATAAATTTGTCAATAGAGTTGTTTCAAAAAAAAATATTTGTTTCTATTAGGATCACGATTAACCCAGGATGCTTTAGAAAACATATTTTCGCAAGGTCGAAGAAAGGGTGGAAAAAGCCTAATGCACTAGAATGCAAAAGGATTATGAAACTATTAGTTGTTTCCCAATTTATTTCAGATATTAACCAAACCAATTATTGCAGTGATGGTGATATTCATCTGATTGATTTCATAAAACATATTTCAAAAGATAAAAACAGTTCTGAAAATAATGGCGTTATTTTAAGTTCCACCGCTGTGCAACAAGAAAGTTCACAAATCTCGGTAACTGTTTACTAAAAAAAACAGTGTGTCCAACATGTACAGAATTTCTTTCAAAATCTGATAAAGAAAATGTTGATGAATCCTGTGCATTCTTAACAGAATATTCAAACCTTGGTGGATTGAAATTTGCAAATGACGCAATTTTTTCAATTATTGCATGTGAAAATGTATTTTTAAATAAAAAAAAAATAATTACTCTATAGTAATATCTCATTAGATAGCAATCCAATCGCAGCTGCGATAGCAGAAAAATGTGTGGAAATAGTCATACCAGAGTGTTGTGATCTAAAACAAAGAATTATTAAAGATTTCTTGGTTACAAGATCAATTTCCTATGCTAAATATGTAAACACAAAAACCATGGCAAGAGGTTCTGCTTCATTCCGATAGTTTTTGTATTCAATAAAAATGTGCTACTTAGTATGGTTTTTATTTCTAGCACCCACTTGAAAAACTAAAATATCTATTAGATTCTGAATTTAGATTCAACCCATGTTGTTTACTGCATGTTAATAGAGATAATTCAAATTTGGCGCTCAAAAAAAGAGCAAAAATGGCCGCCCCATAAGAACCATTTGTGAGCCAGCTCCCCCTTATATACCAGCCCTAGATCAGCGCGGTCTGGGGCACGATACACCTACAACGGTATGCTCATTATTCGTCTCAAATACGACCACTTGCGCGCATGACGTCACGTGCGAACCTCTGCTCGTACGCGATTGTCTCATGACTAGATAACCTTTCTACAATTCTACAGGTGTTTGGCGTTTATTTATATATTTATTGTTGTTTATTATAGTGGTTATTTATTTCACATTTAATCCGAAAATGCCGGGTTGTGCAGTGGCTACATGTGGAAACTGTAATAAAAAGACAACAGGGACAGAAATCAAATACTTTAGATTTCCGAAAATCGATGACATTTCCAAGAAATGGATTGTTGCATGCCGTCGTGAGGATAAAATAAACTTAAAAAATGGTATGTTAAATTAATATTATGTGGTATTTCAAAGTCATACTTTTTTATCTTATATTTTGTAGCATGTGTTTGTTCTGAACATTTTGAAGCCAGCAGCTTTGAAATACCTTTAAGGGAACGACTTCTTAATTATACTTGTAAAAACAGTCGACATTTGAAACCTGACGCGGTACCTACTTTAAAACTCCCAGGTAATAATGATAAACCAAAAAATAAAAGAAAAACAGAGGAAAGATTAAAACGTTTAGCAAAAAGAATTCGCACAAGTGAAATTAATGAAATGTTGAAAGCTAACGTTTCGGAAGCTGTTTTAGTTGAACCGAACCACAACGACAATAATAATACAGAAGTGGACAATACTGAAACAAATGTGAGAGTGGACTTAAAATCCGAATTAAAAAAGTAAGCCTGTACATTTATTTTATTATAGTTACATTTTTTATCTAAACTGTTATATTGGTTTCAGATCACGAGATGAAATACAAAAGCTTAACGAAATGTTAAAAACCGCTGAAAACCAAAAAAGAGAGCTACAAAATAAAATTAAATATTATAATGATATCCTGGCCACTGTTTTTACGGAGGGACAAATTAAGAAACTGCTGTATACAAATAAAGTAAAAAAGTGCATTGGTCCCCAGACGATATCGCATCTGCCATTTCATTAAGAAGTGCAAGTCCCAAGGCATATCGGTATCTGCGAGCACATAACTATCCCTTGCCTGTTATGTCCACGTTAAGAAAGTGGGCATCAAATTTTGATGTAAATCAAGGAGTATTAGAAAGTGTTTTAACGTTAATTAGAAAAGAATCATGTGATTTCAATAACATAGAACGGCTTTGTATTATATCATTTGACGAAGTTTATCTCTCTAATAAAATAGAAATTGATAAAAAAGAGCAAACAGTAGGTTCACACAAATCGTGTCAAACTGTTATGGTACGAGGTCTAACTTCACATTGGAAACAACCAATTTATCACCAGTATGATCAACCGATGACGAGAGATATTCTTGATAAAATAATTTCTGAATTATACAAATCAAACTTCACTGTTGTGGGAATAGTTAGTGACATGGGTACTGGCAATATAAAATTATGGTCGCAGTTAAATGTGGGTCATAGCAAAAATTGTTTTTTCCTACATCCTGAAAACAATTCTTTAAAAGTGTTTGTGTATGCAGACGTACCTCATTTGCTAAAACTTGCAAGAAACCATCTTGTTGACCATGGCTTTGTGTTGGAAAATACTGTGATTAATAAGCATTATTTTGAAAGTTTATTAGACATTTCCAGTTCGGAACTGACTTTAGCACATAAAATAACTCGACAACATCTTGAAGTAAAAGGGTCTATGAGACAAAGAGTTCGACTTGCTGCTTAACTATTCTCAAACACTGTCGCCAAATCAATTCAGTACTGTGGAGAACATGGTTTGATGCCTAAAAATAGCCACTGGCAGAAGGCTGCTGGAATAGTTCAGTTATTCAATGATTGGTTCGATTTGTTGAACTCAAGGTCCAAATGTAATGGAAGTTGTCCAGGAAAAAATGCATTTGGTACTGATGTAAAAACTCAAAAAGATCTGTTAAATAAGATGTCAGAAATTATAAATACAATGAGAATAGGGAAACATGAACAACTTATACCATTTCAAAAAGAAATATTGCTAACTAACAGATCATTGGCAGAAATGTACGATGATTTACGTGAGAAGTACCGTGTTGAGTATGTTTTAACATCTCGTCTTAACCAAGATGTTCTCGAAATTTTTTTGCCTATATTCGGGGTATGGGGGGAGCAAATGACCACCCTTCTCCACTTGACTTCAAGTATCGTATGAGATGGTTTATATTAGGAAAACATTCAGCAGCAATCTTTACAGAACATAGAAATACCGAGGAAACTAATGAAGAATGTTTACTTAACATTACAGAAAAATCGAGCAGCGCCCTCAAAAATAATACACTATGTAAAGAAGATATTTGTTTAACGCAAAAGGTCCTTTTTAATGTTACTGAAAAAGGAGTAAGCTTGGATGAGCAGGAGCAGGGTGATTGTGAAGATGCAACAATTTTTTCTAATACATTTGTGCAACCGCAATACTTAGACGAAGAAGCTGTCGACGAACAAATTTTGCAATTGATTGAAAATTTCGAAGTAAAACAAAAGGTTAATAATGAATCTCTGAAATATATAGCAGGCTATGTAGCTTACAGGTACAAAAATAAATACTCCTTGGGTGTTCCTACAAATAATTCTCAACTCAATAATAACAATATACCTAACTGGTTGCAGTAGATTTCTAGAGGATTTTTGATGGAACCAAGTAACGAGTTATTATAAGCAGCACAGAAACTTGATGCTGAGTTCTATGTTATGCATGGAAACTCCTTATCTAGTGAAAAAAAAAATTTCTAAAACTGGCGCAGAGAACGATGAATAAATTAGAAGGTACATCAATTCCATTTGAGGTGATTCTCTGCCTAAGTAGGACTAGAACTTACATCAGGTTACGGGAGCTTAATCGACGAATTAGTTTTCAAAATTGTCAAAAAAAATTAGATAAAAAATGTCTAAATTTACAAATTATAAAAAATAACTTCTTATTAGATCAATATTATTAGGTTTTTTTTATTAGTTATTAAACTCTTGAAATATTTTTTGAATTATTATACTTATAATGTTTCACGTCTTGTTTTGTTTTATAGTAAAAAATGAGTACTACATTATGTAGGTGTATCGTGGTATTTCTGAAATATGCTTTTAAAACTTGTGTAAAAAATAAATATTTTTTCATTCTTTTTTATAATTGTGTTTTTGTGTGTTACTTTATTTTTAAAATGCCTAAAACATCCGTATTTTTCAATTAGTTGCATAAAGATTAAATTTGCATCATTTTTCAATTTTTTTGTAACTTTTACATTGATTATTTTAGCTTCACGTAAAAAATAAAATCCCGTTTGGTGTTCCTTCATCAATTTTTAATTATTTTTTAACATCATTATAACCTAAAATAATCTATTAAAAAGATATTACTTGGCTTAATTGACTTTATAACAAAAATAATAAAATTTTCTCAAAATAAATAATTATTTCACGATTTACAATGCGTTATACATACAGAACAAACATGAACGCAGGCGTCACGAGCGATTTTGCTTCGCACGTGACGTCATCCAGCTGGCGGTAGACATATTAGCTGCGCATCGGCATACCGTTGTAGGTGTATCGCGGTCTGGGGCCATTATGCAGATGGCGGGTTTCACATGTGCGTTGACCGTAAGTCGCGGATGATTCTCTATGCACCGTAGATTGTTGCATCTTTGCATGTTGCCATCACCAGGTTTCAAATTTTGTCATTTATCGTGCGTCTGTGACTGTGGATGGTTGAGTAGACCATGGCTGATAACAGAAGCGATTTCAACATCGATACAGAGTTATTAATAACTGCTGTACAAGAACAAAAATACATCTGGGATTCCTCAAACGAGCATTATAAGGATCGTGATAAGAAAAGTAGTGCCTATAAAGGTATTGCAGAAATGCTGATAGCAGATTTTAATAATCTTTCGGAAACAAAGAAGCAAGAAGCAGGTAGGTAAAGAGTTGTTTAATATAAAAGAAATATTTGAATTAATTCCTTTATTTATGTATATCAACGTTACATTAATTATATAGAAAATTAATTATAAACTTTAAACTCAACTAAATCCAGCATTTGAATTATGCAAATAAACATGGTATACATTGTTTGACTATTATAAACAGAACTGACTACAGACAGACTAGATTATATTTTCGAGTCTTGCCAAGCTACACTACCTTCTGGGCTAGTAAAGTAATTCGCGAACTGATCTCTAATAGTACATCCAGATCTCCCAACAATCGGCGTAGGTGTGTTCATTTCTTCAAATCCTCTCACTGTCAAGGTATGAGAAAACGCATAACCGTCTCTCATACGTACGAAGTTGTGCAAAATACAACATGCTTTCTCAATTTTCTTTGATAGGCGAAAAGAAACATTGAGAGGTCTATGGAAAATGCGCCATTTGTTCGATAGAATTCCAAAAGTGCACTCAATGTATCTTCTAGCTCGAGTTAGTCGGTAATTGAAATTTTTTTATTGTTGTTCAAGTTTTTCCTCGCATATGGTCTTAAAATATGAGGGCTTAACTGAAATGCCTCATCAGCGACAATAACATATGGCATCGGTGTATTATTTCCATTATTCGGCAATGGCTTGTCTTCTGGGACTTGTAGTCGCTGGTCATCCAATCGCTTCCAAAACGAACTGTTAGTAAATATATTGGAATCGCAAAATTTTCCGTAAGCACCAACATCAATATATATAAAACAGTAATTTGCATCGCAAATTCCTATCAGCACCAGCGAGAAATAGTGTTTGTAGTTAAAAAATAAAGAACCACTTTTTATAGGTTTGATTATGCGTATATGTTTCCCATCTAGGGCACCGAGGCAGTTCGGAAAGTTAGCGTACTGCAAAAATTGCGAAGATATTTCAAGCCATTTGTCGTGTTTTGACTCATCTTTCAATAATTCCCAAACTTTATCGCAAACAAGTTCTATCCCGCTTATAGTAGATATTCCTAGTCGATATGTATAGTGGAGGTCTGTGAATGTGTTACCAGTTGCCAAATATCTGAAATAGAAACATATACGTAATGCATTTTATATAATGTTAAACTATTATAATAGTAGATAGTTAACAAATAAATATGTTATTTACAGTGAATCTGATACAAAAAAGATGGAAGACTGCAAGAGATGCGTACGTTAGAGACAAATCGAAATTAAAAAGGCTAAAAACCGGGAGCGCCCGAAAAAAGGTGAAGACATATGTATATTTTGAAAATTTAAGATTTTTAGATCGTGTCTTGGATTTAAATGAGTAAGTAGAAATATTAAATATTATAGCTCATACTGGAACTATTATTTTTATTGTAGGACTGAAACAAACTACGAAGAAGGAGATTCTCAAATTTATGATGAGGAAAATTCGGACAAAGAAGATGCTGGAGATATGCAACCCCAGAACCTGCCCAGCCAGAGTGAACAAACTTTTCAAAAAAAAGGGAGATCAAAGGATTACGTTGAACAGCAATTAATAACGATCCTTAAAGATTCCAAAACGTTCGAAGAAGATGACGACCGAGCGTTTTTTACATCGTTGCTGCCAACATTAAAGTCATTTAATGACACCCAGAAGCTTCAATTTCGATCAGAAGTGTTACGAATCATGATGGAGATAAAGCAGATTCCTGCTTATCGATCAAATTCTGTTGTTGTGCCTTCACCATCACCATCTAGCTCTGCCACTGGTTATTCATACGCTTCACATCAAGCAAGTAGCAGTTCCAGCAGGCATGACGACTTTATATTATATCAGCCAAATCAGAGAGGACTCTCGTCTCCAGGATATTCTGGATACATGCATGCACATCAATAGTAGAGTGCTCGGGCCAACATAACTCTTCAAATAAAAGAGTTAGTGGGCACTTTGGAGTTAAAAGCAACGAAGTAGCCAGTTTTGTAAAGCATGTTTTCCTTATTCTAAAACTAAAATTTGTCCTAAATTGTCCTGGCCAAAAAGGCACAATTCCAAAAATTTGAGTTACATATATGGTCGGAAAGCTTGTCTCAAAAACTTCCTACACAATTATTTTTGTTAAATTGTCTGTGACATTTCTATATTTTTTTAATTTTTGAAAAAACTCAAATGCATTGAAGCTTATGAGAAAACAAACTTTAAAACGCCGTTTTCTCGGTTTAGATGTCGGCAAAATTTAATGATTTTTAGCTTTGTTTTTACTCTACAAGCTAGTATATCTCATTAACCGTTTGCTTTATCAAAAAATTCACCTCTTTCATTTTTATAGCTGCAACACCGGGGACGATAACAGTCTTTGTTTTAGATTTTTAGGGCTAATAATAAACACAGGAAAGCCAAAAATCCAATGTACTGCATCATTATGGCCCGCGCGCTTCCGCTGCGTTCTCGATGCATATCTGTGACTCAGGTGCCGTCCCCACTACTTTTTCGGTGTTCCTCTTGCCGCACTACAGGTCGAATACCTCTACAATCGACTCATACGTAGTAAAAACAATGTTCGAAAATGAATAATTTGAATTGTATTCTATAATTATAATATCCTTGATAATAATAACAACAAAAAAGTTGAAATTCTTCCCTGTTTGTGCTTTTTAATAGGTACAAAAGGTAATAATAATTTTCGTAAAAAGTTAACCGAACAGAATCCCGTGGAAAAAATTACAGAATACTAATAGAAAAAAATAATATTAAAAATACTACTGAAAAGTACCTATACAGTATAAAATAATTTCTCATATAAATAACAGTATCAATAACTAGTACAGGTTTCTATGATGTGACCCAAAGCGCATTTATTGGAAGCAGTACCTAAAGTTCCTGTTGGGGCTAAAGCCATTGGATTTTGCGTTAGTTCGTGTTTAAATATCTCTTGGTAATTAACATCTCGTCCCATTTCTTTTGCCGCCAAAATTTGTTGTAAAAATTCTTGTCCCTGCAAAGGTGTTTTTCTTTTTTCTTTCAAGGGACTGTTAGGTAATTGTCGATGTCCTTTTAGTATGTTCAATTTTTTGAGAGGTTTATAAAACTGGTCGGAATCTATAATATCTACAAATTTTTTCAAAGTTTCTTTGCCCTTTTCGGATGCTGTTAGTAGGGATTCGAGCAAATTCTTGGGCCTTATTTAATTCGTTGAAATACATAATAAATGATCACCCTCGCGGTTAAAAACTTTAAATCTATTAAATTGCTCCAGAAGTCTGACTACGGTTTCTTCGTCTACAATCATTCGCTGAGGTGAAACCAGCAGAAACTGTAAGTTTACAATCTCTCATGCTCATTAATGACGAAGAAGACCGAGATGAGGACTGAATGTATTTATGTATGTAACATTCTTACATATTTTGAAAATTAATTTGGTACAACATAAGTGAGCTTATAAACATCATTGATACTGTTATTTATATGAGAAATTATTTTATACTGTATAGGTACTTTTTAGTAGTATTTTTAATATTAATTTTTTCTATTAGTATTCTGTAATTTTTTCCACGGGATTCTGTTCGGTTAACTTTTTACGAAAATTATTATTACCTTTTGTACCTATTAAAAATCACAAACAGGGAAGAATTTCAACTTTTTTGTTGTTATTATTATCAAGGATATTATAATTATAGAATACAATTCAAATTATTCATTTTCGAACATTGTTTTTACTACGTATGAGTCGATTGTAGAGGTATTCGACCTGTAGTGCGGCAAGAGGAACACCGAAAAAGTAGTGGGGAGGGCACTTGAGTCACAGATATGCATCGAGAACGCAGCGGAAGCGCGCGGGCCATAATTATGCAGTACATTGGATTTTTGGCTTTGCTGTGTTTATTATTAGCCCTAAAAATCTGAAACAAAGACTGTTATCATCCCCGGTATTGCAGCTATAAAAATGAAAGAGGTGAATTTTTTGATAAAGCAAACGGTTAATGAGATACTAGCTTGTAGAGTAAAAACAAAGCTAAAAATCATTAAATTTCGCCGACATCTAAACCGAGAAAACGGCGTTTTAAAGTTTGTTTTCTCATAAGCTTCAATGCATTTGAGTTTTTTCAAAAATTAAAAAAATATAGAAATGTCACAGACAATTTAACAAAAATGATTGTGTAGGAAGTTTTTGAGACAAGCTTTCCGACCATATATGTAACTCAAATTTTTGGAATTATGCCTTTTTGGCCGGGACAATTTAGGACAAATTTTAGTTTTAGAATAAGGAAAACATGCTCAACAAAACTGGCTACTTCGTTGCTTTTAACTCCAAAGTGCCCACGGAAGTGAAAATAAAATTGCTTGAGCACTCTACTACAAGTTTCAGCACCGTTTGGACCAGTGAACCAACCTACTGTCATGGAACTGACAAATATCCATATTGACAGCCAGACCGGCGGTGACTTGTTGCAATTATGATTTAATAAATACTTTTTCAGTTTTTGTGGTCTCATTTTATAACGTATTTCTCTACCTTCTATGATATTCATTTTAAATGGAATGCGGGGATTGTTTGAAATATGTATATACGTATACATAAGTATAAATAGGTACGTTGGAAAGGCAAACTCAAATTTTAGCCAAAATTCAACATCCTTATTTGGTTTGCTAGTGTGACTAATCCAATCAATCTTTGTACGCTACTGGGATATGTTTTAGGTAATTTAAAGTTTAACTTACCTCAAAGCTGCACATAGTCGTTCCACCGAGGAAATAGACACTCTGATGTGATCCGAAAATTTTAAGCCATTTTCTAATTTACAATGTAGTTCATCGAATGACTTTATGGACATACGAAAATAGTTAAAAAATTTTCTTTCATCTTCTCTAAGACTTGAATACAATGTCACAAATGTACCTTGTAGATTTCGTGCCATCACAATGGGAAGCACCCATATCCTTGTTTTCTTTGCTAATTGCTGTTTCCGTCTCCTGCGAATGAGCACTAAAGCGGCAACAGCGCGCACTACGTTCCGGCGTGAGTGCATTCTTCAACTGATCATCCGCGTGCATGTGAAAACAGTGGACTGGTGGTCAGCCGTGACCTTCGCGTACGCTACGCGCTGATGGTCAGCCACATGTGAAACGGCACTAAGTATAGCACGCCGAATGGGACATAAATAAATAGCGTGTTATGATATAAATATATCCTGTTAGGGTATAAAATAAGACAATATAGTGAATTTTTTCTTGTTAGGATATAAAGTTTCTTATTAGTACATAAAGTTTTCTTGTTAGAATATATAATTTCTTATTAGTATATAAAGTTTTCTTGTTAGGGTATATAATTTCTTATTAGTACATAAAGTTTTCTTGTTAGGATATATAATTTCTTATTAGTACATAAAGTTTTCTTGTTAGGATATATAATTTCTTGTTAGCACATAAAATTTACTTGTTACCACATAAAAGTTTCTTGTTAGGACATAAAGTTCTTGTTCGCAGATAAAGTTTTCTTGTTAGGACATAAAATTTTCTTGTTAGGATATATAATTTCTCACGTTAGAATATGAAATATTTCTCGTTAATATATAAACTTTTCGCGTTAGGATATAAAGTTTTAGAGCGCACGTCGATGCGCAGCAAAGGCGTGTCATATGACTCGTCATGGTGCCGACGTTATCAGGAACACCCGAATGGAGCCGAAGTGCGTGGCCAGATCATCTTATGCTCAGTCTATTTCAATACTCGTTAGCAGTTAAGGCTGCTCTAGGTACTTCCCCCTAGAAGCCTGCAATTGCAATTGATGTGTACATCAGCTGACCGAGTGTTTTTGATAAATTGCTGCTTTAACTATCAACCCGTTTTGGTAAGTAGATAGAATACTACATATGCTTATATACTTAATAATGTGGTTCAGTAATTTGAGGGTTGTTTCAATTATAACAGCTGAGTTTCAATATTTACCTGATGGTAGGTTCCCAGCATGGCTGAAGATCTAAATAATACAATCAACGAAATTTTGAGGAATCCCTCATTTAGAGCAGGGCTAACAACAGCAGAATTTTAAAGAAACAGACGTTTGTATTGATGGAATGTCTTTTAAAGTTAAAGGGGCAATTTTACATCATGGGCACTCTATACACGAAGGTCATTACACTTGTATAATAAATGTCGATGGTTGTTGGGTTAGTTATAATGATTTGGAAACGAAACGAGTCGAGTTTCCAACAAATTTAGAAAACGTTTATTTGTTATTGTTACAAAAACAAATCAGTAATTAAGACACAGTTCTGTATATGTCTAGCTATTTTTTTATTATGGTGGCTTTTATCTGTTTTATATTTACATACACTTCTGATATAAACTTCTAGACCCCCGTAGTGAATGTGAAATCATAATCTTAAGAGAAATAAGAAATTCGTCTACGCCAAAACCAGTCGCATTCTTCATGCGACTGTAGTTTTCCTAAGAAAAAACCAAATTTTGATTTTTGGGTAAAAGATTAGTTAACATGAAATAAAATCAGAAAAAAAACCTAAATTCGTTGATTGAAACTGATTGAAAATGAGGGGGTCGGAAAACATTGGATTTTATTAAATTAACTATATTAATAAATAAAAAAATTTATGGGGAAGACTGTGTGTTCTTTATTTTACTACTTTATAATATTAATAAAACAATATTGTTATATTACATATTACCTGGGGGGTGGTTCCCTACCAGGCCCGTCCCCAAGTGGCGGGTAGGGGAACGACCTGAGTGGATGATCGTAGGTGACGCAAAGGTCAGTGCTGATGATAGGTCGCTCGTCAAGTGTAAAACTGTGACTGGTAGCGACTAAAGCGGCACCGCGGACCAAACCACCCCAGCCCAACTGTCATGTCGTGCTTAAGGGCCTGCACTGGGTTGAAACGGCGTCGGAGAGTGCTTGCACTTCCGTCATACCGGGCACTCCTTCCGCTGTCGTGGTCATGTCTCGCGGGCAGAAGGACGTGCGTGGGGGTCTTGGCTTAACCGCCTGGACCAAGAGGAGACAACCTCAATAAAAACCAACCTCCATGGTGAAACAACCCCGTCTGGGCACCGGGGTAAGAATAGTCCCAGGGAACCCCCTGCCTGTCGTAGAAGGCGACTATCTGGGGCACTGGTCCTAATTTTATCCAACATACCTTTATTATCCCGTTTCTCCTTATTTCATTATTTATCATATCCTATTCTATTTTAGAGGAGTAAACCTCGAAAATAAATCCCAAAGTTAAGGTGGGAGCTATCGTGCCGAGAACTGAATGGCACTAGGGTTATAGTGTCTCGAACGATGCCCTTGGGGAACCAGGCGAAACCCCATTGTATTTAGCCTTACACCTGTGCAGGGGCTCCGCAGGTGCTGACCACCCTTTCCCCATTACTCGTGGGACTAATATGGACCGAAGTAAAAATAGTTTTGAAACCTTAGGGGAACTCCCAACCGAAGAAAACCCTACAACCATAGGATCAGTTACGGAGGAGGTGCCACCAGTTGGACCAAACCCTTCTGTTCCCATGGAACTTGGAGAGGAAGCCTCAGCAAGCCTCCCAAAAACAACCTCTCCATAACCCCAGAAAGACAAGAGACTATCTAGGGCTCAAAGGAGGAAAATGAGGATCCAGGAAGCGATAGCTGCTGGGGAACCTGTAAGACCCAGGATCCGAAAAACCAAAACAAAGGATCATAAGGGTAAAGTGCAAACTGAAGCTGGGAGTAGCCAATCTCCCGCGACAGGGAGCACTCCAACCCCTTATGTAAAAAGACATCGCTCTGATGGCAGTACACCCTCTAGTAGTGGGGCGCAAACCATCAAAAAACCTAGAACTGATGCCGACAGAGGGAAGGGTGTGCCAGCAATGGCAGAAACTTTCAGTGAAACTCTGAAGGCAGTGAAGATGGCAGTAGTTCTTGAAAACTTTCCTGATGAAAAACTCACAGAAGAACAGGTGCAAAAGATCCAAACGGAGCTATTGGGACAAGTGCTCAAGTGTGCGGAGGGAACTGGACCCCAGTTCAAGAACTCCCATCTTGAAAATGGCGCATTAACAATCACCTACGCCAATGAGATGTCGTCAGCTTGGCTAACAAACCAACTGGCTAACCTAAGGCCACTAGAAGGTTTAAATCTCAGGGTGGGGACGGCAAAGGAAATCCTACGCACTACGAAAGTTCTGCTGTGGGTGCCCAAGCTACTCTCCAAAACAAACCCTGCAGAATTACTTAACTTCCTAAAGACCCAAAATCAGGGGCTAAAAACAGGAATGGCGAGTCGTGAGCAACCGAGTGGAACCATCTGGACAGACACTGGTGCTGGAAATCGACGAAGAGTCTTTGGCGTCTCTAAAGGGCCGCAAATACCAGGCTTTTCTGGGACTAACCCAAGTGACGTTCAAACCACTGAACCTGCCTAAGGATGCTCCAACTCCTTCAGGCCAACCTACAGCACAGTAGGGGAGCTTCGGCGACCCTCTCACGTCTGCTAGCTTCTGGCAAAGTCAACATAGCCCTAATCCAAGAACCCTGGGTCTCCAAGGGCAGGATAATGGGGCTTGGCCAAACCGGAGGTAAGTTAATATATGATAGAACAGTAGAGACACCTAGAACCTGCATCTATGTGGGGAATGGAATTAATATCTTACCCATGATGGATTTCTGTTCCAGAGATCTAACTACGATAAGTACGAACTTTCAATCAGAAGGGAGCACAGTGAAGCTTATTTTAACTTCCGCCTATCTCCCTTATGACTCGCCAACACCTCCACCATCTCCTGAGTTGGAACGACTGGTGAATCACTGCAATGAAACCAAGACTGAACTTTTGATAGGAGCAGATTCAAACTCTCATCATATAGTCTGGGGCAGCAGCAATACGAATAACAGAGGTGAGTCTTTATTAGCCTTCATTTGTAGTAATAACTTACATGTAATAAATGTGGGCAACGAGTCTACTTTTGTAACAACTGTTAGGAGGGAGGTCATAGACCTAACCCTAGGTTCCTCCAAAATATGTAGGAAAATAACAAAATGGAACGTTTCTAGTGAGCCATCTCTCTTAGATCACAGGCACATTCATTTTGAAATATCCGATGCGGAAAAAACGGTGCTTATGTACAGGGACCCCAGGAAGACCGATTGGGAAGCCTACAGGGAAGACCTAAAGGCAAATATCGAAGCCAACATCAACACTGTTCACAATAATAGTTTTGAAATTGAGGCTGTAGCAGATCAACTACAAAAATCTATTATCTCTCATACCATAATAACTGTCCACCAAAAACTATATCCACTAATAAGGTGGGGTGGTGGAACAATGACCTCGCCAAAAAGAGGAACAACGCTAGAAAACTCTTTAATAGAGCTAAAGCAACAGGTGCTTGGGACAGATATTCAGAAGCCCTCACCGAATACAATAAAATGGTAAGGAAAGCTAAGAGAGATTCGTGGAGAAGGCTCTGTCAAGATGTTGAAAACACATCTGAAGGAGCAAGACTCCACCGTATCTTGGCTAAAGAACCTTTAAATCCTGTAGGCACTTTGAAAAACCCTACAGGAAACTTTACTACCACTGGTAAGGAGACCGTGAAGAAAAGTTGTATACGGTGTAAACCCAATAAGTTACCCACCTATTTTTTGCCTCACTTTGTATGTTCTTTCCTAGACATTGTATTCGAGATCGCAATCCATAATTAAACATGTACTTGTAAATTCATTTTAAATTTATTTTAATTTTACCTCTAGCTTGCGAAAATTTAGCAAACATTTAATAATCAACGCCAGTTAATATGATCTAAAGGCATCTCTTATCGTGCTAAGATGCTTAAATAACCAACTTTAATTGATTTAATAACAAATTTTATTTATCATTTTATTCTAACCAAGCTAGCACATTTTTCATTATGCACCCAACTTGAAACTGAAAGTACATATTAATCAAAAGCTGATGTGAGAAATGGTTAGACTATAAATCTAAACCCAAAACTCAGTGATCCTCTTCTTTCGATTAATAGCCACAAGTTAAGTTACATTTTTAAATACCAAATTAGTACACAAAAAAAATTTTATGGATTGAATTGATGCCTGAAGCCTCTACCAAATGTCACGTCGGGGTAGTAGCGTGTGACATACATGCCTAGGAATAATAGAACTACAACCAAAATATAAACAGAGACATATTTGTTCAATTATTTACATTATTATCTAAAACTAAACTAAACTACTTACATGAATACCATTTAATAATCTGGGCTCAAGGCCCCCATATATGCGAGAGGTAATTAACGTGGCTGTGGTAGAACTCTGGAACTCTCAGCTATTTCAACTGTCAACTATATTCTGTACAGCAACTCTTAGCCTTTTATACTTTTGTGAAGCAAGGTGTGGCGTTTAATCATCAATACATTCATGCATGTGTTCATGTGAGTCACTGCATAGCTTCTTAATTTAGACTGATCATATGACCCTGAGACCAGATCAATAACTAAGTACTGGAACACATATTGAAATCACTACTCATTTTGATAATGAATTATAACAATATTACATATTCTAAATAGGGCTAAGTCAATTTGCGACAATATATTAAAAATAAAAGACAAGTACGGCGTGACGCTTTATATGCTGTGTGAACCAAATGGATTGTTTTTAAAAATTTTGGTCTACACAGGTGCAAATGATACGGACATCGGCGGAAAGGTCATTCATCAAAAGTTGTTCGTAAGTTGTTGGAAGGAACATTAAATAAGGGACACGCGATTTATGTAGATAATTTCTATAGCGACATAAAATTAGCACAGGTATTGCTAGCGCAAGATACGTATATAACGGGGACTTTAAGAAAAAATCGAAAACATATTCCTGGAGTTTTAAAGCAGATAAAACTTGCAAAAGGAAAAATGGTTTCAAAATTTTTTAAGAGTTGTCTTTGAGTATTTTGTGGAGGTGACGAGGATGGTAGATGTTGTAACGTTGCAAACCTCTGGGTGGTTGCTGTACGCTAAATTATTTATATTTTTGTCGGATAGCTGCATGGAGGTTGTCCAAGGTTCAACGGTAATCCCTTACTAGTAAATAAAATTAGACTGCAACTCATTAAGGGGTATAAAATAATTATAATTTGTTTAACTATGTACATAAATAAATGGTTACTAAAAATTACTTATTTCCTACAAAATCTGTACAATCTAGAAATAAAATTACAATTCTGGTATGTAAACGTTTTCTTGGGTTGGAGTTTAGATCCGGTGAGAATTTGATTCGGTGCGACGACGAACTGCAATATTAACCTATTGACAGCTCAAAATGTCACTGCTGAACGGATTGTGGGCTAAACATGCAAATAAGCATTATTTCCGACACAATGAAGCGAATATAACGTTAGTGGGTGCTTCCACATTATACACCACGTTTACTGTGACTTTCTGTGTCGCTTATGTGTACGGAAAACTAGCCCTGCCAGTATCTTTAACGGTGACTGTATTTAAAATACTACAGGTATGAACTTACGTTGCGTAATTATTCGCCCCTGCATTAATCTTTACCCCAACGGGTTTATATTTACAATTAAACTTGTCTTCGCTTAGTCAGCTGAGTGGTTAACTGTATTCGGCTTATTTATATTCTGTTTCGGGGAAAATGAATGCAATTTATTTTGTAAATTGAACTTCGGTACATCTTACTTTTAGATCACCTGTAAACAATCATTGAGCGGACACCCCTTCGCTTGCCCTGGCCCAAATAATTATTTAAAACAAGGGTGACAAACCAACTCGAATCACAAATTCCTACGCATGCGGATTTCGGGTTGATTGCAGCCACCGGAAGATATAAAACACCAGAGTAACATGTCCACGTTCCTCACTTGTGATTTATTTACTGAATTCTGGCCGTATTTATTTGAACAGGTAATAACCACTTCGCTGTACTGCGAATACAATGCTTTATGCTTAAACGTTTCTGGATCGTTTATTATTAAATGAATTCTACCTTGCAGGCGATTACCGAACATAGGCACGTAGGTTAATACTTGCCTAGTTGGATCCCTTGAATTCAAATAACTCGGCAGGACTGGCTTCTGGCACACTGGACTCGCTGAAACAATTGAAAATAAATAACAGTTGTTATAATCGCTTGTTAACAAGTACAGTGGTTTCTGTAGCGGTACTGGCTGATCGGTATGAACTCAAATTATATTTTAACTATTGACTTTACTGAACTTAATTCAATTTAAACTTGAATTAAGCTTTACTAACAAGCCATGCAAAACCAATGCACTTCTAGTTGTCGGCAGTCGTAGGCAGGTTCTGTCAGGTTCTGTCTGGTTCTGTCTTCAACTTCTAGTTGTCGGCAGTCGTAGGCAGGTTCTCTCTTAAATTGTGGTCTTCAGACGCTTTTATATGCAACCCACATAGCCTTGCAGCGCACGAAAATCGTAGTTCCTCCTTTCTTGGCGGGGCTGGTTGACCGACGCAGTCATGCTGCGAAAATCGTGAATTGAAGCGCCGCGTGCGCCTCCTTCGTGAACTAAATTTTCGTTGGCTGTCTAAAATTTAAAGAATTCACAAACATGGCGAATTAAACGCGCACTTATCTTTGTGTTTAAATTTTCCCTGTTACAATGTAAAGTTTCATTTTTTAGTTTCTGATAAAAATGAGTATATGAATGACTCCTCCGTCTGATATTCTTCCGTTGACACCAAAATCGCACATTATAAATTCGTAATTTGCAGTACATATAGCCATGAGGACTAAACTATTGTAGCCCTTGTAATTGTGATAATACGCCTCACTTTCTGGTGGCGGTATTATCTGAACATGCTTTCCATCCACACAGTTAGGAAAGTTGCAACGTTCTTCAAATTCTTGAGCAATACTTTTCCATTCTGCTTCAGTTGTAGGAAACTGAAAATAAAGTTATGTATTAAAACAAAAATGCTTTCACTGTTACAGTAAGATGATAATTCTGGAGATACTCCGAGTGAAAGTCAGGCCCCTTCAGAACATAGTCGACATTTACCTTCAAATACTACAACAGCGTCATCATTAAACAGTGAGCCAACAACCCCTTCACTGTTAAATGATAAGAGAGGTAGGAAACGAAAAACTCCTTAAAGTATAGATAAAGCAGATGGTATTCTTAACATTGTAAGTGCACGACTGAGGACGAGTTTACCATTATTGGAAAGAATGTTGCTGTCAAACTGCGGCGATTGCCAAAAGACGCAAAAATATATACGGAAAATTAATTAACGATCTGTTATTTCAAACAGAACTAGGGAAAATCAACGAAAATACGAAAATTACGTCCGAAATCATTCAGCCGCAACCAAGCAGCAACAATATATTGTTTCATCCACAACCAAACTCTACCATATGGAATGGATCAACATCGAGTAATTATTCATTAACTAATTTGGACAGCTCCTCTTCTAATAATTCGGCTGCAAATTATTATGCTGCTTACAATCCCTCATACGATGTTTATAAAGACTCGTAATGTATGTTTTAACACACATAATTATTTTTAATAGTAAGATTCTTTCTGTTTTCTACTGTTATACTATACTCGTAGATTTAGAGTTCCTTTTATATTAGAATTTTGAGTGTTTCATTTGTTTAATGTACAAAAATATAAGTTATAAATATGTTTTTCTTACCTTCATGTATTTTGTCTGTAGTACTTGGTATATGGCTTCACATGTTTGGGGAATTATTTGACTTAAGGCTTGAGGAGAAATTATACTGGTAAATTTTAAGTCTTGGTAATTTCGCCCAGTCGCTAAATATCTAAGTGTTGCAGTTAACCGTTCGTGTGCAGTTATTGCAGGTCTTATTACGGTGTCTTGACGTTTAATTAATGGAGTAACTGCATTCAAGAGATCTGAATAGGTATCTTCGTCCATCCTGAGGTAATTGCGCCAATCATCTGGTTCTAATCTCAGTTCTTCCAATAGGTTAATATGTGAAAATGTTTACCGTTTTAAAAGCCACCCTTTCGACCACACGCGACTACGATTTTTTATTTTTTTTTGTTTGTTCTTTGAGCACATATGCGAACGCCACTGCCATTATATAGTTAATTATGAAACTCCCAGCGACATCTATGTTGTAAGTGGCTAAACATGTTGTGTTTCTGCGAAGGATAGCATACATACCATTCTGTGGTCACTTTATAGTTTTCATTGGTAGTAAATGCTTTTTGTGTTATTGTGAAAATTTTCAATTTTTTTTTCTGTCGAAGTTCTAATTAATATTTTGGAGTGTTTTGATGGTAAGTAAATGTTTAGTATTTTAGTAGTTGATGAAGTATTTGTTCTCCAAAAGCCAGCTGGCAAAAGCTGATTAAAATGATCTTCAAGAGTATAACCTAACAATTTAGTACACCGAGTGTAGTTTGTTAAATATGGAACCCCTACATCGCTGGTAATATGGAACCGGGTTCCATATTACACACATCGTTCATATTTTTCACATAATTTCGCTTTTTCTAATATCTATATTTTACAGTGCATGAGATGCCACGAAACGTTTCTTCGCCAAAGGAAGCGAAGCAAGGGCTAAGAAAGCGGTGGGATAAAGAAGCTATGGTGAATGCAGTAACAGCCGTGCGGGAAAGAAGGATGGGTCTGAAGAGAGCTGTGAAAATGTATAACGTACCAAAAACAACTTTACAGAGGTTTGTGCACGATACTGAACGATCTGCCGAAGCCGTTGTGGGAAAAAAGTTGGGGAGAAAACCAGTTCTTCCATCTCACATTGAAGGAGGATCTAGTAAAATATGCACATATAATAGTCCAAGAGCCGGCTGCGTTAAAGGTACCCTGATCGATCTGCCGAACAAAATATGGACGAATCGACAGCTAATGTAGTGGTCAAGGGTGTGCCGGGCCTAATAAACCCTATAACTTGTCCGAAATGTTGAAAAAAGGGCCACTTCCGGTTTGGTATTTCGGAGTGTTTTTCCTTTATCGAACTGCCGGTTAAAACTAGTGCCGATCGACGGGGGAGGTCGAGCCCTTTGAGAAAAACCCGCGGTGCCACCCCCCACCCTGGCGGGGAGGGCGGAAGCCACCCCTGAATGTGACTCATTTTCGTATCTGACTACCCCCATCGAACCTCTAACGTCAGAAATAATGGGTGAAGGGTTACCGATAATACAGAACACTATTAGACTGTCTGCTCCGTTAGGCAATTTTACACGTACACAGCAACTTTGTCCTTCGACTTTCGACGGTAGTCGTGTCTGCTACTGTAAAACGACTATTGCCGAAACCACAAAGCGTCACAAAAAAAAGATTGACGTGTTTTAAGTACAGGATTTTAATTTTTAATTAATAACTAATAAGAATTCCAAAATGTCAAAATCCCCGCATTTTACCCACAAAAGTTGATTACCCGCAAAATTCCCCACATGCATCAAAAATACCCACATTTCGGGTAATTACCCGCACATTGGCAACACTGGTAACACTAGCTGCCGCAGCGCGCATCAACAGGCTAGAGCTATTTTCTATCTCCCTCACTTTCAAGCATCTTTCCTTGTCAAAGCGGCAACGTCGCAGGGGCCCTAATGCCTGGAGGGGCCCACTACCTGCGAACGGCGTGGTAGTGGCAGCCGTTATACTATTGCCGCGTTAGACCAGAGCCAACCAAAAACATACATACATATTGCCGCGTTCCCTACCCCCATTATTAGCTGGCAGAAAAATGTCCATTCAAGGCCAGGGATGGCACCTTATTTTTTTCATGAAAATGGAATGTTGAGCTTCATTTAAAAAAAAACAACCGTAAGTTCCGTGAGGGAAGTACGGCTGAGTTCAAAATAGCGACCTAAAACTCGGGTGCCTTTGGGATGGCTTCCAGCTTTTCCAGACAAGGCCACCGATGGCACCGCCATTTTTTCACGTTCAGGGAGGTTAGAGCTGCGATTTAAAAAAAAATAAAATCGGCAGTTCGATGGGGGTAGTCAGATACGAAAATGAGTCACATTCAGGGGTGGCTTCCGCCCTCCCCGCCAAGGTGGGGGGTGGCACCGCGGGTTTTTCTCAAAGGGCTCGACCTCCCCCGTCGATCGGCACTAGTTTTAACCGGCAGTTCGATAAAGGAAAAACACTCCGAAATACCAAACCGGAAGTGGCCCTTTTTTCAACATTTCGGACAAGTTATAGGGTTTATTAGGCCCGGCACACCCTTGACCACTACATTAGCTGTCGATTCGTCCATATTTTGTTCGGCAGATCGATCAGGGTACCTTTAAAGCAGCCGGCTCTCCGACTATAATGAAAGGCAAATATTACGGACTAACTCGCCAAGACGTTAAAAGGATGGCTTACCAATTAGCAATGAGGAATAATTTGAAACATCCTCTTGGTGATAAGCAAGAAGCTGGACGTGCCTGGTTGGACCATTTCCTACGACGAAATAAGGACAAACTATCTATTCGGAAACCAACTGGCACATCCTATTCTAGGGCAAACGGATTTAACCGTGAAAGTGTAAATCATTTCTTCGGCCTGTTGGAAGCCCAATATGAGAAAAAGAAATATAAGGCCGATCGTGTCTTCAATGTTGACGAAACCGGCTTGTCAATAGTGCAAAGTAAAATACCAAAGATAATAGGATTGAAAGGCCAGCGTCAAATCGGACCACTGACGGCGGCCGAAAGAGGGTCAATGGTAACAATAATATGTGCAATGAGCGCAGGTGGTACATTTGTACCTCCTATGTTAATATTTCCATGCAAGAACATGACCCAAACATTAATGAAAAATGCCCCTCTTGGAGCAATAGGTAGGTGCCATTTATCAGGCTGGGTTCAAAGCAATCTATTCTGTGACTGGTTCAAGCATTTTCTCGAACATACCAGGCCTACACCAGAATCTCCAGTGTTACTGATACTCGAGGGGCACTACTCACATACAAGAAACCCTGATGTATTAGACTTAGCCAGAGACAATAATGTCGATATATTGTGTCTCCCCCACACTCAACTCATAAACTCCAGCCCCTGGACAAATCTTTTATAGGGGCATTGAAGACTCACTATAGCGAAGCAATTCGTGTTTGGATGCGCCACGGTGAACGTCCACCAGGTCCCTACGATATTGCAGAGCTTTTTGGGCAAGCATTTGAAATGCCAAACAGCTTCAATCGCAATCAATGGTTTTGATAAAAGCACAAGGAACCCGAATCGTCTAAAGAGAGTGAATCAACGGTGGAAATTTACGATGCCTCCCATGACAGCGACCATTCAACTGGGAAACAACCAACTTCAGAGGATGATGCAGTTTGTATGTTCTGTGATGCATTCTACTCACAGGATAAAAGGGGAGAACTTTGGGTTAAATGTATAATGTGCCAGCTCTGGGCTCATTATAAGTGCTCAAGCTGCGAAAAAGATGCCTACATTTGTGACTTCTGTCGCAAAATTATTTTTTTACGTTATATTCATACAGCATATTAAGTTTGTTACTGGTTTGGTATATAAATAAATACATTATTTGCCATCTACAGTCATTTTTTATATATTTTTACACGGTTCCATATTACCCACACTTTTTGACAGAACATGATTTTGACATTTTTTACTAATTTGCGTATATTTTATGAACGGCGCCTATTATGGAAAATTTGTTAACAAGAACAATAAATGAACAATTACAGAATCTGGTGGCACCTAGTTTTAGTTAATTGTGCAGAAATTGCTTGTTTTATTGGGAAAAAAAATGGGGTTCCATATTACCCCCTTCCCCTTTAATGTTTTTGCAACATTGTTGGTTAGATATTACAAATTATTACTTATTATTACTTATTCTTACTTATTATTACTTATTATTACTTGTTATTACTTGTTATTACTTGTTATTACTTGTTATTACTTGTTATTACTTATTATTACTTATTATTACCTATTATTACTTATTATTACTTATTATTACTTATTATTACTTATTATTACTTATTATTAATTATTATTCCTTATTATTACAAAATGGAACTGCTTTTGCAAGGCAGGTGCGGGGGGCAAATGTAAACATATTATTGCAGTTCTTCTTCACGTCAACAGGTAAGTTTTAAAGAACGATACCTACATTTGTTGCATATGTAATCGTACATATTATTTAAAAAGGTCTGAAGATGCGCAGGCTTTAACGTGTGCGGATTTGAAGCAGCAGTGGGGGAAAAAGTAAAAATAATAAACCGTTGGATGTTTTCCCGATGCAATGACACAAGTATGTCAAATCAGTTGAAACCAGGAAAGAAAACTCAATCGACAAACCAATCACAATCTTCATCTCGGACTGCACCAGTTAGTAACTGGCACCAGCTAGTAACTGGCAGTTACTTGTCCAACTGGGGACCTATCTCCGAGGGTAACGCTAAAATTATTGAGAATCAAAAAATCTAGTAGGCCAAGAAAAACAACATTTACACATTCATTTTACATATTTCTCTAGCTGTCAGTTGACGTTTAGTTGGCGAAGTTACGATAGTTGGAACCGAAGCTATTCAGTTTTTAAGAGTAGTGTTGTTGCTGAAAAAATGTAATTAAGCAAAGAACATTTTAGAATCATGATTTATTATGATTTCAAAAAAGATTTAAGCGCTTATGAGTGCAAAGAAAGTTTAGATTCGGCTTTTAGTGAAGAAACACCTTCCTTGGCTACAATATACCGGTGCACAGTGGGTCGAAATTCCATAAAAGTGGCCAAAAATCGATTTTTCTTAAATTGCTAATATTTCTAGGAGCCTCAGTAGGTGGTTAAAGAGATAGTCGATGCATCGTTTCCTAGAATTTCAAGTGCATTGAACCAAATTCCTACCTGCTATAGGGTCGTAAACCGAACCCTTCGCTGTTGATTCACCGAGCTTACAGCTCATTTGATCACGAACTTTTGATCAGTTATTGTGCTTGTAAGACGCCTGTGTTTAAAGTGAAATATTGTAAGAAGTTTTCTTAGGCTAAGTACGTTAACTTGTACATATTGTCAAGACAACCCCGCGTTGACCCATCCAAATGAATTGCTTTATTCATAAGGGTGTTTAGTTAAAATTTTTGTGAGATCAGTCAACATTTTTTAGTCAAACAAAAAAATCAAGACGAGTCAAGGCTTTCAAAAAATATTCAAAAAATTCCTTGTACATTTCTTAATAATATATACCACATCCACATGCCCATTCACGAAATATTGTCAGTTTTTCAAGACGCGGCGGGTGCATGTTATTAGGGTAAAGGTAGGATTTCCTAGCTGCATCGAAACGCATGCGTCTGACGCGTACGTTTTGACGCGAGCGACAGACGCAGGGGGAGGTGTTTTCCAATACGGCGGCGAAAGCGTGCGTTTGGCTGCATCTCACAGTTCACAGCTGCTAGAGGCCTAGAGTGGTAGTGGTAGTGTTTAAAAAACCCAATATGGAAGACGCTTTAGTGAAATTGTTGCTGCTGGAAGAAGAAGAGGATGAAGAAACGTTACTATTACATTTCCAAGTAAAAGAAAAAAGAAAACCGGAAAAAGAACTGTTTAAAAAGAGAAATACGGAGGGATATGCAACTTTGCTAATAAGAGGTCACTTAAGTTACGACGAGCAGACATTTAGACAATTGTTTCGATTAAACAGGCAGCAATTTCATTTTGTGCTAAATTGTGTCGGCAATTGTGTTGCAAAAACACCATCAGCCAGAGTTCCAAACCCTATACCATCAGAAGAAAAACTATATTTGACATTAAGGCAAGTTTATTTACCATATGTAGAATTGTACATACTACATACTTAAAGTACAAAGTATTCATCATCCACTTCACATGGAGACGAAAAATTAGAATAATAACTTCCCGCGTCGGTCGTCACTATACGAGGTTTGTGGACGAGAATCGGGTTGTTGTTCCCAAGTACGTTGGGGTTGAACGAGCTGCTCTTTATCTCTCAAAGATCCCAGCTCCAGTTCACTGACCACTTGCCATATTCTAGACTTTGCTTCAACAATCAATTCAAGTGAAAATGTATTTACCGTCATAGCCATGCTTTTAAAGAAAACTAACAGAGCATCATCTGATCGAGAGTTGTCAGATTTTTTGGCATATAAGTTCTGTATTAGTTTATCTCGATCTTCAGACCTCTTTTGGAACAATTGTAGTAACTTAGTATTATTATCTTTTCGCCTTTTTCCAGCACCACTTGACGAATAAGGTTCGGCAGACCCGCTTTTCTGTAATTACTAACTGAACTTCTTCCGCATTTTGACGAGAAATCCGAGTTGAGGAATTGTTGTCTTCATCGGAAGGTAAATCTTTATTTTCCTGATTATCCCTGACTGTTGGTGGGTTTTCTGATTCGTCTTCATCTCCAAGTTGCGACTCATTCAATTCCACAGGGATTTTATTGCTAAAACAATAATAAAAGTTTAATATAAGTCAAAACACAATAATAACAGTAAAATGTACCTACGTTCTATCATATGAAACCGCGTTTAAAAATTCTAATTGCTCCAGTAAGGGCCACTTTGATTTTGCCTTAGCTGCTTTCCCAGTAGTTCCTGTTCGTTCCTTTCGTTGCCTCATGTAGGTATAACGGATGTTCCGCCATTGTTTTTACAGTCCGCAACTATAAAAAAGACACAGCTACTTAAGAAATTAAGGGAGTTATATTACCATATTTTATTTTTCCAGGTTTATTGCTACGGGAGAGACGTTCAGATCTTTGGCATTTGCTTTCCGTATTTCGCCTGGATATATTTAGTGTAAGTGTCAGAGAAGTTCTTACAGCAATATGTGAAAAATTGGTACCCATATTCCTGCCTCAGCCAACTGTTAATGACTTTCAAAAAATAGCGAACGAATTTTACAACAAGTGGAATTTTCCTAATTGTATCGGTGCCATCGATGGGAAGCATATACGCATTTTTTCGCCATGGAAAAGCGGATCTCTATTCTTTAATTACAAAAGTTATTTTTCGACTGTTTTACTTGCTATTGTTGACGCCAATTACAAATTTATCAGTATAGATGTTGGTTCTTATGGCAAAGAAGGCGACAGTGGCATTTTTGGAAAATCAAATATGGGAGCACGTATACGTTCTGAAACTAACTTTCCACAAGGGAAGACTCTTCCTGGGTCAAACATCGAAATGCCTCATGTTATTGTAGGAGATGAAGAATTCAGACTTGCAAAGCATATGATGAAACCGTACACAAAACCCCAAGCAAGTGTGGACAACTCAAAAGCCATTTTTAATTATCGATTATCCCGTGCACGAAGAGTCTCGGAAAATGGTTTTGCATTGTTAACGCAAGTATTTAGGATATTCTATACTCCAATTGCAGTATTTCCCGAAACGACTGATTTAATCGTTACAGTAGCATGTTGTTTACATAACATGCTACGAGATGGATACCTGGAGGAAAACAATACGCCTTTCTATGACTACGATTCTGATTTCCAGTTGCCGAAAAACAATATGGTACCGTTAGCAGGAACAGGAGGATTTGCAAGCGCTGAAGGTTTTGAAATACGGAACCAGTTTAGAACCTATTTTAACAGTCCTCAGGGTAGTGTCACATGGCAAGAAACATTGGTTTCGAGAATGCACTCTTAAATAGTATTGTAGGTTTTGTCCCTGTACATATTTCCCTAATAATTATAGTATTTTCATGCAATACCTGTTCACTTTATTTTTTCTGAAATTTGTTTCCATATATTTTCTTTTATCTGTTGATCCTTATAATCTTTCAGGCCGCTGTCGTAAATGGCAGGGTGTTCAGCCACGTATTTTACAAGTTGATCATCCTCTTCCACGGAAAATGGAGCCATTTTTTTCTGTTGTGAACACATGTCAACACACACTTTTCACTTCACAGAACGCAAGCGTCTGCGTTTTGACTCCTCCTTGGAGCAGTCATGCGACAGTCGCATGCGATTGGCGCAAACGCATGCGTTAGACGCATGCATAGGAAATCAGCAATACGTAATTGGCTTTAACACTTTCACTGCTACCGGCACTCGTAGGTGACGCTACTTATTGTTCGATGGGTGCGCATGGCACTCATGAGTGCCGAGCCCAGTTCCGTGTTCAACTGTTTAGTATTAAGTCAGCTTTGCGTGCAACTAGACGTGTGTTTGCCAGCGTGTAGAGAACGACTCTATACTTTAAAATTTTTTCGCAGTTTCCATTTTTTTTATTTTTTACGTGTTTGAGATGGCAGATAGTGAGCCGGGTCCCTCAACCTCCAAAAAACGTGGAACTACCATTAAAAATCCAAAAAAACTTACCGATGATAAAATGTTTAGGGTGCTAATGTGTCCAAGTGACGAAGATTTCAGTTATTCAGATTCGAGTGATGTAGATTTTCTTCTTGAGCATGGCGATTCTGAGTCCGAAGAGGACGATTCGGACGTAGATGACACAGGTTGATAAATTACGATTTTATAGATGTTTATGTTACTTAGTAGGTAAATTTCTTTAGATATACCTGAAGAATTGCGTCATCCTGAGGCAGATGTTGCAATCAGTCCTAATACTGTCCCAAAGTTGATTCACCAAGATGCGAATGAAGAAGGTAGTAATATTTTCAACTTTCTTTATATTTCGTTATATCTATAAAATTTCTTTCATTAGGTTCAGTTGATAATACACCGATTCCACAGCCATTTGTTGCTAATGTTCCAAACTGGAGTAATATCCCTACAGATACAAACAATTTTCCATTCTTGAAAAGGAATGAACTTTTAGTTCCAATTCCTGGAAACAATCAACCCGTTGACTACTTTAGATTGCTATTTGACGATGAAATACTCAATTTGTTGGTGAATGAAACAAATCAGTATGCTGAAGAGGTGTTTTGTTCGGAAGGGGTATCTGATAAATCAAGAATAACGTGATGGAAGCCGGTTACATGTGACGAAATGCTAAAATTTATAGCTCTGGTTCTTCACACGGGAACAATAAAATTAAATAGATTGCAAGATTATTGGAAGTCTCATCCGCTATTCAACCTCAAGTGTTTTTCCACACATATGAGCCGCGACCGTTTCTTGCTAATTATGCGGTGTTTACATTTTGCAAAAAATCCAGCTAGCGAAGAAAGCCCGGGCCGGTTACATAAAATACGGTCCATTGTGGAATTTTTCAATAATAAGATGTCTGCAATCTATTATCCTGGTAAAGAGTTATCCTTGGACGAGTCAATGGTGTTGTGGCGTGGACGAGTCAATGGTGTTGTGGCGTGGACGATTAGTTTTCCGCCAATATATAAAAAACAAGCGCCACAAATATGGCGTCAAGCTGTATATGCTAACAGAACCCAGTGGGATGATACTAAAATCTCAAGTGTACACCGGGGCGCTAGACGTCAATTGTGGCGGAAAAGGCCATACAACAAAAGTGGTGTTAGATTTATTAAATGGTTTTTTCGATTCAGGCCATGCCATTTACATGGATAATTATTACAATTCATATGAATTAGCCATGCAGCTAACGAATCGTGGTACGTATTGTACTGGGACGCTCAACGCGAAACGGAAATTCAATCCCAAAGACGTCCTAACCAAAAACTTAAAAAAAAGGGGGGATACTATTGCCAGATATTCTGACAATATCCTGGTAGGAAAATGGAAGGACAAGCGTCCTGTTCTGTACATCTCGAATGAGCACAGAAATGACATGGTAGAGTACACAGATAAACGACACCGGATTCGTGAAAAACCGTCTGCGATTTTACATTATAACTCGCACATGGGAGGTGTTGACAGACAAGACTAAATGAATACCTACTACCCCTGCGATAGAAAAACACTCCGGTGGTACAAAAAATTAGGCATCCACTATATTCAATTAATGTTGCTAAATTCGTACTTCTTGTATAAAAAGTATTCTGGCCGCCAAATTCCGTTATACGATTTTAGATTATCCATTTTGAGCAGCCTCTTGGGGATACAAGAGACCAGAATTCCCTCAATTAGAGATAATACCCAACATATTTTGACGAAAATACCAGCGAAGTCGAAAAGTGGACGTATAAACAGAAAGCGCTGTAGGGTATGCAGCACACAAAAGATTAGACGAATGACAGTTTACCATTGCGCAAAGTGTCCGGAAGAGCCTGGATTTTGCGTGGGCAAGTGCTTTCAGTCGGCCCATAAATAGGATGCAGATCGGCCCTGTTGGTTTTCGTTTTTTATATTCTGTTTATTTTCAGTTTAGCTATATGTGAAATATTTTTCTTTATATATTCTTATAGTACATATATACATATATATTATTATATTACGTTTCTGTTCAGCTTTTTTTTATAAAACAATAATTATTTTAAAGATAGTAAGAAAGAGGGATTTGGTTTCAATTATAGCTAGAATAGATCACTACATGCATGTTTCGTTTTTATTGAAACTCATCAGGTGAACATAATTCTAACCATAATTGAAACCAAACAAATAAGCATATATAAATGCTAGTAGATATAAAGTTAAAGGCGAATGACAACAGTAAAGCCCTCTATAATGCAGCGAGGAAACGTTGCAAAGCAAAGCAATGCACGCATATAACCGGCCAGTTCAGATCGGAACCATAAATAGGTGACACGACCTTACCGTCCTCTAAGCACAATTCTTAAAACACGGTAGCCCGTGTAGTAAATAAAATAAAGATAGTAAGAAAGAGGGATTTGGTTTCAATTATAGCTAGAATAGGGCTTTACTGTTGTCATTCGCCTTTAACTTTATATCTACTAGCATTTATATATGCTTATTTGTTTGGTTTCAATTATGGTTAGAATTATGTTCACCTGATGAGTTTCAATAAAAACGAAACATGCATGTAGTGATCTATTCTAGCTATAATTGAAACCAAATCCCTCTTTCTTACTATCTTTATTTTATTTACTACACGGGCTACCGTGTTTTAAGAATTGTGCCTAGAGGACGGTAAGGTCGTGTCACCTATTTATGGTTCCGATCTGAACTGGCCGGTTATATGCGTGCATTGCTTTGCTTTGCAACGTTTCCTCGCTGCATTATAGAGGGCTTTACTGTTGTCATTCGCCTTTAACTTTATATCTACTAGCATTTATATATGCTTATTTGTTTGGTTTCAATTACGGTTAGAATTATGTTCACCTGATGAGTTTCAATAAAAACGAAACATGCATGTAGTGATCTATTCTAGCTATAATTGAAACCAAATCCCTCTTTCTTACTATCTTTATTTTATTTACTACACGGGCTACCGTGTTTTAAGAATTGTGCCTAGAGGACGGTAAGGTCGTGTCACCTATTTATGGTTCCGATCTGAACTGGCCGGTTATATGCGTGCATTGCTTTGCTTTGCAACGTTTCCTCGCTGCATTATAGAGGGCTTTACTGTTGTCATTCGCCTTTAACTTTATATCTACTAGCATTTATATATGCTTATTTGTTTGGTTTCAATTATGGTTAGAATTATGTTCACCTGATGAGTTTCAATAAAAACGAAACATGCATGTAGTGATCTATTCTAGCTATAATTGAAACCAAATCCCTCTTTCTTACTATCTTTATTTTATTTACTACACGGGCTACCGTGTTTTAAGAATTGTGCCTAGAGGACGGTAAGGTCGTGTCGCCTATTTATGGTTCCGATCTGAACTGGCCGGTTATATGCGTGCATTGCTTTGCTTTGCAACGTTTCCTCGCTGCATTATAGAGGGCTTTACTGTTGTCATTCGCCTTTAACTTTATATCTACTAGCATTTATATATGCTTATTTGTTTGGTTTCAATTATGGTTAGAATTATGTTCACCTGATGAGTTTCAATAAAAACGAAACATGCATGTAGTGATCTATTCTAGCTATAATTGAAACCAAATCCCTCTTTCTTACTATCTTTATTTTATTTACTACACGGGCTACCGTGTTTTAAGAATTGTGCCTAGAGGACGGTAAGGTCGTGTCACCTATTTATGGTTCCGATCTGAACTGGCCGGTTATATGCGTGCATTGCTTTGCTTTGCAACGTTTCCTCGCTGCATTATAGAGGGCTTTACTGTTGTCATTCGCCTTTAACTTTATATCTACTAGCATTTATATATGCTTATTTGTTTGGTTTCAATTATGGTTAGAATTATGTTCACCTGATGAGTTTCAATAAAAACGAAACATGCATGTAGTGATCTATTCTAGCTATAATTGAAACCAAATCCCTCTTTCTTACTATCTTTATTTTATTTACTACACGGGCTACCGTGTTTTAAGAATTGTGCCTAGAGGACGGTAAGGTCGTGTCACCTATTTATGGTTCCGATCTGAACTGGCCGGTTATATGCGTGCATTGCTTTGCTTTGCAACGTTTCCTCGCTGCATTATAGAGGGCTTTACTGTTGTCATTCGCCTTTAACTTTATATCTACTAGCATTTATATATGCTTATTTGTTTGGTTTCAATTATGGTTAGAATTATGTTCACCTGATGAGTTTCAATAAAAACGAAACATGCATGTAGTGATCTATTCTAGCTATAATTGAAACCAAATCCCTCTTTCTTACTATCTTTATTTTATTTACTACACGGGCTACCGTGTTTTAAGAATTGTGCCTAAAGGACGGTAAGGTCGTGTCACCTATTTATGGTTCCGATCTGAACTGGCCGGTTATATGCGTGCATTGCTTTGCTTTGCAACGTTTCCTCGCTGCATTATAGAGGGCTTTACTGTTGTCATTCGCCTTTAACTTTATATCTACTAGCATTTATATATGCTTATTTGTTTGGTTTCAATTATGGTTAGAATTATGTTCACCTGATGAGTTTCAATAAAAACGAAACATGCATGTAGTGATCTATTCTAGCTATAATTGAAACCAAATCCCTCTTTCTTACTATCTTTATTTTATTTACTACACGGGCTACCGTGTTTTAAGAATTGTGCCTAGAGGACGGTAAGGTCGTGTCACCTATTTATGGTTCCGATCTGAACTGGCCGGTTATATGCGTGCATTGCTTTGCTTTGCAACGTTTCCTCGCTGCATTATAGAGGGCTTTACTGTTGTCATTCGCCTTTAACTTTATATCTACTAGCATTTATATATGCTTATTTGTTTGGTTTCAATTATGGTTAGAATTATGTTCACCTGATGAGTTTCAATAAAAACGAAACATGCATGTAGTGATCTATTCTAGCTATAATTGAAACCAAATCCCTCTTTCTTACTATCTTTATTTTATTTACTACACGGGCTACCGTGTTTTAAGAATTGTGCCTAGAGGACGGTAAGGTCGTGTCACCTATTTATGGTTCCGATCTGAACTGGCCGGTTATATGCGTGCATTGCTTTGCTTTGCAACGTTTCCTCGCTGCATTATAGAGGGCTTTACTGTTGTCATTCGCCTTTAACTTTATATCTACTAGCATTTATATATGCTTATTTGTTTGGTTTCAATTATGGTTAGAATTATGTTCACCTGATGAGTTTCAATAAAAACGAAACATGCATGTAGTGATCTATTCTAGCTATAATTGAAACCAAATCCCTCTTTCTTACTATCTTTATTTTATTTACTACACGGGCTACCGTGTTTTAAGAATTGTGCCTAAAGGACGGTAAGGTCGTGTCACCTATTTATGGTTCCGATCTGAACTGGCCGGTTATATGCGTGCATTGCTTTGCTTTGCAACGTTTCCTCGCTGCATTATAGAGGGCTTTACTGTTGTCATTCGCCTTTAACTTTATATCTACTAGCATTTATATATGCTTATTTGTTTGGTTTCAATTATGGTTAGAATTATGTTCACCTGATGAGTTTCAATAAAAACGAAACATGCATGTAGTGATCTATTCTAGCTATAATTGAACCCAAATCCCTCTTTCTTACTATCTTTATTTTATTTACTACACGGGCTACCGTGTTTTAAGAATTGTGCCTAGAGGACGGTAAGGTCGTGTCACCTATTTATGGTTCCGATCTGAACTGGCCGGTTATAAGCGTGCATTGCTTTGCTTTGCAACGTTTCCTCGCTGCATTATAGAGGGCTTTACTGTTGTCATTCGCCTTTAACTTAATAATTATTTTTATTGCGTAAATATTATTTTAAAGTGTTTCTTTTCCCGCATATGTTCTATCCCTAAAACTACGGCATCTTTTGCGTGGCACCCATCGGTGCCGGTCAGCACTGCACGAGAAATTCTTGCATGGACGCGCATGGCACCCATGGGTGCCACCCACCAAAAATGATTGAACACCCTGTATACACACTTATTATAAATGATAAACACCTTCTAACACCAAAAACAACAATAATTCAGCAAAAAAAGTTGCCGTTTCTGCGGTACCCCACGCCCTAAACTCATCGCAGTGAAAGTGTTAAGCAGTGCCTCACGACTGACGCATGCGTTTCCACGCTGCTAGGAAATCCTACCTTAACTGTGCGTGAATCGTAACAAGCATGCATCGGCCGATTGGATTACTAAATAAAACATATTCGCCTATTATACATCGCACTCCGTCAGCCTAGACAACATTTTGTAGTTTGCATAGAATGCAGACCGTACCACTTGTTTAAAGCCACTGAAAAAATCTCAGCCCTGGACACGTCCTCCGCTCGCCGACCCACATTACTCATTCTTGCATTTAGTGCGAACTGTATCACGTCGCGATTGAACTGCTGGTCAATATATAAATTTTTTGAGAGTGTTCAGTGTTTTTATGGTGCAATGCCTAAACGTAAAAGATCCTCCACGTCAAAATCTTTCAGAATTAAGAAGAAAATGCGGAAACTGGAAAGAATGTTGTAAAAATACGCCTCTTCTTCGTTCACCAGTAAGTATTTAAATAAAGTTTGTTCTAGTAGTGTTTTAGCATGACCCGCGGGTTTGGAGTTAGTTGTTGCCAAGGGTTAATAAGATGGCTTTTAGTTTCCTGATTCCCCTTGAAGAAGTGCTTAGAGGGTTGAGTTCTGTTGAATCCCCTCAGTGTTCAGTGGACGCTTTTTCCAAGGGTTAATCAGATGGCTTTTAGTTTCCTGATTCCCCTTGAAGAGTTGCATTCGAGGGTTGAGTTCTGTTGAATCCCCTCAGCAGCTGTGGACCCTTTTCCAAGGCGCATAACCGTATGTTTTGCCGCCTTGAAGTAATACAACTAACACGCTTTTTGTCCAAGGACAATGTGATTGGCGTTCCGATCTTGCCCTGCTGATCTCAATACACGATGACGTAGCGCAGCGGAATTTGTGTCGTACGTGCCTTCGTCCGTACTAAGAACTCTTTATTTTGTCTAGGCTCCAGTGTGACAGATTCCGAGTATTCTGAAGCTGAATCTACCACTTCAATAAATGTTCCGAGTGTTCCTTTCGTGGAAAGCCCCGCGGTAGATTTAGAGCAACAAAAGGAAATTGCTGCTTTGCTGGGGGAGGAACCTTCGCTAACACAAAAAGACGGCCCTCCCCTTAATACGGATTTAGCAGCACGTTGGCAAAATTATTTGTCGAAGGGTTTAGAAAAGGATGCAAAAACTAAACTACTTGAACAATGGTCAATTCCACAAAACTGTGGTCTGTTAAATCCTCCGAAACTGAATGCAGAGGTGCATTTTATTTTATCTCCCTCGGAGGAGAAACCAGATCCCTTTTTGGCCCACATCCAAACCAACATTGGAAAGGGCGTAAGTGCTTTAGGAGCCTCACTAAGATGCTAGAAAACGATTTTGATAACAATGATACCAAAACTTCGCTGATTCCGGCCTTAGTTGATGCTGCCAAATTGCTAACTTTCCAGTCACTACTTACTTTCGCAGCATAGACGCCATCGTTTATACCCGAAATTAAATCCAACTATGCAGCTGATTGCGAAATCGGGTTCCCTAGACGCGGAACTGTTTGGCTCCGACTTGGCGGCACGTAGCAAAGCAACCCAAGATTTACAACGGTCTAGCTTGGAAATGAAAGCAGTCCCATTCAAACATAAGTCTTCTAGTATTACACCATCTCAACATTTAAACTCAATACGCCCTCCTTCGAAAGGGAAGTTCTCGACTCACCATTCTGCAGGACGAAAATACCAGTCCCCCTAGGCAGAGGGGGGGGGCGTACAACGACAAACCCACACGAGCGTCAGACAGGTCACGGAAGTGGACCAACAAAGCACGAGCCATATTTCCCCATCATCGTCAGTAGAGGTAAAATCTTTCGCTGGACGGCTAAAATATTTTTATTCACAATGGACCTCCATAACTGGGGATCCGTTCATTTTACAATGTATCAAGGGTTATAAAATACCATTTAACACGAGTCCGCGCCAGTACAGGGCTCCTCAAAAACATATTTCAAGTCCTTTAGAAATGTGAAAATACCAAAAAGCCATTGATAGACTGATTAATATCGGGGATATAGTGAAGTGTACAAAAGAAAGCGATGAATTCTTATCGTCTTATTTTTTAATCGCCAAACCAAATGGGGAATTTTGTCTTAAACCTAAGAAATTTAAACAAACATATTTCCTCATCACATTTCAAAATGGATGATTACAGAACAGTCAAAAATTTGATAACACATAACTGCTTCATGACTACAATTGATCTAAAAGACGCATACTTTGCGATCCCTATTAACAAAAACTATAGAAAATACTTAAAATTCCGCGGCACTAGGTATCAATTCACTTGCATGCCTTTTGGTATCTCAACTGCTCCCTTTGTTTCTACGAAAATACTTAAACCAGTAGCGCAGGTTTTGAGATCACAAGGTATTGTTTGTATTTATTACATTGACGATTTTTTAGTTATGGGAGAAAACAGGGTAAGAACCGCAATAAATACGGAGTCTGTTTCCTCGGTACTACGGAATTTAGGTTTCGTCATTAACTTAACAAAAAGTGAACTGATACCCAAACCTAGCATTAAATACCTAGGTTTTATTTTTGACTCTGCTAATCTTACACTTTCCTTACCAAGTGATAAATACAGTAAGGTGAGGAACATGATCATCAAACTCATAAAGCTGAAGTCGCGCAAAATAAGGCAGTTAGCAAAAGTAATCGGCACTTTAGTGGCCATCTGCCCGGCAGTAAAATATGGATTTCTTTACAGCAAGACTTTGGAGAGACAAAAATACTTAGCCCTAATAAAGTCAGGGGGAAGTTATAATGGCCGTATTTTACTTGACGAAAACTTAATATCAGATTTACAATGGTGGTTGAAAACAACCCCAAGAACTACTACCTCCCTTTTACCCCACACTTATCAGATGGAAATCTATTCAGACGCATCTCGTACCGGTTGGGGATTTTTTTGTAATGGGGAAAAAACGCACGGGTTTTGGCAACAAAACGAATTACACCATCATATTAATTATTTAGAACTTCTGGAGGTATTCAAAGGACTAACATGTTTTGCTAAAGGAAAACGAAATTGGGAAATTCTTCTAAGAATAGATAACACAACTGCGGTCTGTTACATAAACCGTATGGGGGGTGTTAAATACCCAAAAATATCAAAATTAGCGAAAGAAATTTGGCAATGGTGTGAGCGGAGACACATCTGGATTTTTGCGTCATTCGTAAAATCATCTGACAACATCCACGCGGACAAAGAATCTAGAGTAACAAATGTTGAAACAGAATACTTTCTTAACGATTCAAGGTTTCAACTCATTGTAAATAAATTTGGTCATCCTACAATAGACTTATTTGCGTCTCATATCAATAAAAAATGTAGTGTTTATTTCATGGAAATAAGATAATACACGATAAAGCGGAGGGCATTTTAATTGTACCTTACTGGAAAACACAATCCTGGTATCCTTTATTTGTAAAGATGTTAACATGCTCTCCGCTAGTTTTTCCCCCAAAACAAGATCTCTTATTATCCCCGTTTGATTGCAGCCACCCACTGTGGCGCAGCCTTTACCTGGTGGCCGGGAGTGTATCAGGCAAGCTTTTCTAACTCAAGGCGTTACAAACAAGCTGTGTGGAAGTGATGATTTCGTCGCTATCAAAAAGCACTATAAAACAATATAGCACCACATACGCAAAATGGTGGAAGTTCTGTAGATCAGAAAACGCCAAGACGGAAAACCCCACTACCCATAATATCTTGAGTTTCCTAGACGAACAGTTTAGAAAAGGAGCTAGTTATGCTACTCTAAATTCTCACCGCTCGGCCATTAATTTACTCTCTCAGACAAAAGATAATGATAACTCCATAAACCGTTACCTGAAAGGAGTATTTAAGATCAAACCACTTTTTCCAAAACATGTATCCACCTGGGAACCAGCCCCAGTGTTACAGTATCTTTCGGGTTGACACCCATTAGAAAATCTTTCGTTAGAAATGCTATCTATTAAACTGATCACTTTATTGGCATTCTCCACGGGAAACCGTTTACAAACCCTTTCAAAAATTCAAACCAATAATGTTGTCAATTTAGGGAATAGATTAGAAATTTTAATATCGGAAGTAATTAAGACATCCTCGGCCAAACGAGAACAACCAAAATTAATCCTCCCTTTTTTCACCGATAAACCTTACTTATGCGTAGCATCCACTCTTTTGTTTTACGCTAAGAAAACTTCGAAAGAAAGGGGAACCAATACAAAACTATTTCTAACATTCAAACCACCATACCACACAGCAACGGTGCAAACCCTTTCACGTTGGACAAAAGCAGCGCTAGTTAAGAGCGGAATTGATACAAAACTCTTTACACCACACAGTACACGACATGCATCTACGTCGGCAGCTTTTCGGACAGGCCTGCATGTAGATACTATTCGCCAAACAGCGGGGTGGACCCCAAATTCGACCACTTTTTTTAGATTCTATAATAGGCCGCTTCACACGGCAAACGCTTTCGCAAAATCAGTAATTCACTAAATAGTAGATTTACTTTGTAACCTTTTATAGATATAAGGTTTGTTTTTTACTGTAATAAATACTCTCTTTGGTGTCAACAACTGTGTATCTTTACTTCAAGCAGTATCGCTCCGTGTTTCTGTGTTACAGATCACATACTCGCTTTAAACATCTACAAAATGTTGTCTAGGCTGACGGAGTGCGATATATAATTGTAGATTAAACGACTTACCTGTAAGGAAGTTCAATCGAAATTATACGAGCACTCCGTCAGCCTAGACAAACCACCCCTTTTTTCTTCTGTTCCCTCCCCTCCTGTGATCTATACTTACCTAAATGCAGAATGAGTAATGTGGGTCGGCGAGCGGAGGATGTGTCCAGGGCTGAGATTTTTTCAGTGGCTTTAAACAAGTGGTACGGTCTGCATTCTATGCAAACTACAAAATGTTGTCTAGGCTGACGGAGTGCTCGTATAATTTCGATTGAACTTCCTTACAGGTAAGTCGTTTAATCTACAATTATGTATAAATTGGGCTTTGACAAATACTATTTCTTTATCATCTTATTATTGATATTTTGTAATAGACTGAATAATAAATGCTATATAAAAAATCAGAAGTGCTATTAAAAATATAAATGCTATATAAAAACTAAAGAATGCTATGTAAGAATTTTTTTTTTTTTTTTTTTTAGTTTTCAATTAAGCTAGTTCAGCAAGTCTTTGCTATTCATAGCTGTGTTAGTACACTCACTTTGTTTAAGCACTAAGGGGTTACTTTAACCCATCACTTATTTAAACACTATTCACTATCATCAGATAACATGATGTCTTGGGCTGTTTACGTTTTAAACGTTTGTGAATTTTTCTACTGCCTATGTGATAGTACTCAGATGCAGGACATAATTTTAGATTTTCGTGATAACGTTTGTATAACTTTGTTAAAAATTCTTTTATGCTTGGTATTTTTAGTTCACGGTGAATTAATGAATTTCTGATGAACCATGGAGCACTTAGTACGATTCTGAGAACTTTGTTTTGGAAAGTTTGTATTTTGTTTAGCTGAGTGTCACTAGCGTTACTCCATACTGGGGAACCGTATGTTAAGATAGGGCGTATAATAGAGGTATAAATGAGCGTTCCACATTCACTTTTTAATGGTGACTTCTTATTGAGAATTGGATATAGCTGGATTAGTCGTACGTGCGCTTCATTTATTTTTTTATTGATATGGAATCCCCAAGTTAATCTCTTGTCTAGGTGCACGCCTAGATATTTAACTGCGCAATCGCCTCTATTCCAGGGGATTACTTGTCCATTGATAGCTATAATAGGTGGATTGGTTAGCCTGCGAAGTGTGAAAATTTTTGCTTCCGATTTTATAGTGTTCAGCTGCATTCTCCACTTAGTAAACCAATTGGTTACAGTATTAACACTCTCCTGAAGATGACTAACGGCCGTTTCTATTTCGCTATGTTGACTTAGTATGGTTGTATCATCAGCATACATTGCAATTGTTGTCTTTTCGAGCACCGGGATATCATAGACGTAAAGATTAAATAAAAGGGGTCCTAGAATAGAGCCCTGGGGAACTCCAGCCCCTATTAACTTTGAACTTGATGTTGCAGAATTTATAACTGTTGAGAATTTGCGATTACAGAGAAATGATTTGATGATATGCACGAGATAATTAGGCGTTTTGACGTTGATTAGCTTATATATGATGCCACTGTGCCATACTTTGTCGAATGCTTGTTTTACGTCAATAAACATGGCTGCCGTATACTTTTTCTCTTCAAACCCTCTTTCAATATATTCCGTGAGCCGATTTAGCTGGTGGGTGGTTGAGTGATGGGATCTGAATCCAAACTGAAACTTAGGGATTACATTTTCACTATCGAAATGTTCTAACAATCTCTTATTTATGACTTTTTCAAATACTTTGGAGATTGATGGTAACAGGCTTATAGGTCTATAACTTGTGATTTCATTTGCCTTCTTGCCGGGTTTATGAAACATTAGTATTTTTGCAAATTTCCATTGTTCTGGAAAATAGCCTTGTCTTAGGCATGCATTAAATATGGATACTAAGTATAGAAGGGCTTTCTTTGGCAGATTTTTAATTAATATGTTAGTAATTAAATCGTGTCCTGGAGCTTTATTATTTGGGAGTTTATTTATTATACCCTTAATTTCCTTAGGTGAAACCGGTACTATATCAGTTGGAATTAAAGAAAAGTAGTTACTTAAAACTCCTTCAACATCATTGTGCTCATTACTGTTATCGTTAGGAATTGTGAATGTTTCAGCCAAATAATTTGCAAACTGCTCACATTTATCGTCGTCTGTTGAGTACAGCTTATCATCGAATTTAATGGTAGGTATGCTGTGGGGTTGCCTCAAGATACGCTTAGTTGCTCTCCACATCGACGGGTCCCTCGGCTTCAGTTCCTTTATATAATTGGCATAATTGTTTATTCTAAATTGTTCGAGGTCTCTTTGAATTTTGTGAATCAGATAATTCAGACGAGATTTGACGGCGGCATCTCTAGTTGTTATCCATTGCCTTCTGATTTTATGTTTCTCCTTAATTAATTGCTGGATGATAGGAGGAGGAACCATGTAATCGGTTCTTTGTATTTTTCTTTGAACTGTTGTGGAGTTCGTAACAGCTGTTTTAATGTTCTGGACTAATGCGTTGACGGCGTTATCAAGTTCATCCTTGCTACACAGCGCTGATGGAATTATCAAGTTCTGTTGCAGTATGTTACTAAATATCTTCCAATCAATTCGTCCATTGATTAATCTAGGTGGCTTGCTGATGAATTTTGGTTGATTACCCATTGTTATAATAACCGGTAAATGGTCTGAGTCTAGCTCCGGAAGTACTAACTGATTGACGCTGCTGGTAATATTTTTATGCAGGATTATATCGAGAATATCGGACTGATGATCTTTTCGATATGGAATATATGTATGCTCGGTGGGTGGGGTGATTTGGACTCCGTGAGAAACCATCACTGAGTAGAGTCGATTACCATTAGGATTGCCTACTCTACAGCCCCAGACGGTACTTTTGCAGTTTAAGTCTCCTGCTAACAATGTTGGGGTATTATCGTAAAACACATTCTCTATATCTGTTGACAAAAATTTTTTATTCGGTTGCCTATATGCAGATATAATTCTTAAAACTTGATCATTCTGTAATTCAACTTGTATCGCAACTATTTCTATGTTAATTACTGCTGTAGGTAATTGAAAATGGCATGCTTTGAGCGATTTTCTTACGATTATAGCTACTCCTCCAGAAGCTTTTTCAGCAATTCTGTCTCTTCTGTGTACATGATAACCAGGAATTTTGAAATTTTGTTCTGGTAAAAGGTGGGTTTCAGTGACACATAGAATATCTACTGCGTGCCTAGCTAGAAAAGCAATTACAATCTGCCTTTGGCGAACGAGACCATCTGCATTCCAATTTGTGATCACTAATTTAGAATATAGGTTGTTATTTATTGACATTTTGAAGAAGTGGTGGAATAAGAGATAAAATAAGGTCTTTTATTGACCCTAGATGAGGTATAACCAGCTGGATAAGTTTTTGTATTATTTCGCCTAGTAGAGAAGATAGTTCGTTAGTGTTTGGATTGTTGTTATCGCTGGCGTATTGATGATAGTTATTGTGATTAGAATTGTGTTGAGTTTTATTTGCATAAGATAGGGCTGGGAAAGAATGCTGGTTTATGTTAAATAGAGTACTGTTCGGCTTGCCGAGAGAAGAATGAGGACTCGACTGCTGATTGTGCTGTCGGTTCTTGATAAGGTTTTGGTAGTAAGGACACCCCTTATAATTTGCGGTGTGCTCTCCCCCGCAGTTGACACATTGTGGTTTAATTTTTTCCGACTTTGGTTCAGGACATATAGAATAATGATGTTCGCCTAAGCATTTAACGCACCTGGGAGTTAATTTACAGAAATTTTTTGTATGCGAATAGCGTTGACAACGCGTACATTGGGGAAGTTCACCGCTCTTACGCCTTTGTTCCACATTTATCTTGCAGTGGAACAGATAAGTAAGTCTGTATATTTCTTTGGCATTGTCTTTTTTATCTAGGATAACAGCGCAGATTGGTATAGGCTTTTTTTCTCGATTAAGAAGACGAGTTACACTGATAACTGGGTATTTCAGGCTTATAAGCTCGTTAAGTATTTCCTCGTTTGTGAGTGAGATAGGTAAATTTCGTATAATTACCGAAATGTTTGAGGTTTCTGGATCGTGATACGTATGATACTTAATATTTTTTTCACTATCGAAATATGTTGTAAGGGCCCTATAATCTTCAATTTTATTGAGAGTAATCTTAACTTGCGTTCCTCTTACGGCAGTCACAAATTGACCGTTAACTTTAGACTTTATGTCAGCGATTAATTGTTGATAATTCAAGGCATCATGAACAAAAATAGGCGGAACTCTTAATGGTCGCTGTTCGTTTGATGAATTATCATTGGGGGATTCTTTGTCGATAAGAATTTGTTCGGTCGACGGCGGAAGATAATATTTGTTCTGCTTCACTAAATTAGAATTGTCAAATATGTATTTCTTATTATTGTCCTGTACAGGTGGCGAATTATTATTACGTTTTTGAGAGGAGGAATTACCGATTTGTGAGGATTGAGATAACTCACCGTGACTAATTACTTGGATGTTGGGCTCTATATGTACACCAATTTGCATTGGTTCACCTGCTGCACTAGTTATTTCATTCATTGTTGTGATAGTATTGCTGCATTTGTTGCGGTGTTTCTTGTTTGATAAGTTAGTTGATAGTTCTCTAAGGTAAAACAATTTTGCTTTGTTAAGCGGCTATCGCTACGCCCTCAGGCGTGCGGCCGATATCCTTATCACTGAGCACAGATATACGTTTATGTATAACTGATACACTGTGTACACTATTTTGTTATAATTAAAAATAAGTTGAAAATTTACTAATAACTACGGCGCACTATAACTACACAACTATTCAGCTGAGAGGTTCGCTCGCGACTCTCATGTAAGAATTGAATTCATTAATTACCCAAAATGAGGAATTTACATTGAGGATATAAATTAATCATAAATTCTATACATTCATATTTTTTATTTAATTAATTGTTTTACATATTGCATTTTCCAAAACAACGTTTTTACGGAATGGTACGATTCGGCGTCGCGACGCGTCGCCGGTTCACCGTCGACCCGAATCGCCGATTCGCCGTCGCAAGTCAGTAAATATTATTATTAGAAATAATCAAGAGACCCCATAATGAGAGTAATTAATTAAATATGAATAAAATAAAAGTCCTTATTTCTCTCAAGCTTTTTTAATATAATATGTAGGAACCGGTTTCGAATTTTTACAATAAATTCATCTTCAGCCTTTCTTCAAGGGTAGTGCTTTTTAGGCTGAAGATGAATTTATTGTAAAAATTCGAAACCGGTTCCTACATATTATATTAAACAAGATTGAGAGAAATAAGGACTTTTATTTTATTCATATTTAATTATTATTAGAGCCCGGAACAAAAAATTTCTAAAAAAAAGGCAGACATTTAGGCATTATAAAAACTGAAAATACAAAATATTACAGTAAAGTATAATATGAATGACTATAATTCCTACATTTATCTCGAAAAGCTGTAAGTGCTTAAATAATAAAGATATTATCTGTAAAATAGAATTTTAATGACCACAGTTTAACAAATAATTAGAATTATTACTAAACCATGCAATTGTTGATCAAAGAGTATTTGGAACTTATAAGTAATGTTATTTATTTCAAAACAAGGTAATTACTATGTAAAAGGTCGCCTTAATCCTTTCTAAGAAGATTAGATTAGGATTTTAATATTTGGAAGGCAAAGCTGGCTTCAACATTTGCAAACCACAAATACGTGGTACGCTGATGGAACATTTTCAATAGCACCATCGTTATTTTCCCAAGTGTACACTATAATGGCTACTGAAAATAATGGCGTACATCCAATATTTTATGCCCTTCTACCGAACAAACAACGAGCCACATACAACCGAATGTTCGAATTGATTAAAGGTTTAATTCCAAATTTACAACCAGTAGCAATCCACTTTGATTTTGAACAAGCAGCATTTACAGCCATGAAAGATTGCTTTCCAGGCGCGAACATCAACGGATGTTTCTTTCATTTAGCCCAAAATATGAGGAAGCATTTGGGTGCAAGGGGACTTCTTAGGGAATACAATAACGATCCACAATTTGCCCTGAGCGCCGAAATGGTAACTTCTTTGACGTTTGTGCCCACTGCAAACTTGGACGAAGCTATTGATGTTCTCGCCAATGATTTACCTGCAGAGCTGCAACCACTCCTCGATAGGTTTGAAGACAACTATGTAGGGCGTATGAACAGGTATATACATACACAATTTTTTACGATTTTCAATATGGATACTATAACACTTGTATTAATCATTTACAGACGAGGAAATGGTAGACGTCCACCCCTTTTTCCTCATGAAATGTGGAACCTCCATCAAAGAACATTCAATGGACAAGACCGAACAAATAACCATGCGGAGGCCGCACATAGAAGACTTCAGTTGGAATTGGCAATGGATCACCCAACAATCTGGAAATTTATCGAGGGGTTACGGAAAGTGCAGAAAGGACGGGATACTTATTACGAACAACTTGTTGCTGGTAATCCTCCACCATTAAAATAAAAAAATATGTACAGGGATGCAGACGAGTGTATTTTATCTCTAGTTCAGAATTTTGATGATAACACCGATATTTTAGAATATCTTAGGGCTTAGCACATAATTATGAAATGTAAATAACATTATATTATATTAAATATAATAAATATTATGTTGAATTAATGCCAAATGATTTTTCTTATTAAACGACGCATTTTATTTGCATTAACTTAAAACTTTAAAATATTCTGACGGCGAATTTGTCGACGGCGAACCGGGCCGCCGGCGAAACGGCGACGGCCAATCGGCGACGGCGAATCGTACCAGACCCATGTTTTTAGTCTAGGCGGTTAAATGCGGGGTTATTTGTTCTAGGTAATTTTGTTTTTAAAGAAAAATACTCCAATCACGCTTGCAGCAACCATTTCATTTATATTTAATTTATGAACTCAATGTAAATTCGTCATTTTGAATTCTTATTAAGCATTCTTTAATTTTTATATAGCATTTATATTTTTTATGTAGCTTTAATTATTTTTATATATAGCACTTATAAATTAATTTTTATATAGCTTTTTTTATTTTTTATACAGCAGCTTTTATAAATATTTTATATTGCGTTTATTCATCAGAATTTTAAAATATAGAAGAAACCTGAGGTATCATCAGAAGAATCTTCATCCGAGGAGAGTGATACTGAGGGCGATGATGACGTTCGATTGAACAATTATTTTATTTTATATATGTGTATATTTAATTGTACATACTTATATCATTGTTTAGAAATTAAAAATTTTTTTTGCTTTCTTTAAATGACGTTGAATGGGTTAAAATGAAAAAAAGTTAAAAGTTTGCGACTCTGCCAAGTAACAACCCCCAAAACACCCCCGAGGTGTGCGTTTTAAAAGGAGATTACTTAGATTAAAATAACGTAATTTTTACGAAAGTTAGAGGCCACGTGGTTGAGCTTAAGGGCGATATTCGCCCGGCTTGGGGCGAAGTTTTAAAGCGCGTAAATTAGAATAAACACGTAAGTGACTTTGATCTAATTAACGCTGCTTAGTAGGTGTAAAATCGAAGCAAAGTTGGCCCGCAAGGGTGGCATACAGTAGATTTATCAGTGTAATTAAGAGTCGTAGTTACTCCCGTGATTAACCAATTAATTAAATCAGCAGGCGTTGCGCATTTTTGATAAATAACGCAATTTTAAGAAAGTTTGAGACCACGTGGTCGATATTTTGATAATATTTCATAGTTAGGTGTGTAGTTTACAAGGCGATTAGTCAGATTAAACAACGTAAAGTCTGCGGCCACGTGGTGCCACGTGGTCGAGATTTAAGGCGCGAACGGGCCCGGCTTGGGTAATTTCCGTTGCATAGGGCGAGTTTAAACCAGTCTAGCTTAAGTGAGGGTTTTAGATATAAATAAACAAGCAGGCATTGTTTAAAAAACGAAATTGTAGGAAAGTCGTAGTACTCCCGTCCTAATTTAAATATTTCGAAGTGGGAAAGTCATAGTTACTTCCGTCCTAATTTAAATATTTCAGTAAAGTAGGCGAACAAGGGTTTATTTGAGAAGTTAGCAGGGCGCGGCCCGCGGCACAAGAGTGCGAAGTGTTTTTCGTGTTCTTTCGCGTGTAGCAAAGCGAGGAAATGAGCGAAAAAATGGAGACAACAACGGAGTACAAGAGAAAACAAAGAGGCAGTCCAACGGAGAGCAGCGGCGAGGAGGACAACGGCAGGGCCAGAAGGGCGGCTAAAAAACAGGCGAAGAAGGAGACAAAACCGGCGAAGGAAACTGAATACGAGGAGACGAGTGGCGAGGAGTCGGAGAGCGTATCAATAAGGGCGGCGGCGGAGGCGAAGGAGGCAGAGGTGGCGAAAAAGAAGGCGGCTGTAACAGCAAGAGCGGCGGCGTCACGAGAGGCGACGAAGGCTGCGGCAGCAGAAGCAGCGGCGGTAGCAAGGGCGGAGAAGGAGTTGGCGGAGGAGGCAGCGGAAGCAGCAAAAGAAACGGAGGCGGTGATAAGAAGGGTAAGTCGGGTGAGTGAAAGCGCAAGCGACACGGATGGCGCAAACGATGGGGAGGGCGTGAAGAGGGGTAACTCTACAGGTGTGGCGCAGGCCAGAAAAATTAGGGAAAAAATCAGGAAGGGCTTTGCCACAGAAAAATTCAATGTAAGTGGGGCAGCGTCGGGCTTTGTTTTATACGCGGTGGATCAACTTATAGACCTATTAGTAGATTCAGAACTTGCAAATGCAAGACTAAAGGGGCAACTAGATGCTAGGGGAGTAGCCTGCGAGGAGGAATGTAGGGCACCAGAGGCAGGCGGCGGAAGTCAGAACAGGGGTGTTTCCTGGAGGGGACAGTCGTACAGGGAGATAGTGACAAGGATTCAGGATAAGAGTAGGGAACGGCCTGTTGTAATCTTAAGGCAGGCTGAGGGGGAGGAAAAGCAGCCGAGCGAGGACCTGAAGAAGAAGCTAGTGAAGGAGGTCAACATTAGGGAAACGGGGGTGCAGATAAAGAGCGTTAGGCTGTTGAAGGAGTCGGGAGTCGCAATCGAAGTAAAGAGTGGGGAGGAAGCCAAGAAGCTGGTAGAATCAGAGCAGTGGAAGACGGTAGGGCTCAGGTCAGAGAGGGAAAAGAGGAGGCGTCCCCAGGTGGTAGTCTTCGGGGCGGAGGAGGAAAGTGCCGAAGAGCTAGTACGCGCTGCGTACGAGATAAATGACGTCTGTCGCGGGGGAAGGGACAAGACTAGGAGCTTAGAGGAGTTTCAGGAGGCTTTTAAGCCAGTTTGTGGGGTGATTGACAGGTTCACTAGAAGGAGGGACTGGAGGGTAGAACCGGCGCTATACCGGGAACTTCTGGATAGGGGTCGTCTCTGTCTAACCTGGGGGATTAGTACAGTCAGGGATTACGTCCACTTGACCAAGTGATTCAGGTGTGGATGCTACGGGCATATGGGGAGAGAATGCGGGGTAAGAAATGAAACGTGTTATCGGTGTGGAAGTGAGGAGCATAAGGCGCGTGACTGTAGGGCGGAAGAGACGTGCGCGCAATGCAGAAGGGTAGGAAGGACGGCCAGACACAGAATGAACGGTGAGGACTGTCCGATTGTGTGGAGAATGATGAGGAGGGTGATAGAAAGGACAAATTATGGCCGCTAGGCGGCGACAATTTCCGCAACCAGCTGGTGTTAGGGGAGGGGGAAGGACTCATCAAGTTCCTTCAGGTAAACTTAGGGAGAGGGAAGGTCGCGTCAGCCGAGCTTAGGGAGATTGCAGTTAGGGAAAAGGTGGACGTGCTTCTTCTTCAGGAACCGTACTACACCCAAAACAAGATTAGAGGTTTCGGAACGGGCATGCAGGTTTTTCAAAGACATGGTGAGGCGGCTCCCGGGGCAGGAATCATCTTGGTGAATCCTCTCCTGAGCGCCGTCCAAATAGGTTAGCTAGGTTCGCAGCACTGCGTAGTCATCTGGATCAACGAGGTTGATCTCTACGTGGTCTGTTCGTACTTTCAGTTTCGAGACGATATAGGGGCCCACACCGACGAGCTTCAGCAAATCCTCGCCGCGCTCGAGGGGAAGTCGGTCATTATCGTGGTTGACGCGAACGCTAGCAGTGCGCGCTGGGGAGACAGAGAGAGGAACGAAAGAGGGGAGAAAATGGAGGAATTCATTGACGTAAACAGGTTGTGGGTGGAGAATGACAGGTTTCAGCTGAGCACCTTTTCATCGGGCAGGGGTGAATCTTGGATAGACATCACCCTGAGCAAGGGACTGGGCGAAGGACGGGTGACTGAGTGGACAGTGATGGATGGATGGGTGCAGAGTGACCATAGAGTCATCAGTTTTGTTTTCCGAGCGGGTGGGGTAGTTAGGGACCCCGCGGGTGAGCAAGCGCAAAAGTTCGTTTTAGGAACGTGTTAGAAGGGGAACTGGGCCCGGACGACCCGAGGGTGGAGGACAGGGATGGCCTCGAAGCCAGAGTCGGCCAGATTACGGGGGCGTTCCGTAGGGCAGCAGAGCAGACCATACCCAGGGCTAAGAGACTGGCCAGGAAAGTACCGTGGTGGACCCAGGAACTAACCAGGGAAAGGAGAGACGTAAATATGGCGCGTGGGCTCTATCAGAGGGAACGTGATGACAGGCAGAGAGAGGTACTGCGGGAGGAATATTTGCAGCGCCGAAATAGGTATCATTGGCATGTCAAGAGGGCGAAGCAGGACAGCTGGCAGGAGTTCGTAGACAGGGCGGGAAACGAGGAACCTTTTGGGGTTGTTTATAGGATCATAAGCGGGAAAATGAAAAGTCGGGATGTATGCATGGCAATGATACAGAAGGGGGCGCCGGTGACCGACTGGAGGGAGTCCGCGACTCTGTTGTTAGATGAGATAGTTCGTAGGGATGACGCTCGGGAAGACGACAGGTGGCAGGACAGGGTCCGGAATGAGGCGGCGAACCTAATTCCGGAAACGGAGAACTCGGGAGAGTTCAGGCGGGGGGAGGTGGACTCAGTCATCGCGAGTCTCCCTAGACGCAAGGTACCAGGTCCGGACGGGGTACTATATGAAATGGTCGAGAAGGCGTGGCCCGTTGCGGGGGAGGCGCTGCTCCAGGTCTGGAATGAATACCTCCGTCTAGGAGCATTCCCGAAAGACTGGAAGATAGGAAACCAACCTGGTCATGCTATTGAAAGGGGAAGATAAGGATAGGTCGAGCCCTTCAGCATATAGGCCGATCAGTCTGCTTTCGGTGTTTGGGAAGGTTTTGGAAAAGTTAATTCTAGGCAGGTTAGAGACAGCCTCGAGGGGGAAGGGGGGAGAAATCAATATGGATTTAGGAAGGGCACGTCTACTATTGACGCGCTTGAGGAGTGTAGAATTGTGGATGAAACAGGGGAAAAGTACGCTCTAGGTCTCTTCTTGGACGTGAAAGGTGCCTTCGACACTTTGTGGTGGCCGGACATCTTGAGGGCCCTGAGAGAAAGAGGATGCCCGAGGAACCTCTATCTTTTAATTAGGGATTACCTCACAGAGAGGAAGGTAGTCCTAACGGTGGTGGATGTGGCACCAAGCCCCAGATGACTCAAAGTCATTGGAGCTTGGCACCAGGCCTGGATGAAGCGATTATAGAACTTGGGCTTAAGTATAACTTAAGTTTGAGGGCCACAGCCTCTCTCCAGGCAAGACTGATGTGGGCGGCCATGCCGTCACCTTCCCGAGGTATCCACTGTTCTCACAGAACACATCAGATCTAGAGGAGCTATACCTCGATAAAAAACCCATCCCTAATTGGGATGGTTGGCAGTGGACAACTGCGCCTTGTCCAGCGTGTTTTGTGGCAGTGCTTCGCGCTTAAAATACAAAGCACTCCCCAGCTGCGAGAGTGGGCTAAGCATGCTGGTTGATAGCCCACCTGGCTGCCACGCGAACCCTGCAAACTGGTGGAATCGCTACTGTTCTCGGACTTGAAGCGGGCCTGTACCCACGTGGTGCAGGATTGTAGGATTAGCCACCGAAGCTTGGGAAGAGAGCAGGAGTCTCCACCAGGGACCAGGGGGAGGTATAAACAGTCAGCTCCATACCCGCGCGGACCCGGCTATGGAGAATTCATAGGCCGTTCTGCACGAACGTGCAATTAAATAGGATAAAAAGGGCTATATAGATATTGATTTTACTGCTGCATAAGCGTCTATAAATTGGCTACAACGTAATTATTATAGGCCTGGTTCTGACTTTCTCAACAGACATTTTTTTGGCAAATCGATTGTTAGACGGGGGCCTCACTCCCCAGATTTAACATTCTTAGATTTTTTCTATGGGAATATCTGAAATCGAAAGTGTACAGAACCCGTTCAGAAACAATTGAAGAACTGGAGCAACGCATTACAGAAGTTTGCAGAATTATCACTCCAGAAACTTATGAAAATGTAAGGCAGGAATTTCATAACGGACTTTTTATGTGCCAAGAAGTGAATGGTGAACATTTCGAACACTTAATTTAATTAATTTAAGCTTTAATTCTTAGTTTTTTTAAATAGACTTCTTTATCTTCAAACATTGTCATTTTGTTATGGCTGAATATTTTTCTTTGAAACTTTAGGATCAGACGCAGAACTGAAAGACCTTTCCAATGAGGTGCCACTCGACCCCCCTTTCCATTTAAAAAAAATTCAAAATGGCGCTCAGTTCGGCCTGCAGCTGTTATTTTCAAACTAAGTAGCAAAGGCTATACAGTGGTGTGGAAGAAAGAGGTTCATGGAAGGCAAGCATTGGGAAGAAACTTCTACAATAGTAAAGGCGACAAATGATTGGTTTGATACTTTTAATGATCCAAGTTCCAAGTTTGGGATTCACTCTGGGACCAATGCTTTTGGTACTGATTTAACCACCCAGACTAATTTATTGAATAACTTTAGTGAAATGATACAATCTATTAGAATTGGTAAACACAAAGGATTGATTACATTTCAAAAAGGTATTATAGTGAGTAATACTTCTTTAATCAATCTTTATAAATATCTACAAAGTAAATATTCCATTCAATACTTACTAACATATCGCCTTAACCAAGACATCTTAGAAAATATACGAGAAGAAGAGGAATGGGAGGATCTAATGATCACCCAACTCCACTAGATATTAACATAGGTTAAGATGGTACATCTTAGGTAAGCACTCAGCTTGTATATTCACTGAAAATAGGAATGCTCAGGAGAACGAGGAAGAAAAGTGTCTTATCAAGCCAATGGAAACAGAAAACAAAAACAGTGACATTTGTTTTTCTCAATGTGTGTTAAAGCGTTTTTCCACAGATATACCTGAAGAAGTTAACCAATACGATGATGCAAGTGAACTTCCTTATTCATTTGTAGAACCAAATTATGACCAGTATAGAGAAATAGATATGACCGGTTTTGAAATGACAAATGATCTCCAATATTTGTTGGACGAGTTTGATCTGTTGTCCTTTAAAGAAAAAGTTAGTTAGGGTTTGAAATATGTGGCAGGATATGTTGCTCATAGATACAGAAATAAATATAAAAATTTGGGAGCGCCAACGAAACAACTTCATTCAATCAAAGAAGTACCAGATTGGATACAGCATATTTCAAGAGGGCAACTTATACATCCTAGTGATGACTTAATGAGAGTGGCGTTAACTATGGAAACCAAATTTCAAAAATTTCATGGAAATTCTGTCTAATGAGAAGCTCCTGTTCGACACATTAGCCGACAGAACAGTTGCCAAATTACCACAGTTGGATTTTCATATGATGTTATTCACTGTTTAGCTCGCACGAGGACATTTATAAGATTGCGTGATTTGAATAAGAAAATAAGTTTCAAGAATTGTCAAAGGAAACTAAATCGAAAAATGACCAAATTAACCAATGTTAAAAAATTAAATTGTATGCATTTTATAATCATGTTATCTACATTATCTTCTGTAATTTTATTTTTTTGAATAATAAATAAAACATGATTGTTCAACCACTGTTTTTTTAAATTATGTATATCGTTGTCTTTTATAATTTCAGCAAACATTGGGTATTAATTAATTAATTGATGCCATTAAAACAACTTCCAATACATTGTTTCAAATTAGATTAGTTTGTTTTTATACTGTACTCACATTCGAAACATATAAAAACTAAAATCGGGTTAATATTAAGTATTACAGTGATTGCTGATGACAATATTTTAACAATCGATGCTATAAATTGAATTCAAGTATAATATAATACCCGAATATAATATGAAATCCAACAGTCTAGTTGAACTTGCGTTCCGACTGTGACGTCACAGTGAGTGAGAGAGACAAGCCTACAGCTGCCCACCGCCACACCATTATACTCACACCACGCTTTTGTGGGAATATTCAAAACAGACAAAAGCGTTTCGTTCTTTGGAACCAATAATTGTGAACAGAACACAATAACAGCGGAAGTTGCTACCCTGGCGTTCAGTAAGGGTTCTCACCCCACCTCCTGCCAAGTTAATCAACATTACAATCAAACAAGACTAAAATTAGTCAATCTTGTTCAAATAATTTAATTAGGAACTGCCTACCCGACCTTCCAAAGGGGTTAAAACCAGCAATCTTGGGTCAGGTTACTAGGCATTGCGTTAATAGAGAAGACTTTGACAATCTAGCATATACAATTACTTGTGTGGGAATATTTAAAAACAGAAAAAAGCGTTTCGTTCTATGGAACTCTCTTTAAAATAGAGCTGATTGTTATTCTTACCCTTGATTATAATAGCTACTATTTTTAATAGAGCTTGCTTCTTGAACTATCTCTGACCCGGTTTGGTAAACAAATAGACGACAGAGAACCAATAATAGTGAACAGAAGACACAACAGCAGAAGTTGCTAACCTGGCTTTCCGCAAGGGTTCTCATCCCCCCCCTGCCAACTTAATCAACATTACAATCAAACAAGACTACAATTAATCAATCTTGTTCAAATAATTAAAAATTAGGAACGGCCTACCTGACCTTCCAAAGGGGTTAAAACCAGCAATCTTAGGTCAGGTTAGTAGGCATTGCGTTAATAGAGAAGACTTTAACAACCTAGCATATAAAATTACTTTTGTGAGAATATTTAAAAATAGATAAAAGCGTTTCGTTCTTTGGAGCCAATAATTGTGAACAGAACACACAACAGCTTTCCACAAGGGTTCTCACCCCACCTCCAGCCAAGTTAATCAACATTACAATCAAACAAGACTAAAATTAATCAATCTTGATTAAATAATTAAAAATGAGGAACGCCTACCCGACCTTCCAAAAGGGGTTAAAACCAGCAATCTCAGGTCAGGTTACTAGGCATTACTTAATAGAGAAGACTTTAATAACCTAGCATATAAAATCACTGTGGGAATATTTGAAAACAGAAAAAAAGCGTTTCGTTCTTTGGAACTCATCAGGTGGGTGAAGTAACCCACGACGCTTTTACGAGATACAATTGGAATACAAAAAAATTGCAGCAGGTAATGTTTTTTCTTAAGTAAATGATCTGGGGCAGAAAAATTAAACTTTTGTTTAGTCCTGAAAGGAGCGAATACTTACAGTGATGTATACTGAAAATACAAAAAACATAATTAAAATCAAACAGCTTAATTTATTAATATCAGAAATGATGTTAAATATGTTGTCAGTTGCAACTGTTTAAGTAGGTACCTACTATACCAGCTTTATGATGGGGTGCACCGTCCTGATGGTAGAATTGCAACGAAGGAAAAATTAAGATCTACAACGGCAGTGTGTTTTGAGTAAAATTATTCATCTTAAATGTTAAATAAAATTAGCACAACTGCTAAATGTCAAAATAGAAACAATAAAACAATGCAATGATGTTATTAGAGTATTAAAAGTTAAAATATGGCCGTCTAAATAATGATGGTGCCCAATAAGAGCACTTACTATAATAATTACTCTTATACATATTAATTTAATGATATTTGGACCTATACCATAATACAAGTAGCTTTTGTTTCACAGTGTTACGATTATGTTATTAAACCATTAAAAGTTAAAATATGGCGTTATTCGTTAATTTAATCATAATTTGACCTCATACTTTTTCAATGAGAATAAAATTTGCAATTCAAAAATATCAAAAAATACGTTCCGTTTAAAAAAAGTCATTTTAATAAATAACTCGAAAAGGCGATGCGCAATTGTTTTTTTCGTTTTCACCATCGTAATCAGAAGAAAAAGTCATACGTTTTTGATAATTTAACCAACTTTGTATCTTTAAAAATAAAAAAGTTGGCACTAGTGGCCCCGTTCCCAAAATCACCCATATTAGCACATTCTTCTCTAATCCGTTTTTAAGGTTTTCAATGGTGTTAACTGGAGTTCTAAATATTGTATTATTTAGATGTGGGAAAATAAAAAAGTCTAAGACGTCCACCAACTGAGCAGGAAATTCTGGCTCTGAACCTATGCGTACAATACGGTCATCAAAGAATTCACGCAAATAGTTCAATGTTTCTCTAGCTGTGTGCTCTGGCCCCATCCAGCTAGAAAGAAATAACCATGCTGCAATTCCTCATCTACAAGTGGTTTACAAAAACACTTAATATATTGGTCAGGTATCTCAGCAGTTACAGATTGTTCAAAAAATTTCGAATCAATTCAACGTCTACGAGACACTGCGATACATACTCCAACATGTACTGTGTGAAGGAGTTTCACGAAATGTGTAAGGATTATCTGCACTTCGTAATCTTATGCTTTAAGAGTTTACAAAATCAGAAAGATGAAACAAAGCCTCATCAGAATAACATAACACATTCAGCAGTTCGTCGTTACTCATTAAGCGTTGAATAACCACTGGCAATGTAAAAGTCTTTTATTGTAATCCGCAGGCAGTAATTCCTGATAAATTTACATTTTGTATGGATACAAATGAAGATCCTTTTTGAGCATTTCTGGCAATTACAATACAACAACCCAACTTCCTGCAATAACTGGCGTAAAGACTGTAGGTTCATCATTTAATCGCTGCCTTATTAATTTTGAAGGGATAGCCGCCCACTACCTTCTTTACGTTCAATACTGCCTGCACTTCCAAACATCTGGCCAGTGTTTACAATAAATTTTATTTTGTAAATTTTCATCAAATACAACTCTAGGAAATTTTTCTTGAAATTTATTAATGCAAGACTGAACATTGTATCTCCATTCACCATTTTCTTGAACTCCATTGCGAAAATTTGATTCAATTAAAAAAAATCTTGTGCCCTTGTGTGAAAACCATTTTCACAAACAGATTTTGGTTAAATAGTTGTGAAAATGACAAATTGAGTAATTGCAGGTATGTGAACTAAACAAAAACACTACTTCCTGGCAAGAGTTGACCAAAAACATTAATGATCACCCGATAATTTCGCTTTCACAGCGATATTTTATGATTGCTTATAGTACATAATGTAAAACTATTGATTACTCTACATAGCATTCTGTTTCAACTTTGCAATATTCTTCAACTTTGTCTAAATTTTTAAATTTTAATTATTTCATTTTTAGATTCTAGACTACCTACTATTAATGTACCCAACGTAATTTGTTTTTTTTTTTAAATATTTTCAATGGTTTAAATTGTTAAACAATTCAGTACTGTATATTGATGAACATTTTAGTAATACTGTTTGCCAAAAAAGCATTTTTTCTCAAAACAAATTTTTGCATACCTAATGTATCTAGGTCAAGGTAAATAAAAACGGTGTTTTGTTTTACTTCCATCAGTTCATGACCTATTACAATTTTTTCAAAATAAATTAAACTCTTTCCATGGCACTCGTGAAATTTTTATTTTCTGTAATAAAATGCTCAAAACTCAAAACAAAGTGCAAAGTGTGACACATGTTGAAATCAGAATTAAAAACTATATTCAAATACGAAAAAATTTAAAACGCCGACCATAAGAAAAAAAATTGACAGTCGAAAATGAGCAATGGTAGCAGTTATACCAAATCAGATACAAAATTTAGAATCAACATAAAAAAAGTGTTCTAATAATGCGTTAACTGAGTGAAATCTGCATGTTTAAAGAAGCAATTAAATAATGAATCTAAAAACTGCAGCAGTGCACAGGGAATTGCATTTAATATGAAAAAAGTTGAAATGGAATTTTCTGTAGTGGTCAATAAAATTAATTGTACATTATGCAATATGAGAAACCAACAATTTTTGTATTTACACTTTTTCTTGAATATTAAATGAAATAACTAAAAATATAGTCTATTGACTTCAGTATTATGGTATATCGATAATTAACTTGGTAATGTTAAATCTTTAATCTAAAACCTAAACAAAACAGTTTATTAGTAAATAAACAAGATGTATTTTCTTAAACAGGAATCGGCAAGCATATGTATATTGGGAATTAGAATTTAAAAAACAGTATCTTGATTTTCAAATTTTTAGAAATTCCCTGCATAAGTTACTTTTATATAAGTGTGTATTCAATTATACAGTGTGTACCACTTTGCTTGGACACATCCTATAAAAAATTTACTTGTAGCTCAATTAAAAACATTTTTTAATAGTATAGAGGATCACAAGTTGTATCTTAGGAGAATATTAAATGTTACAAGATTAAGTCAAAAATTGAAAAAATATATTGGATTTCTGATAATAAATCAATTTCAAACTTTTCAAAAACTCCTAGACCGCATCAGAGTAAAATTTGGCAGATTAGTAAAAAATAAATTTGCAGTTCACTGCAAGCTCATAAAGTTAAAGAAATAGTTTTTTTTGAAAAATAATTTTTTGAAAATTTCCTAAGCTTTAAAAGCATGGCATTTTTACAATTATACAGGGTGTTCATTTGAAAACTTCCCACCCCCAATATCTCGGTGCAGAAGGCTTTCTGAAAAAATCGCCGAGACACGTCAACAGTATTAGCGAGGGGGACATATTTTTGCATAATAGTGACATAACACGTTTCATCCCCCACCCCCCAGAGCCGCCCCCTTAAAAATTTTAAATGGCAAGGCGGGTTATGTGGTACCTCATTTGAAAGGTCTTCGTATTGCCTACATTTTGGCGTTTTGTTTTTTAAAATCGGTCGATTCGTTTTTGAGATATTAAGGGAAAAGTGTTTGAGTTTATTAAAACAAAAAGGACCGTGTATACTTATTGATAACATTTTTATTTATAATTAGTATTAAAAATACAAATAATTATTGGAAATAAAAAATTATTTGGAATGTTATTATCTCAATAACTGCTCAAAACGCTGTCCATTGTTGGCTAAGCAACAATATAACCGTTGTTCAACGTGCTCCCGGACGTTTTGGAAAATATGTCTTGGAATTGATCGACATTCTTCAATTAATCGTTGACGGAGCTCGGCTATACTTGCGGTTGAGGCATATAAACAACCAATTTTAAATGGTCCCACAGAAAAAAATCTAAGGGAGTTAAGTCGGGGGACCTAGCTGGCCACTCTATAGCTCCTCTTCGACCTATCCATTTACCAAGAAAAGCATTCTGCAACCACTGCCGAACCGGTAAAACATAATGAGGAGGGGCACCGTCCTGCTGAAAGTATAGTTGTTCCTCATCAAGTAGTAAATTACCATCTGCATCACGTTGATTTTCAACTGCTTCAGTTATTACTGGATTAATAGCATTCTCCAACATGTCTAAATACACTGCACCATTCAAATTTCCTTCGATGAACAAAGGTCCAATCACTTGATCTTCTAAAATACCTGCCCACACATTAAGTTTTAAGGGATACTGAGTATGTCCTTCTGTAAAAATGTGTGGATTTTCGTTACTCCAATATCTACTGTTGTGTCTATTTACAAATCCGTTTAAATAAAATGTGCATTCATCACTGAAGCAAGTATTCTTCAATATTTCATTATTATTAATCATGCCAGTCATTTGTTCACAAAATTCAATTCTCCTGTCAAAATCGTCTTCATTTAGCTCATGGCAGATTTGCATTTGGTAGGAATGAAATTTATTTATTTATTTATTAAGTTTTGCTACTTTATGAACTGAACCTAATGAAATGTCAGTTGCGGCGGCAATTTAGCGGAGCGAACTTCTGGGGTTTATACCTTCTTCTTCTTTAGCCATCCCTTTTGCCCTTAGGGCGTCGGGGTTTATACTAAAATGCCTTAATATCTATATTTGAGTGGCCTGATTTAAAACTCTGGGTTCAGTACGTTTTCTATTCGAAAAAGATCAAGTCTCAGTAAATTTTGCTATAAGGTCTAGGACATACCTATGGGACGTGGACTTATCTGGATGTCGTTCATTAAACGTAGCTGCGGTTTGTCGAGCACATTGATTTTCAGCTCCATAAATTAACATAATTTCAACTTTTTCACCCAAAGTGTATCCCATTTTTAATAATTATCAAGAGAACTTTACAAATTTACTAAATATCAATACGCGCCACACTAATTAAGCAGTTTAAACAAACATCAACAATTAATGCCAAACACTTTGACAAGTACTGACAAGAATAACATCCAATAATGCATTATGACAACAGCCTACTATGCGTTTTACAAGCTCATTTTTGTTTTAATAAACTCAAACACTTTTCCCTTAATATCTCAAAAACGAATCGACCGATTTTAAAAAACAAAATGCCAAAATGTAGGCAATACGAAGACCTTTCAAATGAGGTATCACATAACCCCCCTTGCCATTTAAAATTTTTAAGGGGACGGCTCTGTGGGGTAGGGGGATGAAACGTGTTATGTCACTATTATGTAAAAATATGTCCCCCTCGCTAATACTGTTGACGTGTCTCGGCGATTTTTTCAGAAAGCCTTGTGCACCGAGATATAGGGGGTGGGAAGTTTTCAAATGAACACCCTGTATATAAATATATATTTTTCAAAAATAGGTTTGTATTAAGAGCTATTAAATAATATGACGATTTGTGTTGATTGGATATTTTGTTTTTGAGTAATTAGGCATTAAAATCAACATTTACAAAACTTCATAGCAGCCGTCGTTATTAAGATGCAGCATTCGGCATTTAATTTGCTTTGGGATGCACTACAACGCTTTTCAAAATTTCAAAAGTTTTTAGAATAAAATCAAGATCAAAAAACATGTCTAATATCGCTTTTCGATTCCGGTTAAAAATCATACAAAGAACCAAGGACAGACAATTAAAGGATGCCTCGATTATACCTGTAAGTATGTTCCAGACTAAAACAATTGCAGGTATAGCTATGTGACGTCACTGGTACCCTGTCAAATTAATCGTAAATTTTAGTTGAAGGTGTCCTGTTATTACTTGCAATAACAGCCACCGAAAAACAATTAAAAATCCTCCAAGTGATAGAATTTCGTATCAGATTTCCAAAAAATGAGTGCATTTATGTAGGCTTCCTGTAAAGTTGAATCCCGATCTCTACCGCATGTGTTCTGTTTATTTTCAAGAAGAATATTTTAAAAAAGATCTGAAAGCAGAATAGTTAAACCTAAGTGCAAACATACTAAAAGTAGGTGCCATTCCATCAAAAAAATTGCAAAAAATTAGTATGTTCACACATGTTGGACAAGAAAGACAAAGATGCCAGAGGGTCCACAAGCATCGATGAAAAAGGGACATCGAGATTATTCTAAATGGTGAAGATATTTAGTTTAAAATATTGTAAAAAAAGTTTGTGTTTAGCTAGTGACAAAACCGCACAACTCAAAAAGCAAATTCTACAACATCGTAACTGAAAGAGTCAGAAACGAAGTGGAGGAAGTGTTTACATCGTCCCAAATTCAAATTTTATTAGAAAATAAGAGGAAGGTAATGTAGCAGTCGGAAGCTATTTGCAAAGCCTTTACCGTACATTATGTTAGCAAACGTTGTTACATCTTTTTTAAAAACACGTTACATTTTTCACTACCTGGAATATCAACGCTGCAAAAATGGTTTCAAAAATTAACATGAGAAAAGGCATACTGGAAAATGTATTGCAGTATATGAAAATAAAAGAATCGACATTAGAAGAAGAACAGTGGGTGGTAGTTCTTCAATTTGATGAAGTAAAAGTCATGCCAGTGTACGCTGACATCAAGAAGAATGAAGCTATAGGACCATATAATCAACTACAAGTTGTAATGGTACGCGGAGCAAATTGGATGCCGATTTGTTGATTTCGATTCGAAGATGACTAAAGAAATGTTAATGCAAATTATTTCAAAGTTATTTGAATTTAATTATGAAATGGTTGCTTGTGAATGACTGTGGGGACGGAAACAAAGGCCTGTGGAAATCCTTAGAAATTAGCATTAATAAAACTTTGTACACGCAGTTTCTAAAACAAATGTTCATTATTTTCCGGATGTACCACATCTTCGAAAACTTTTACAAAATTGGTTTCTCGATACTGTTTTCTTCTCAAGACGGTTCTGTTACTAATATTGTAAATAAGCAACCAGTTGTTAAATTGTTAAAAATCATCAGTGGTGAGGTCAATGTGCGCCACAAACTTAAAGATTTACACGTTAATTGTGAAGGTGTATTATCGACAAAATGTTCGCCTCTCAGCAACATTATTATGACACACAACAGCCACTGCAATACTTCTTTAAAAAACCCAAACTTTATTGATTTGTGTAATAAATGGTTTGATATCATAAACAGTTATACAGGGTGATTTTGGGTACCGGGCCACTATTGCCAACTTTTTTATTTTAGAAGATACAAAGTTGGTTAAATTAAATTCTTCTGGTTATGATGGTAAAAACGAAAAAACAATTGCGCATCGCGTTTTCGAGTTATTTGTTAAAATAACTTTTTTTTAAACGAAACACCCTTTTTTTTATATTTTTGAACTGCAAAAAGTATAGGATCAAACTATGATTAAATTAACAAATAACGCCATATTTTAACTTTTAATGGTTTAATATCATAATCGTAACAGCCGTGAAACAAAAGCTACTTGTTTCATGGTATAGGTCAAAATATCATTAGATTAATATGTATAAGAGTAATTATTATAGTAACTCTTCAAATTGGGCACATCATTATCTAGACAGGAGTAAATTCTTGACCTACGGTAGTTAACGCCCGACCTAGCATTCCGTGGGCAATTTTTACAATGCATTTGTAATGTATGCAACTAAATCTCTACACTATTGTATCTATCTCAATAAATATCATCCTGTAGATATCCCCAAAAAAAAAATCTGGGGATTCATGTCAGGTGACCGTGGGGACCAATGTACATCTTAAATGTTAAATAAAATTAGCATAACTGCTAAATGTCAAAATAGAAACAATAAAACAAGCGAACTCTACCTTTGGTTTACGGCTGTTGCGGTGATGTTATTAAAGTATTAAAAGTTAAAATATGGCTGTCTAGATAATGATAGTGCAGCAGTTACTATAATAATTACTCTTATACATATTAATTTAATGATATTTTGATCTATACCATAAAACAAGTAGCTTTTGTTTCACCGCCGTTAGGATTATGTTATTAAACCATTAAAAGTTAAAATATGGCGTTATTTGTTAATTTAATTATAGTTTGGCCTTATACTTTTTTAAAGAGAATAAAATTTTCAATTCAAAAATATAAAAAAATATAGGGCGTTCCGTTTAAAAAAAAGTTATTTTAACAATTAACTCGAAAATGCGATGCGCAATCGTTTTTTCGTTTTTGCCATCGTAGCAAGAGGGAAAAGTTACACAATTTTCCTAATTTAACCAACTTTGTATCTTTAAAAATAAAATAGTTGGCAATAGTGGCCCGGTTCCCAAAATTACCCTGTATACCACGCTCCCTACAGACTCTGCATATGGAATAGTTACCAAATCAAAATAATATCTTGAACATGTAGAATACTATAAAGAATATGTTTTGTACAAACTAGAAGCAACTCCAAACTATTCAGAAAGGCATTCTCATTTTGATTCAGTCTCTTCAGAATCTATTGCCAGATATTGAGAGTAGACATCCCAATGTTAAATATATTCTGTCATGAAGTAAACCAAGATTCTTTGAAAAACCTTTATGCCCAAATAAAAACTAGAGGAGGCTTAAATGACCACCCAAATATTTAAACATAAATCAAAATCAAGCCATACATGAAATAACCAAATACTATGTACATAGTCAGAACATTTTTGCATGTACTTATTATTCACCTTTTAATTGCCTTTCTAATGTGTTTTGTTTTTGATATTTAAATGATTGATTCATGGCGAGGAGCTTTAAGAGCGAAAAGGAGCTGTCAAAGCTCTCAACTTGACAGGCCATTGGTATTTTTAAATTTACATTTGATTGTACAGTGTGTTTGTTGCACTTGCAACGATGCAGAAAGTTACAACTTTAATGTGTCCTGTGCCTAAAACCCATAATTTCCCACGAATTGTCTTTGTAATAAAAAACATTTGCTATCTATATGTAATACCAAAATTTGACATTACCCTCCAGTACTGAATAAATATAACCTTTTGTTAATAAAGTACTCATATCAAGCTTGAAATTTACCCAATAATTAATATGGATTTTACCCAATTTTGAAAGAATGCTAAAAAACTCAAACATTTTTGGTTTTAGGCAAAGGAACTTTTAATACTAATTAAAGAGAATACAATAAAAAACAACCAAATGATAAAATACAGGGTGTCCCATTAAAAAAAATCTAGTTATGACACATCCAAATTAGAAATCTTTGCACAGCACAAAGAAACACAATGTATATTGCAATTCAACTTTAAAACATCTGGAGGATAGTAATCCATGCAGAACGCCAATCAAAAGTCAAATAAAATTATATAAAAATATACAGGGTGTTATATTTAAAAAAACGTAAGCTTAGTGTGGCACTCTTATATGGAACCTCCTGTATAATTGGAAATAATGTTAAAATGTGGCCCTCTTAGTCCACTTAAATGACCCACTCTGTATAAATTTTCAAACACTCATCATAGTAAATTTAGCAGACTGGGGCACGAACCAAATAGTAGCTCATCTCTAGCCCTATTAGCCTATAGAAAAAATAAAAAAAGCAATAATTTTTGGAAATTGTCAACTTTGAAATTTTTTTCGTATTAGTTTTAGTAGTTCTAAAAGTTCTATTTGTTTATATAAACTGGAGTTTCAACTGCTGTTAAAATGTCAGGTAGGAATGTAGTAATAAATGTGAGGTTCAGATGTGAACTCATTTTGTGTTTTTAAAACCTTTCAGATTTTAGTTCATTATGTAAACTCGACAAGCTCGGGTGTTGAATTTAATGAAGATAATAAAGATCGTAATTAAACAGTGTTTTATTTGTAGCCCTTTCCTGACAAACCCTAGCGCTAAGCCTACAAAATTTTAAAAAAATTATTTGGCCAGTTTTTAACCAATATTTTTTTGAAAATTTCCAGCTTCTTGAAATAATTTTTACTTCGTAAATTTCATGAGCTTAGAAATTCTCATATATAGTAATATTTAGTCCCCCTAGAGCTACCACAACAGAAAATTTGATCCCGATCTGCCAACTCATTTTAAAGTAACAAGACATTAAAGTCAATATTTGAAAAAATCACAGCAGCCGTCATTTTGAAGCTGACGGTGTTCTATCAGATTCCATTGCCAGATTTACAAAATTTGTTTTCTGAAAAAATTTTTTTTTTAATCATTTCCCCGATGAATTTTTGATACACCCTCAAATCCAAAACTCATTAAAATCGGATAATCCGTTTGGGAGTTATGGAGCGCACACCCATGCATCCAGTCATTTTTAAAAAACCATTTTTTTTTGTTACTGGAGGATCCCTAACACTGAAAGTACAGGGAAGTAAAAATATTCAAGCTCGATTTATGGTTTGCTGCAATCGCAAGAACTGAATCAATAACCGCAGAAAATGAAAATGTCGATAATTTTAGTTTGCCGTTGTAGAAACGGCATCAGGCATAGATTAGCTGACATAGTCGGTCACATACTGTTAGTGTATAACATTTTAAACAATTCACAAATTGAGTAACATTAGACAGTTATTATTAATAAGCTTTTGGTTAATTTTGATTAATTTAATTCTTTGAAATGGGCCACTAATAATATTAATATACAGGCTGTTTCAAATTCGAGCCCCACCATGGGGATCTCGCTTATTTGAAGAGATAGAGAGTTGGTTAAATTGAGGCAAAGTTGCCAAATTTTATGCCTAACAATAATCTGTAAACAAATTTAAAGTAGCCACTCTGGTTTTTCAGATATCTGCAAAAAACTGAAATTTTGGATTTTTTATTTTTGACTATAACGCATTTATCATTTATGCTACATATTTCTAGTTAACGCATGATTAGAACACTTTTTTATGCTGAATTTAAATTGTTTATCAGATTTGGTGTAACTGTTACCATTGTTCATTTTCGACTGTCAACTTTTTTTTTTCTTATGGTTGGTATTTAAAATTTTTTCATATTTGGATAGTTTTCAATTCTGATTTCAACGAGGTGTCACACTTTGCATTTTGAGCATTTTATTACAAAAAATAAAAATTTCATAAGAGTGCCATGGAAAGACCACGTCATTTAATTTATTTTGAGAAAATTCTAGTAGGCTATGAACTGATGGAAGTAAAACAAAACACTTCTCTTATTTACTTTTACTTTTAGATACATTAAGTATGCGAAAATTTCAGGAAACTTTGTTTTGAGCGTAGGCGGCAGGTTAGGTTATTTTTTACAAAAACAAATGAATGACACAGTTACTAACATACACAATTTACTAAAAATTCCACTTGCAGTTTTTATGTTTGCAACTGACATAACAAATTTGAATAACAGGTTAAATAAACACAACAGATAACACTACAACTACACTAATAGGAACAATTATTAAATGAATGTTCAAAACATTTGACACCTTTGTAAAACATGCTCAGAAGCTCGTCTAAAATGAACACTCTAATATGCGTGTTAGTAACTGTGTCATTCATTTGTTTTTGTAAAAAATAACCTAACCTACTGCCTACGCTCAAAACAAAGTTTCCTGAAATTTTCGCATACTTAATGTATCTAAAAGTAAAGGTAAATAAGAGAAGTGTTTTGTTTTACTTCCATCAGTTCATAGCCTACTAGAATTTTCTCAAAATAAATTAAATGACGTGGTCTTTCCATGGCACTCTTATGAAATTTTTATTTTTTGTAATAAAATGCTCAAAACTTAATCAAAATGCAAAGTGTGACACCTCGTTGAAATCAGAATTGAAAACTCTATCCAAATATGAAAAAATTTTAAATACCAACCATAAGAGAAAAAAAAGTTGACAGTCGAAAATGAACAATGGTAACAGTTACACCAAATCTGATAAACAATTTAAATTCAGCATAAAAAAGTGTTCTAATCATGCGTTAACTAGAAATATGTAGCATAAATGATAAATGCGTTATAGTCAAAAATAAAAAATCCAAAATTTCAGTTTTTTGCAGATATCTGAAAAACCAGAGTGGCTACTTTAAATTTGTTTACAGATTATTGTTAGGCATAAAATTTGGCAACTTTGCCTCAATTTAACCAACTCTCTATCTCTTCAAATAAGCGAGATCCCCATGGTGGGGCTCGAATTTGAAACAGCCTGTATAAATAATTACCACCAAATTAAGTTGAAAATGTTCTTGTACTCTGGAATGTGTGTCCAAAGACGTACTAATTAGCTTAGATGCGTCATGTACTGTACACTCTACCATATCGAAAGTTTTGACATCAAACATCTTCACACCAATGATCTCGGACCGAAACGATGCCACACCTTCCATTCAGTGATTGGAAACATGTTGCTTATAAGAGTTTTGGCGTTATTGTTATGTTCAGTATAAATAAATATGTATTTATGTCTAATAGTTAAAATTACTGAATTCTTATATATAATATACCAATTAAGCAACAAAAGTATTTTTAATTAAAAAATTATATTTAACTAATAGACATTAAATCCCACTTGTTTAGAAGCACTGACCGATTGGGTGTGACAACGCATTGAGAAGATACGATTCAGGTTGGTTTTTTGCTTCGGATGCTTCTATCCATTTAGAGATCGGGCCTCTAGGGTATTGTTTCTGAAACAATTACCAGGAATTTAATTATCGGCTTTATGAGTACAGTAATCACTACAAATTGCATTGGTTGAAAATACTGGGATGGACCATATTCCCTTTATATAGTCGAAGTAAGTTACCAGACCTTATATTCAGAATACAAGACAGAGTGGGTGGTGATCAACTATTCTTGTTTCGATTTGAATATAATGGTTTAAATAATAGCTATTTTTTACAATTCATTTTATCACCAGAAAGCACATTATAGGCAGACTACCACTTCAAAGGAAACTTTTCAATATTCATGATTTATGTAAAAATTTATACTCGCCCAAAATAAACTTAAATATAAAAACAAACTAAGCTAAGTATTAACCTAAGATATTACTTTCAAGATAATTCAACAAATTTGTACAACACTGCTTTTTAACGGAGACACCAACCACATTGCCGCCATTAGCAAAATTCAGAAAAACAGAATTTGACCTTTTTAAGCCGCCTTCATTTTATTCGTTCTGTGCACTCCGAGCTTTTGTTTATTTCTCTTAACTTTGTTAATTAACACATGATAGAGTAAAAAGAATGCACGGAGCGATTGGAACACGTTAAACAAATTCAGCTTTAAACGGACCAAGAAACGTCGTATACACCACACAACTTTCAAAAGAAAGAAACAGAAAAGGCAAACGCAGTACGCACTATGTCAACTGCGCAAAAGCAAATTAACATACATACCAATATCCGTATATACTCTGTTTCAAATACATTGGCAATACAATTTTCACCACGTTAACGCGGATCTTTAAAATATTTTTAGATCCACGCGAAACGTCATCTGCACGGTCTAACTGTTTGAAGTTTATAATGTATTACGTGTTTTAGCGACTGCCTGCAACTTCGGCTCAGGTGGACATGCGACTGTACAGCGTTTTACTGCATAAACAGTTGATGGGTCGAAGCTCGGTTGGGCCCAATTTTAATTTTTATTTTATACTGCTTTTTTTTAAATTTCGTTGGTCTTTACTGTATGGCCGAGGTTTAGGTTAACAGCATTTATATTTTTAAAGAAAAAATACGAAAAGAAAGTTGCATTCACTCACTGATAAATTAGTGCGAAGGATTGAGACGTCATCGCGTGGATCTAAAAATATTTTTATGCTCCACGTTAACGTGAAGCTAGACGCGGCGTACAATTTTTACTTTCCCATCTTTCCCATATCTTCGGTATAACGAAGTATTGACTTCATGAAAATTTTCGAAATCTGAATTTTAACGGATATAAATACACGTTTTGGGGCTCAAGGAACCCAAAAAAGTGATTTTTAAATCTGTCTGTGGCTGTGTGTGTGACGCCTCTACAGACGAAAGTACGGAACCGATTTTGATGAAATTTTATATCAAGAGGTATATCAAAGTTTGTAATTTAAGTTAAGCTTTTCAAAAACATCCAAAACAGGAAACGGAAGTTAGACATGTTTTTTTAGTAGCGTTTTTTTTTTAAACTAAATTTTGAACATTTGTGCACGGACTCTGAGAGAAGAACTTAAGGCAAATCAAAAACTTCTTTACCGAACTCGCCAGTTTCAAAATGGCGGCCGCTACAGATTTTTAAAAATCTCGTATTTAACGCCCATTTACTCAAAAAGTAGTTGTCTGATCGGGATCAGCTACCACTTGTTTGAGAGCCCTTCCTAGGTAGTATACAACGAAATATACATAATTTTGAAAATTCTAAAACAATTGCAATGGAGCTACATCAAAATTTTAAAAAATTTTAAAAACAATTTTTCAGACACTGTCCACACAATTTCTTTTCATTCTCAGCATAGAGCTTGCATTGAACTACAACTTTGTTGTTTACTTATCTACCAAACTTTTATCTGACGGCGTCCACGAATTTTTGTGAAATTTGAAATTGATTAATTAATTATTTGTTCAAAAACGCAAACGGCGATCGTTATAAACTTTTATCAGCTCGATAGATTATTTAAAGTACTTTATTAGGATTTGCTAAAATCTTCTATTCTAATCTAAACTATTATAAAAATTAAGAAAAAAAAACGATACTTTTTAACATCACCAACGCGTTTTCTGGCATCTACGTGATTTTAACTACGCCTATTAAATAGCTCTTGTTAAAAAATATATTTTTCATTCTTTACATACATAGAGGGAGTGGGAGAGGGTAGGGGAGAGGGTGAGAGAGAGGGAGAGGGTGAGGGAGAGGGAGAGGGAGAGGAAATGGAAGAGGGAGAGGAAGAGGGAGAGGGAGAGGGAGAGGGAGAGGGAGAGGGAGAGGGAGAGGGAGAGGGAGAGGGAGAGGGAGAGGGAGAGGGAGAGGGAGAGGGAGAGGGAGAGGGAGAGGGAGAGGGAGAGGGAGAGGGAGAGGGAGAGGGAGAGGGAGAGGGAGAGGGAGAGGGAGAGGGAGAGGGAGAGGGAGAGGGAGAGGGAGAGGGAGAGGGAGAGGGAGAAGGAGAGGGAGAGGGAGAAGGGAGAGGGAGAAGGGAGAGGGAGAGGGAGAGGGAGAGGGAGAGGGAGAGGGAGAGGGAGAGGGAGAGGGAGAGGGAGAGGGAGAGGGAGAGGGAGAGGGAAAGGGAGAGGGAGAGGGAGAGGGAGAGGGAGAGGAAGAGGGAGAGGGAGAGGGAGAGAAAGAGGGAGAGGGAGAGAGAGAGAGAGAGAGAGCTAATTGACACGCGTAGTTAAAATCACGTAACTGCCGGAAAACGAATTGGTTAAAATAGTTAACAATTCTTCCTGATCCTAAGAAGGTACTTCAAATAGGTAGTCAATCAAACTGATAAAAGTTTTTAACGGTGAACATTTGCGTTGGTGAATAAATAATTAATCAATTTCAAAGATTTTCAAACATTCCTGGACGGCGCCAGAGTAAAATTTGGGAAAGAAAAAACAAATATGTTTCACTGTAAGCTATATCGGCTCAAGAAGTTTAAACAAATCTTGTAAGCGGTTTTTGAAGCAACGCCATTGCGTTTGTTTACGAATTTTCAAAATTAATTTTACTTTACCGTATACTACCTACAAAGTGCTCTCAAACAAGTTGTAGCTGATGTACTACTACTACTACTACTTTTTGAGTAAATGAGCGTTAAACTCGAGATTTTCAAGAAATTGTAGCAGCCGCAATTTTGAACCTAGAGAGTTTGGTAAATAAGTTTTCGATTTGTTTTAAGTTCTTCTCTTAGATCCTGTTCAAATTTTTAAAATTTAATTTGGAAAAAAAACACTGCCAAACAATCATGTGTATAACGTTCGTTTCCTGCTTTGGTTTTTTTTGAAAAACTTAACTAGAACTAACATTTTCGATATACTTCTTGATTTAAAATTTCATCAAAATCGGTCCATTACTTTCGCCTTTAAAGGCGTCAGACACCCGCCCACACACGGATGGTATGGTAAAGCAAAGAATACCCACTGTCAATGTTTCTATTTCAGATAATTATGTATAAAGTGTACACTTATGTTGGAATTTTTTCTTGGGCGTCTAATAAATTAAGTTTACGAAATAAACAAAAAGCACCTAAGTGTCTGTATCATAAATGTACAAAATTATAAATATTTAAAAAAGATGACGTCAAACGTATTGCATTATCAACAGAATAATCATGTTGTACTGAGATAAATTAATTTCCTCAGTGTATAGTACTCCTAACCTCTGACATTAGTATCTTGTGATACCACCTAATAATATTATATTACGGTTCAGAAAATGTTTTCCGTTATTGAAGAATACGTCAACAAACCAGTTCTGAGTGAATACCGCAATCAACGGTGTAACGTAACTGGTTTAATGTAACGCAGATGTAGTTGTAGTGTTTTTCGAATTAAAACTTTGTACATTTTAGAGTCAAAAAAAATATGTATCTAAGAATTGGAATTATTCTCTCCTTATTTATAGTGCAAATATTAACAGGTAATATGATCATTCCTTGATGTTTTATTAAGATTTTATGAAGCATATTTTTCCTAGAAGATTGCATTACACCTAATAATGAAAAAGCCCAGTGCGTCTCATTATATACTTGTCCTGTTCTTATTGGTGCTCTGGCAACTCAACAAGAAGAGCCAAAGAAGTTTGTTGTTCAATCTAATTGCGGCGGAACTGCATCAAATCCCATGGTGTGCTGTGGATCTTCAGCAAATTTTATACAAATAAAAAAGGAGTTGCCAGCTGAGCACATTCGAAACGATACACAAAAAATAAATCTTTTACCTACCCGACGTTACTGCGGATATCAACATTCAGACGATTATTTCCGTACAGTAAATGACACATCGACAATAAATGAATTTCCGTGGTTGGCAAAGATAGCATTTAAAATTACACATCCTGATATTAACGGTACTTCACCTGTATGCGGCGGTTCGCTTATAAATACTCGATATGTCCTTACAGCAGCACACTGCTTTCATATTAGATTTGCAGAGCCGTAAGTAAAATATGTTTGATCAATAAAAGAGTTCAATATCGATTTTATTTATTTAGTGTAGCAGTTCACCTCGGAGAATACCATGTTCATAACAAAACTGACTGTGTTAAGGAACCGCAATTTGACCAAGAATGCAGTGCACCAATTGAAATCTTAGATATAGAAAAAAGAATTCCACACCCTAAATACATTCCACGAAATCGGACCAACGATATAGCTTTATTGCGACTAAACAGGACAGTTTCATACTCAGGTACGCACAATATTGCTAATTCTTTGTTAGATAACACGAGTAAGTATATTATTTTAAATTACTGAAAATAATTTAGTATGCATTATTACTTATTATGTACTTTTTTACTAGTTCTAAAGATTTTTTTTTCACATTTTAGATTACATACGACCAATTTGTCTCCCTTTACCAGGCACAACATTCGCTAAAGTAGGTGATATATTAACATCATCAGGATGGGGCCATCGTGGAGAACGAAATCGTTCTTACGTGGAAATTAAAAAAAAAAGTCTGAGCACATTAATAGCAAACGAACAATGTGCACTAGAATATGTTAATTTATATAAGAATATAAATGAAAACCAAATGTGTACCATTATTGTCGATAACAGTACAGATTTCGAATGTCGGGGTGATAGTGGTGGACCTCTTGTATTTTCTGACAGTAACAACCAGTGGCACCAAGAAGGTATAATATCTTTTATTAAAAGTTGTCGAACTAAAGCTCCATCTGTATATACAAGGATAGTAAACTATTTGGACTGGATTTTGGAAGAGATAGAAAAATAATTTAAATAAGTGTACTAAACTCGAAAAATTGTAAACTAAACAATTCCTTTTTATATTAGAAATTGTTTATATTTTAAAATATGGCATTTTCATATATGCTTATAAAGGTTACTCACATAAAAACATGATGTATACATTTTTTTATTCTTTTAGTTACTATTAAATTATTTAAATGAACACTAGAATGTTAAGTGTGATTTAAACACCCCTTCTCAAGTATGTGATAATATAAAGACAACAGAAAAAATACTAGAACAATATGAAGTATTTACAGAAATAATGAAAAAAGTGGGTGGAAGGGAAGGAGGCATGAGGGGGAAAGGATGAGGAGGGAGGTATGGGGAGGGAGAAAGAGAAAGGATGGGGAAAGGGGAGAGAAGTAGAAGGCATAGAGAGAGATGGAGAGAGATGTGAGAGAAGGAAAAAGTGAGAGAGGGGTAGAGACCGGGGGAGAAAGAGAAGGCAAAAGACATAATTCGTGTCCGTGAGTTTCGAAACACCCTGTATGACGAAACACATCAGAAATTAGATAATGTAAAGAGAGGGAAATAAATGTAAGTGAATGAAGGGGAAGAAAGACAGTAGAAGAAAAAGTACTTATAGAGAAGACTTGTTTTAAAACTTACATTAAAAACAACGACATGTACCGCCTTCTTTGTAATAATTTTTGTTTGATTGAATTTTAGTATTTGCAGAGGAGAAATTATTACATATTTCTAATATAGGTCCAATAGCACGCCACTACTGATGGTAATGCAACTACAATTTTATGGTAGAATATTCTAATATCTGATATTTAATTACTATCGGCATTATTTTGCCTTTATCTATGAACGCTTTTAACCTATTTAAAAAAATCTAAAAAAGAAACATTCAACATCCTGTATCTCAGTAACAAAGCATTACATCAATGTTTAATGAAATTTTTTACCCTATTTTGGCATGTTGAATCTCACTTAGAAGTTTATACTGACTTTTATCGGACACCCTATTATAGGTATCCTATAGTATATTAGTTAGCCCAAGGACTACATGGGTAAATGTTGCATCTAGAAAGTATGAGAAAGTAAAAGCACGCTACGTCATTCATTATTGCTTCTAAAGTTTATATTATAGAATTATTACCTAATCATAATTTTGTTGAGTCTATTTTTATTGGCTAATTTTTAATAAAAATAAAATAGCTTGCACTTACCTTATACACATTTTTTAAATTTACAATTTTTTAGTCACTGGATGAACTGTGGCCAAAATTTTAAATAACATTGTTAAAAACTAAAATAAGTCGTCGACTAGAAAAAACCTTAGCAAGCAGCAGTATAAATTTAGGATTTTTAAGACTTCAAAATAAATTTAAGGACAATTACACTGGTCAACAAAGGTTTTTTTTCTTACATTCTAATACGTGTACCGCATGTACTTTTTCATGCTCTGATTCTAAAAACATATTTTTCTACTACGTCAGAATTTTGAGAAATTTTCAATAACAGTTTCCTCCTAAAATATGTTTATTTTTTACTGGATTTGACATTTTCTGTTTTACCGCACTAATGTTAAATACTGAAAGAAATCTTGTGTCGCCTGATTTATTTGAACAGGTCTGAACAAGTTTTGGCATCTTTTCTACGTCATAACGGCAAGCAGGAGGTAATGGGAGTATATAAGAAGGCACAGAAGGATTATTACGAATATTAAAATTGAATTAAGTCAGTTTGTGATAATCTGCAATTAAAAATACATAGTAAGCTCTAATTTTTTTTTAAATTTGGGGCTTACTATCCATACATATATAAAAGCTCAAAGGGTATTTTTCTCCGGTTCCTCCAGCGGCTACCGCTTCACCAATTTGGACCATTTTCTTTAAATGAAAGGTCTCTATCCTCAGATGGAACATGAAACATTTTTATATTTTTATTCTACGTCGATTTTTCAATAATAATTATTTTAATTTATAATATACATATATGAAAGTTTGCTAGACGCGCTTCACTTGTAGGCGACATCTATACTAACGTCGCGTCTCCCTTATGGAACGAATGCATCACGTGACATCATTTAGTCGGTTCTGTCAACACTCTGTCAGTGCATTGTGCGCTGGGGTAACACTAGTATATTTTTAATTGCATTAGAACGTCAGAAATTTTCTATCATTTGTTTTAATTATATTCTTGCTAGAATTCAATTTCGCGTGCAAAATGCACACTTTAGAACAATGTCTCAAATTTTAAAATTATTGTTCCAACATGTACATTTTAAAGTAAAATTGAATTTTAGCAAAAGCCAATTAAAACAAATGCTAGAAAATGTTTGACATTTTAATGCAATTAATACTAAATTTGCAAAAAAATTTGCCATTTTTGCAATAAAAGTATTTAAAATAGAATTTTTTAAAATAAAGCGTTAGAGAGTATTATTAAATAAGCAATCATTTAAAAAAATCAAATTTTTCAGAAAATATATTTTATCGGTATATTTTAAAAAATATTGCTTCCTGTAAAATTACCTGCAAAAATTACAAGTCAATTTTAGGCGCGAAAAAGAAAATAGTTTATTAAATCCCATTTTAGGCAATTTAGGCGCTAACAAATAGGATTTAAATTGAACCATTTTATATATCTCAATTTTGATTGACCAGCTAGCTCCGGCAAAAATTTGGTATGAGATTTTCCATTAAAAAACGATTATTTACTTTTTAAATTCCGTAAATTACGGTGGTTCTCAAAGCACTGAACTTAATGCGCATCAAAAAGCCCCTTTGGATTCCCTCTGATTTATGAATAACAAGACCGATATTACACGAGCACTAGTGGGCGTTATAAGCCTCTTTTTGGGCGTTGTGGTCCTATGAAATAATTGGGCGTTGTGGGCACAATGGGCGATAAGGACCTGTAGCAGTTTGAGCGTCATGGTCACAGTGAGCATTATAGGCCTCTTGAATAATTGGGCGTTATGAGCACATTGAGCATTGTGTCTCTAGCTATTTTTGGGCTCTGTGGGCGTCGTAGGCAAAGTGTCCCTTGGGCGTTGTGGACCTTTTTTGGACATTGTGGGCTTTTGATAGCGTTGGGCGTTGTGGACCTTGGCCAATGTGTCCTAGAGCCCTTTTTATGGCAGCCCACTTTAAACTATGTGGTTACAAAAATAGAAGACAGCAATGAACTTTTCAGCCTATTCCTTCCATGAAAATAATGTTATTTTAAGTAATACAACAGCCGCCAAGTGGGAGTGTTAACACTTTAAAGTGCGAAGACGGAAATTCTGCTCGCTGCAATGACCCGTACCTTGCACAACTCTGGGTCTTTACGTGGAAATAGGTACATTGATATTGTAGGCGTTACACTGAGATGCCAAGCAAAATTTTTTTTTAACAAGGAGCCATTTTAAATATGTATATTTATTTTTAAATATTTACTTAAAACAAGTGTGTTGCATCTACACTTTGTCTTCCTTCTTATTGTAGTTACAAATTTTACTGCCAGACGCCAGCTATTCCGTTGGCAATCGCGGTTCGTGGATTGTAATGGATTAATCAAAAATAGGTAGTGTGATAATACTGCATATACGTAATTCTTCAAACCGGAGCAACTTATGTTTTTTGATAGGAATGCAATTTAATTTACAATATTCTGTGAATTTATGAATTACTAACGAGTTTATTTATAAATAATACAACGAATGATTGCCAATTTTCGATAAAATTGTGGTGCAAGTTCACGAGTGATAATTAAGATGGTAATTTTACCTAAATTTTAACTACCACGAGTTAACTCACACTACAATTTTATCAAAGAACAATCGTATCACCTGTCGTATTCGTCTTTACTATATCATTCAAATTAATTTTGACGCATTTTTGGTAACACCACAGATGTGGTAACACTGAATTAGTCAGAAATGCTCGGTTATTTTCGAGAATCGGCGCTCTTTACATGATATTGTTTGCTTGTATTTAAATGTTTTGTAGTGCGTCCTTTTTTTCTCGTTTTTATGTGCTGTTGCTGTACAGTATTGTAAAAATTAATCGTTTTCAAGAAAAATCATTTAGTAGTATTTCATAAAATATTTGAGGTTATGTACATTATTTTGGTCTAAGATTTTGGTTTATATAACCTGTCAAACGAGATACAACTTTAACGTAAATATATATTTATGTTTTTTAAGCATTTTAGCGTGTTATTATTATATTTATTAAAGGTGTGCACTAAAAATTGATTAGGTCATGATTTGAATTTTGATTTGAACACTCGCGTTTTATGTTGGTTGACATCTTCATCATCGGCTACCGTCAACGTTTCTCGTATTTTACTTTTTGTTTGTAGACGGCAGAGACAATTATTGTTTTTACTTCATAAATTATGTTATAATTAAATATGATACTTACTTCTGGCCGAAGCAATGAAAAACTATATTAAAATAATAATAAATATACCCAGAAGTCAGTGCATATCAGTTTTAAACGCGTTAATTTAAGACTTAAGAACGATTATCCGAAGCTACTGTAAGTTTAATCACTTATTAAACAGCACCAGGCAGTTTAATCAGTATAAAACAAACGTGATTGGTTCGTTTTATTAAAGCAAAAATTTGTGATTGGTTGCATAAAATGTGAGTTTAATGGTCTACATTTTATTATTACAATTTATACTTTGCGAACGTTGACACATGTCAGATTTAAACTCAAGTGAAGTAAATTAAATCTATTTCGAAGGCAGAGTTGCGATTCACCCTTTATCGAGAGCAGACGCGCGAGTGCCTCGTGCCGTTTTATTTTCGATAAACAAGGAAGTGATAATATTTAAACCGCTGCACTCAGTGATAAGACATACAGTGTTAAACTTAATCTGAATTTAGCTAAAAACCAATAAGAAAAATGTTACCGTCGTTTAATGGATCATATTAGGTATATTTTCAATCAGCCCGGAATATCACCCAATATACAAGGCGGACAATTAATAAACCCAGAAATGAGCCAAATGTACCCGCACCAAACAATGAGCCAACCAGTTATAATGGACACCAATTATTTACCGCAATATTCACAAGTAAGTCCGCCAATAAATAATTCACAATACAATAGCTATCAGCATTTAGATAGAATGTCATCCACTGATGACGAATTCAATACGCATGAAGACGAACAACCAAGTGAAAATCCATAGCAAAAAGTGAAATACACAAAAAAAAGAAAAACGAGTGTTAACCAAGCAAATCAGACTGCAAACATACAATTAAATAACAGATTCAACACACTCACTAATACTACTGAAAAAACCACCAACTCAGAAAACCCCGGTGCCAGCACCCCTAAACCTCCACCTATCTTCGTATACGACGTAGTGAATTTTCCAAAAATGGTAGAAGCATTTCAAAAAATCGTAGAAGATGAACAATATACCACAAAAAGCATGGTAAATAATACAATAAAAATTAATTCCAATACTCAGATACTTATCGAAATATAAGCAAGTTTATGAAGGACAACAATATTGCACACCACACTTATCAGCCAAAAGAAGAGCGAGCTTACAGAGTCGTCATAAAATATCTACACCACACGGTAGACACTAGCACTATTAAAGAAGAATTAACTAGTAATGGACGCAGATAAGAAACATAATTAATGCAAGACAAAGAATCACAAAAGAACCATTAAACCTATTCTTTGTCGACTTGGAACCCTCAAATAATAACAAATACAATAAAATAGACAAACTCCTAAATAGTGTAGTACAAATAGAGCCACCCAGAACAACTAAAGGTTTGATACAATGTATGAGATCCCAACAGTATGGACATACAAAAACGTACTGCAACCGACCATTTGTTTGTGTAAAGTGTGGAGGGTCACACAACACCGCCAGCTGCACTAAAAGTAAAGACACTCCTGCAAAATGTGCACTATGTGAAGGACCACACCCAGCGAACTGTAAGGGATGCGAGTTTTATCACAGACTGTTACATCCACAAAATACCAACAATAGACTAAATATCCAGTCAACCCAAGTAACACAAAATCATACCACAACCAGCCATTCAATTCCGTCCATCCAAAGAACAAGATATGTTCAACAAAACCGAAGCTACGCAGGGAGAGTGAGCGGTGCACAGCCAAGCTTACCAACTGGAGACGATCCCTCTACCATAACATCAAACGAATTTTTAGAGGAATTTAAATCAATGTTTAGTCAACTTATCCAGCAAAATAGCATGGTACTAAACATGCTACCAACACTAATAAACAAAATGCACAATGGCTAAGTTCTTAAGAGTAGCAACATGGAATGCCAACGGCGCCCAACAGCCCAAAGAAGAAATTAAACTATTCCTTGATAACAATTCTATTCATATATTTATGATCAATGAAACACACTTTACCAGTAGATCTTATTTTAACATACCACAATATAAAACGTATTACTCTAATCACTCCAACAATACAGCACATGCTGGAAGTGCAATTCTTATTAAAGATAGTATTAGCCATTATGATTTTCCAAAATTTGATAAAGAGTATCTACAGGGAACACAAATTAAAGTAAAAACGTTACCTTATGACTTAACAATAGCATCTGTATACTGCCCACCCCGACATAATATCAAGAAAAAAAATTATAGCGAGTTCTTTCAAACACTGGGATTCAAGTTCATTGCAGGTGGTGATTATCATAGTAAACACACCCTTTGGGGATCCCGATTGATCACACAAAAAGTCAGAGAACTATATAAGTTGCTACTAGAACAGCATTACTCGTACCGATCAACAGGAACTCCGACTTATTGGCCCACAGATTCAGATAAGATTCCGGATCTCTTGGATTTTTATGTCACAAATGGAATTTCCGCATCACATTTAGATGTAATCTCAAGCCTTGATCTCTCATCGGATCATACACCGATAATCGCAACTGTCAGCATGTTTGTCATAAACAAAAATCCTATGCCCAAGCTCACAACAAAAGAACGAATTGGAAAGAATATAGACATAAAGTAGAACAAGTAACAAAATTAAACATAAGTCTTAAGACTCCCACACAAATCGAAGCAACCCTTGCAGATTTTACCGGTAGCGTATTGGCATTGTTTACTATGGCACAAGGCGACGCATGGTTCTACTGCAGTAAACAATGTTCAAAAATTACGCCGCGTGCATTGAGATTATTCTTACTGCGTTTCAACATATTCACGCGTTGAACCGCAGTAAGATATGGCAATGTTAAAGGTTGCATTTTCAAAGGCAATCCTTACTCGAACACGTTCCGTTAAATTGAATTTTAACAACATAACCTTTAAAATAATCTTAGTGAAACGCGCCGTGTTAAGGGTTAAAAAAACCGCCATGTGTGAAGATATGTTGTTGTCTTTAAAAAACTTTAGTGGAGAGCCAGGCGAAGTGCATGATTATCAGTATGACAATGACGATAATAGCTTTACAGCAACAATTAGAGCTAAAACGGATCAAAACGAAGACCTACAGTTTTATAGTGATTGGTGTTCTGATTGGATTGGAAAGTTTAGTAAGGGAACTGCTACTAACTGGATAGTAAGATATACTTATCCAACTGCAAAAAAATATCTTTATAGAAAAGTTTTTAAGTCGTCGTCGTCGTCTTCCTTTCAAGGTGTAGGCATTATTGCCTGTTCCGAACTTCATAAGTCAGTCCATCGCTTTCTAGGACGTCCTGGATCTCGCTTTCCCCTGGGTCGGTATGCCATCGCTTGTTTGGGTATTCTGCTTTCGCTCATTCGGTTGACATGCTGGGTCCATTTTTCTCTATAATCCACGACTTTGAGGTTTATGTCAAATATTCCTAGTTCTTCTCTTAGGTCGGTATTCCATAGATGATCTTCCCTCGTGCATCCTTTAGTTTTGCGAAGGAATTTCATTTCTGAGGCTTGTATTTTGCTTCTGTCCTTTTCGGATGTTACCCAGGTCTCACTCCCGTATAATAGCATGGGCACCGCCATGGTTTTATAAAATTTCAGTTTAGTGTCCCTCCGTGCTTGGTTTTTTAGTGTTCTGTGTATAGTTCCATTAATATATTGGAATTTATGTAGTTTTTTGTATATATCTTGGTCGTATTCGTACGTAATGTCACAGCCTAAATAGTTAAAGTGAGACACTTGTTCTATTGTGTGATTTTCTAATATTATTTTACTGCGAATCGGTTCTTTCCCTTTGAAGGCCATAACCTTTGTCTTTTGTATAGATATCTTTAATTTGTATTCTGTACATAATGTATACAGCTTAAACACGGCTCCCTGTAGGTCATCCTCATTTTTTGTAGTAGTATGAGGTCATCGGCGAATAGTAAGCAGTTTACTGCGTTTTGTCGGCTTAAGTATATCCCTGGATTTACTTCTGCCTTCCAGTATCCAATCATGTCGTTTATATATATATATATTAAATAGAGTGGGTGATAATCCACACCCTTGTCTCACTCCTCGATTTATACTAATTTCGTTAGATATGGTAAGGCCGGTGTCTATCACAATATTTATATTTTCGTACAGGCTTCTGATTGCTCTTATCAGGTGGCCAGGATATCCAGTATTTTGCATTATTCCCCATAATTTATTTCTGTCGACTGTGTCAAAAGCTTTTTGTAGGTCCACGAACGCCAGGTGTGTTTCGAGGTTGTATTCTCTACGTTTTTCTATTATCTGTTTTATCGCAAAGACATTATCGCTGCATGATCGGCCTTTTCTAAAACCGCTTTGCTCTTCTGATATTAGTTCCTCTGTTATAGTTTGTAGCCCTTCGTTCAAGATTATGCTGTAGACCTTGTAAGCTGTGTTTAAAAGGCTGATGCCTCTGTAGTTATCGCAGCTATACCTGTCGCCTTTTTTGAATATTGGCTTTACACTGGCTGTTTTCCATAGTTTTGGTATTTGAGATCTTTGCCAGCACTGATTTATTAGGTGAACGAATCGTAAGTTGAACATTAGGCCTGCATATTTCAGCAGTTCCGAGTTTAACCCATCTGGACCAGTTGCTTTTCGATTTTTTGTTTTCCTAAGGGCCATACCTAGTTCTTGTACCGTGATTGGGTCTATGCCGTATTGTTCGTTTTCTTCGGCTTGCTCCACGTCGTTGATTTCATTTTCTTGGTCGGTCCATAGTTGTTTGTAGTGGTTCACCCATTGCTCTTCTTGTATTACATGTATGTGTGCTACATCCTTTTCTGTTTTATTCAGATGTTTCATCACTTTATATGCTACTTGTTGTCGGCCATGTATGTCTTGCTCTACATTATTTATAAACTTGTCCCACGATTCCATATGTGCTCTTCTTACTATTGCTTTTGCAGCGTTCCTTTTATTTTTGTATATTTGCTTGGTTTGTTCTGTATTCTGTTGTAGATGTATTGCATACGCTGTTTGTTTTTCTTTTATTGCTTCTGCTATTTCTTCATTCCATATCTTTAGGCCTTTCTTATTTTTCGTCTTCTTTTTCTTGCCTAGAGCTTCGTACGCCAGTAGAGTAATATGGACAGTTCTGGATCCACCCCCCACTCTTTAACCTTGAATCCCAAGGTCAAGGTCATATTCCAAGGCTACACCCACCCTAGATCCTCAAGGTTACCCCCACCTTAGATTCTCAAGGCTACCCCAACCCTAGATCTCCAAGGTTACCCCGACCCGACGGCCACGGCGTCCACCAGCTTCACCGCTTCAAAAGAAAACACAAAATAGATTCAAATATATTTATTAATTAAATATACATATTGTAATTAATTGACCAATATATAAAGAAAAGCTGTACTCTTGTACACAAAATTAAAAGAATAAATTTTATAGTTTTTATTTTACAAAAAATTACATAATATTTGCACATACACAATATATAATTTTAACTTAAATCAAGCGGATCTTCTTGCAGTTGTTGACACCATGAAAGTCTGTAGTTTTAAAATCTCCAGTAACCTCCAGATATAAACTAGTCAAGTGATCCGTCGGAACACAAATGTGTTGGTACCACTCACGCAAATTTGTATGATAATTTACTTCGGTAACGGGAATAATAACCTTTTCTACACTATTCCGAATAAATGTTGCACTACCACTAATTTTTATATAATGCTGATGTGAGAAATATTGCATCATATCAATATTACTAATAACTAGCGGCTTGAGTTTCTCACTGACATGCTTGAAACATTTGGCTTGGCTTGCTGTTTCATCTAATACATACTCAAGAGTCAACGTTTCACGCACCATGTTGATACGAGTATGTCAAACTTGCGAATGGGGAAATAAATATGTGCGATGCGTATTTTAACTGCACGCGAGTTCTACAAAGAATGGAATAATTGTAGTAGTAGCTTCTTTGCCGATAGACGATCATAAATGTCTTCGGATTCTACACCATTTCCAGCAACATCGACACCATCAAACTTAACTAGTCTTTCCAAACCATCGAAAGCCTTTTTCGCCTCTTCAAGTAACCCCTTTGTAGTTTTCAAGGATTTTATAAGATTCGCAAATGAGCAATGCTTTGACCATCGAAGGTGTTCAGACAGGAGGTCGTCAGCGGGTTCCCATAAATATATTTTAATTCCACAACAGAAGCATTGCGTATCGTCAACACCAGTGGGGATGTGGTAGAAACCGGCAGCAGCAAGCGATTCTGGGGTTAGCACACCAGGCCAATTGTCGAATGTTTTTAGTCGTTTAACATAAGACTGGTAATTCGGGTTAGACCACATCTTCACAGACTTGTCACTAAGCAACTGAAGTTTGGATTTGCAAACAATGTTATATAATCCCAGGTACAAGAGTGGGGGATGGGTGGAGTCAACTCAAGGCTAAATAGGTTCAAGGTTGTGTGGATTTTAAACATTTAAAATAAATAATTAAAATTAAAAAGTATAAATATTTATTGCCAATAATAATTAATATACAACAGTTCCCCGTTTCTATATCGTGAGGTAAAGCGCAGCACCTGCCGAACCACGTTGTTTCTGTACCACTCGTCCAAGGGTATCGTTAAGGGTGCCGGCAACGTTGTCAATCTTGCTAACTCGTCGAGCTGTTCCCCGTGCAGCTCTAGATTGTAAGAGATCATGGCAACCACATACACTTTTTTACCCTCGAACGAGCTTCCTCCCTTTTCCACAAACTGCTGGAACCGTTGGTAGTGGCTGGTCTTTGGGGGTTGGAAGAAGACATCTTCGTCGGAAACGTTGTGAAGTGACATGATTTTCAGACTTAGACTCATACGATAACTGATGCTGTAAAGCTTCTACGCGAAATATAAAGTAAAATACGCAACCTTCGTGAAATATGACCGTGAAAGTCAAGGTTATGAGCGCTACTTTCCACCACCACTACAAAGTGCGACCTTGACTGATTTGCAATATAAAGAGCATGCTTGTTTCGATATTTAGTTGAGTTTGTTTAGTTCGCGAAAGAAGATCGAGTTCGTAAAAGTGATGGATAATTTATTAAAAAGTATCGAAAAAGTGAAAAACCAAGTGCGAATGAATTCGGGGGAAGTTGTTAGTTCTGTGAATGCAAACGCTAAACAAACTGCACCGTATCCAATATTAATACATTGCAGAAGTTATCCTCTAAACAAATCGCGAAGCAAGTTTGTAGCGGTTGGTCTGTCAAGTTATACACCGCATTGGCCTGTAGTGCAACTGTATGGTTGTAAAAATGACTGGACAAGTTTCAACGAAGAAGAATGGAAAGTGTTCTTGGCGAATCAAGGGGTGATAACAAACTATTTCTTTTCAAGAGATTTTGAAGTTCAACCCGTAAGCATAAGTCCTTCAAAAACAATTTCCTTCCAAACTGTTGCAAAAACAAAAGTGATAATCATACAGGACCAGGGTGCATCTGAAATTTATTTGGGATTGGAGTCTCTTGTGGAATTATGGGAACTCCTAGCTTTAATTGATTGCCGATTGGATCTGTTAAAAGGTTTGGAGTTTGAAAAGTTTTACACAAGCGTTATCAAAGGGGTTGCCTGTATGTCAGGCGACATAAAAAGCAACATTCATAGCGTATTGATGAATTTAAATATAAAGTCTGAAAATGTTGTGTGTATGTTGGAGATGTTAAAATTTGGTGAACAAATAATTACATGTGACGTTGAATTTGAAAACTTTGCAAATAAGGTTAATTAACAAAAGGTGTCAGAATGTGGATGGTATACTCTGCAGCATCGCGTCCTGCAGCTACAGATTTACACACAGCAGTTATAAGTCTTCAGAGTTTGCTTCAAGACTTGGCATTCGATGCTGGACACGAAAGCGTGTATGGGTTTGAACGATTCGGAACTATCAGCGAGCTTGAGGAGTTAGAAAAAAAATATCAGAAGGGTATCAAGTTATGTCGGAAATTTTTGGAGAACCGTATATGTGGAAAGCTCCTTCTGAAAAGTCTAATCGATATTGATTTAGAGGAGTTTACTGCTGAAGTTGAAATATTTGTGGGTAAAGATTAAAACCTGATATATAACGATCAGTTGAAGAGCAGGCAATCATTACGTGAAAGTTCTATAAGGTGTTGAGATGCCGATCGATAAATTTGGAAGACACTTGCATAGTCATCATGACCCTCAAATTTTTCTTGCAGAAATGGGTGAGGCGGAATTAAGAAGCGAATCTAATTTATTATTACTGGCTCTTAGGACCGATGAGAACGGCAATTTTGTTTTTTTTTTGAGATGAAGCTAAAGGCGACAGACGCGTGTATAAGTGTCCAATAAGGGGAACCATTACAAATGTAAGAATCTCGGTGAAGGAAGTTAAACTTTATATTAACGACAAAGAAATTAAGTACACTGATTTGGTTGGAGTTGACCTGAAGGTAGACGATGAGATTACAGCTATATATAATATAAAAAATAGCTATCAAGCGCTGATGTTGACGTTAACTTTGCAAAGCCCCCTTATAGTGCATGCATAAATGCCATAAAATGGTTCGCCAAGTGAAGTTTGATATGTCAAAAAATAAAATCCACAATATGATAGTATGGAGTTTCGCATATCGGCAAAGTAGAATAAAGTTTTGGGAATTTGTAGCTGTAAATCGATGTAGATTTCAAAGAAGAATTGAAGATACACATAAAACGCTTGTGAAAGTTTTAAGTTGGAACCATAGAAATAAGATCTACTTAGAACGCTTTGCATAATTTTATAAAGAAATTGAAATGTATTACTATTAATAATGTTCATGACTTGTAGTATGTTAGAAATGTTTTTGCATTACAATGTATTATTAACAAATATATCTATCGTTTTAACGAAACCTGTATTTTATTAAATAAAAACTAGTAAGTACACAAAAAATTTATTTGAAAATTATTGCATTACATAGTGTTCGTATAAAATATAAACATTAGACAATGCACAATAACATAGTGGTTTCACATGATACATGCAAGATGGTTTTGATGCACTCAGTGCTGGTCGTTCTTCAATTTCAATTATATGTTTATCGATGAAACTTCTTAAAAATGTAGCTTTTTCATGTCCCTTTACGTAGACTACGTCAGCATCTTGAACAAGTCGCATCAAATTTTTTGGAAATAAGAAAACAGGCGTGAATCCTTCATCCCAATTAATACAGTGATGATTTATCATCAACCAGTTAGCTTTTTGTTGTAAATTTTGGGGTAACGCAGAAAAATGAAACGGAGCTCTAAAAATGTAATGTGAAATGGTGTTTCCATCGTATGCAGCTAATTCTTTTGGTGAAAAATTTTTTTCGGAAATCATGAAACCTTGGAGATCTATTATAACAAACATGTTGTTGTACCATGGTACGTCTCAAACCAAACCTTACACAATGACCTGAAAGTGCCCTTTGTTAAGGACGTGATTAAGGAACGAACTGTTAACCACCACGAAAAACTGGAAAGTCATAACAACATCCTCCTACATCCACTACTAGAAGAACACAATAACCGACGTTTAAAGAGATACTGGCCAGCTGACCTAATAAATGGTTGAAGAGAACACCTTCGCTGGAAGGGAGCTCATCATGTCATCTAGTACTGTAATTAGTACTTAAGTTAGCACATTAGCTCATAGAACTGTAAATTCTGATTGCTAATAAATCTGATAATTAAAAAAAAAATTTTTATTATTACTACGATAAATGTATGCAAAAGTTATTTTTTTTACAAAATTTATTGCCGATGTATTTGAAACAGCCTATATGAAAGTTTGGTTTTTTGATTAGCAGCTTGCACTTGCGTGCGCTGCGGCCAGGGTATGGCCGAAGCCATCTATCATATGGCTTCACAAAAGAAAGAAATCGCGCAGTTTCGCGATTTATAGATCTCTCTACAAACCAATAAACCAAGAAGGTATAATATGTTTTATTAAAAGTTGTCGAACTAAAGCTCCATCTGCAGTGGCGTAACTTCAGATTTTGGGCCCGGGGGCAAGATACTTAAGAAGCCCTGGCCCCATCCTCAAAAAAAAATCAATAATAAAGTAACTGATAATAAGAACAATTTCTTCAATAGGAAAACAATTATTTGCAATCTAGTAAATGAAAATAAATATATTAAAGCCGTCTATAATTGAGATAAGCAAATCTTAAATTTGCTGCAGTTAATGTGTCTGGGTCGGTACCAAAAAGTGTGGGTGTTGTGTTATTACTAAATATAATTTCACTTCAGTATTTTTCATTTTATAAGTACATACATACTTACATGAAATTTAAAATGTTTTTTGTTGAATATAAAACTAAAGACTGTCGAAAATAAAAAATTTTTATTGAAAAAACTCCGTAATAGAGAAATACAAAAAATAAAAACTCGTGGCTCGTGGCAGGACCCCCTGGGCCTTGGGCGCGGGGGCCGTTGCCCCCTCTGCCCCTTGTTAGTTGCGCTACTGTCCATCTGTATATACAAGGGTATCAAAATATTTGGACTGGATTTGGAGGAGATAGAGAAATAATTTATATAAGTTTACCAAACTCGAAAAATTGTAAATTAATAAATACTTTTTTATGTTTGATATTACTTCTATTTTAAAATATGGTATTTTGATATAGATAAGCTTATAAAGATTACTCACATAAAACATGATGTATACAATTTTTATTATTTCATTTATTATTTAATTATTTAAATGAACACTAGAATGGACCCTTCTCAAGTTTATTATAATATAAAGAGAACAGAAAAATTACTAAAACAATATGAAGTATTTGCAGAAATAAAGAAAAAAGTGGGAGGGAGTGAGGGAAGAAGGGATGTGGTGGGAGGGAAGGGAGGAAGGAGAAATGTGAGAGAGATGTGAGAGAAGAAAAAAGTGAGAGAGGGATAGAGACGGAGGTAAAATTAAAAACAACAAAATGTACCGCCTTATATGAGATTATTTTTATAAAATGGGTCGTTATGAAGAAAAATTGGTAAGTTTGAGGTTATGTACGTTATTTTGGTCTAAGATTTTGGTTCATATAGCCTGTCAAACGGGATACAGTTTTAATGTAAATATATATTTATGTTTTTTAATGCATGATAGCATGCTATTATTATATTTATTATAGGTCTACACTTAAATTTGAGTCAGTCATGATTTGAAATATGATTTGAACACTCGCGATTCATGTTGGTTGATATCTTTATTGTCGGCTACTGTCGAAGTTTCTCGTATTTTGCGTTTTGCTTGTGGACTACAAAGAAAAGTATTGTTTTCAATTCATAAATTATGTTATATTAAACATGAGTTAATTTCTGGCCGAAAGCAATGAAAAACTATATTAAAATAATAATAAATATACCCAAAAGTCAGTGCACATCAGTTTTAAACGCGTTAATTAGGACTTAAGCGTGGGTTTAATCAGTTATTAAACAGCCCCATGCAGTTTGATCAGTATGAAACAAAGGTGATTGGTTTATTTTATTAAAGCGACAATTTGTGGTTGGTTCAATAAAATGTAAGTGGTATAGTCTACAATATATTATTACTGCGACAAATTTATGCGAAAGTTACGTTATTTTTAGAAAATTTATTACCAATGTATTTGAAACAGCCTATATGCAAGTTTGCGTGCGGCTCGGGCATTGCCCGGTCACAGAAGAAAGAAATCGCGCAGCTTCGCCATTTACGGACGCCATTTATGGATTTCTCTTCTGTGTTACGCCTGTCCAATGTTGAGTGTGTATTTTGTGTAATGGCAGTAAGATAGGTTTGCTTATGTGAAAAGTGTTTGAACAAATCAAATTTCTAATTTTTTTCCAAAACAAATAGCTTAATTGTTTATATCGACTTATGTTGATTTTGTATGTGAGGCTATTTAGTTATAATAACTTAATCACTTGCTGCATTTTTGTTATGCTTACAAGTTACAACCCATTCTCTTGCAAAACTGTTCTGTAGCGTCGTTTCAACTTCTAATAATTTATTAAACTTTATAAAGATGCTTTAAATAAAATAATTTTCGTGGTATCGGGCATAAAAACGTACAAGAATTATATTTGTTTAATGAATCATAAACTTTCCTGCTGGGAGTTTTATAGAAAAGGGATGTTTAATGTTTTCCTTGTTTTAACCAAGCATTAATTAATCATACACATTTATTGGTTTTGTTCAATATTTTTTTAATCTAAAACATCCAATCATATTAAATTTATATGGGGAAAAGGTAGGTATCACAGGTATCTAATTTAAAAAGTTATCCAATGATGGATGGGCATAATCCAGTAATTTGGTTTTCGAATAATTTTAATAATTGATGTATTCATTCGAAATAAATTTGTGTTGAAAATGCGGGCATACCTCGGCGATTTTACTGCTATCGAATGCGAATTTGCGAACCTCGTTCTCATCGTTCTCGACTCGACAAAAACATACACGATTCATTTGAAATTTTTGCAACATTTTTTTACTTTATAATTTACTACGGAAGTGTATAAATCATTCACATCAAATTATTGACCTTCGGATTTGTTCGGTTTATGTATTGAGATATTTCAACAATGGAAAGGTACGACTATTTTCATTTGAAATATCAGAGCACTAATAATAGTGTACCTAGTAACAAATGCATTATTATCCAAAAAAATATTGTAGTGTAAGGATAGGACATTTTTATTGCATCTACACTAATAAATATTTAGGTAGCTTAATTATTTAGCAGCGAAAGTTCATAGCATGTCCCGAATTTTTGCAAGATACTACAGGCATAATCATTTACCACTACCTTTTGTGTATGTTCTATTGCTAACAACACCCCGCCTCTAATAAACAATAACAGAAGCAACAATACCTAATAAACAAAATTTATTTAATTTTTTTCTTGCTAGTAATTGTAAAATTATATTTCAATACTAGTTCGAATATTGTGTTTTTATTGATAAAAAATAAATCCTGCGGAATGTATAGTCTGATTATTAATTTGCTGTTAACTGTTTCAGAAGCAGTACTTTGGCAGCGTGGCACTTCTGGGTTAATAGAAGAATCTACATCAACTTCCGTTATATTTTCATTGATTGAGTTGTGATTTTGAACAAGCAGTCTAGATTACAAGAGCATTTTCGATTTTATGGTAATTTTTTCTAAGGTAATTACTAACAAAAATCAATTCGAAAAAGTTTACCAAGGTGAAAATTAATCAAAGCTTTAATAATTTACTTGGTATACTTTTTATTTAAAATTGTGAATACAGTTTCAAAATGTTATATATCATAAATGGTCGAGTAAGTTTGATTTCAATAATGACCTATGCTTATACAGGATGAGTTATGAGTGCGATACTGTTTTCTTATGTCTTTATAACTATAGCAATTATTTGTTGGCTTACTGCGCATAACTTGATTTTATTACCAATTATACTGGGTGTTTGGTAACGGCTGTACAGCATATTACTTTGTTATTTTAAATGGAACACCCTGTATATTACTGCCTAGATTCTACCGTTAATTCGAGATATGAAACTAGTGTGCATCATACATACTACGTATTTACAAATGTAAATAGTATAAAAAACATTAAGCATACTAGGTAAACAAAGTAAACAATAATTTACATGACAATATCAAAAAACTCCAGCCATGAATACAGTGGATTTGCAATTAAAATATTACGCATTTTAGTTTTAAACAAATTATTGCTCAAATTCGGGTGTCAACGGGTATTTTCTTGTACATTTTTTTGCTGAAATGATCAAAATGACTGTGTAGTTGATGAGCGTTAAAAAGGCATGTAAATATTGTTATTATTTCTTGTATGGTAGGAGTGCACGTTGTTTACTATTTTACAACCGGTTAAGTACTCTGGCAAACAAAAAGCACCTATATACATATAAGGACAGCAATATCATTATTTTTAAATATAGGCTTACAGATGTTTGGTTTTAGCTCCAACTATTATTCTAAGTACTTTTTTCTGTAGTTTCAAAAACCGAATACTATCAGAACAGTGCCCCTATAATAATATGCAACAATTAAAGTGCGAAGAGAAAGCATAATATAAATTTATAAGCACCTTGGTAGATATACACTCTTTAAATTTTCTTAACATGTAAATCGGTTTTGATACTTTTATAGCTGTTCCATTCACATGAGAACTCCAGAATAGTGTATTGTGTAAATAAATACCTAAGAACTTTTCCACTGTCGAAACATCACGTTCAATCGGTAACTGTTTTAGAGTTAGCACCATACTTATTGTTTTATCACTAAGTGATTTATATTGAACCACCTTTCAACTTCTTTTACACCATTAGCTGTGATGTCTAGTAATTCGTCATGTTCCGATGCTGTTACAACCAGGCTAGTGTCGCCAGGCTGCATATTGATACGGAGTAAGAGTTGCATGTGTAAGTGAGGTGACATAAACTAGGAATAAAATTGATCCAAGGACCGATCCTTGGGGTATGCCAATGTTTATCATCTTCTTACCGAGAATTTGCTCTTAAAATAAACACGTTGCACTCTGCTTTTAATACACGCAAAACTTCTTTTCTCGAATGCATTTAGCGTTTTCCTAACTACTTCAACAATGGTATATCAAGTTGATTTAAGTTACATGTATCCAAATTTTTTTGGTAAGATGTCCTTAAAATCAAGAAAATCTATAATTTTTCATTTTATAGCGTTTTCAAATACCTTGGAGAAAATTGACGTTATAATTATAGGTCTAAAATTAGCAGTACTTTCAGTGTCTTCCTTTTTATGATTTGGAAGCACTTTAGACCGTTTGAGTCTTTCTGGAAAACATTCATTAATCATATAAGCGAGTGGTAAAGCTATCCATGTTGCCATCAATTTGATAAATTTGCTGTTAGTATTGTCCATATCTTTTGATTTTGATTTACATAAATTATTTATAATATAATATTTAACACTTTTTGTTTGGTGCAGGGACTTAAAAAATAGATGAAGAGTTTGAAGGCACATTTCTTTGTAGATAGTCAGCTGCAGTTATGCCCAGATCCAGAATTTTCTTCACTAATTTTTCAGGTATGCTGGGGAAATAGGTACTAAAATCGTTAGCTGTAAGATGGAACTTAATTTCCTCCTCATTATTGTTGTTTTCATTTAATCCCAATTTCGCCTGGCTTATTAGTTGCTTCTATTATTCTTCAGTCATGGTAACTTATTTTTGCTTTTTTTTTATGTAATATCTATTATCTATCACAAGCTTTTTGTACAGAGCTCTTAACCCTTCTGTGACCGTGCTAATGGATTTTACGTGACAGCCCGTGCGGGGTAACTCAGTTACCCCATGATTTTCTTTAAATTTTTGGTACTTTACTTGTTTTATATTTATTTTAAAGATATTACAAGTCAAAATAAATACAACAAAGCTGTTCTCGTAAGTATTTTATTTACTGACAATACAAATAAAAATTTATGTATTCTAAATAAATGAAGTAAATGTAAAATGATTAATTCTCCAACTCTTCGCATTCAAGACAAAAATATTTTTTTATTTCCTTCCGATGGACATTGCAGATTGTTTTTCCGCATGTGTGACATGATATATTTGACTTTCGGTCATGTTTTCGAGGACAGAATGAGCACCTTGTACTTGCAGCATCAAAAAATCTATAATATCCACATTCCATCAATTGTTTTGATTATGGAATTTTTCGCAGTGTAGAATTCTGTTTTACCAATGTGGATATTATAGATTTTGTCGATTCGGGATTTTTTCATGTTCGAGATTTTACGTGTTCGGTAGTTTGTCACTTGTCTGAATTCTGTTTTACCTATTCGGATATTATAGTTTTTGTCGATTCAGGATTTTTTCACGTCGAGATTTTATACGTTCAGTAGTTTGTCACCCGTCCCCGCTGATTAGTCAATACAATAAACACTTTTTATGCACGATTCAACTTGTTCGAGAAATTCAATTCGGTGAAGCACGACAGGCCGTGCGGGGTAACTAGGTTACCCCAGGATGAAAAAGTTATAAAAAATATTTCTAAAAAACAAAATTACAAACAAATATGATGTATTAACCTACGCTAATGTTTATTGAAGGCATACATGGACGGGCAATGCCGTAAATACATATTTAAGAAAATATTTAAAAAAAATTACTGAGTTACCCCGCAAGGTCACGGAAGGGTTAATACCTTTATCATCCACAACCTTTCTGATTGTATCCACAGTTCGTAATACTTGCCTTTGTCGTGCTAGGCAGTCATCGAACTACCCTTACTTTGGATTGTCTTTTTTAAAAAGTGCTGTGTTGGAAAGCATTCCTCAATTAAGTATTTTAACATGTTTAAAAGCCAATTACACCTACGATTTAGAAGTAATTACAGACCAGTCCAGATACTGCATATGCTATATAAATCTTTAGCTATTTTTGTTATAGGTCTGCAGGTGATGTATTATTTGTCATTTTGCTTTAAGTTGGGTATTGCTGCGAATGTAGCGGAGTAGTCCGATAAGTTGGCGCCACTAACCAATGCTTTCAAATCCGTTTCTATATTTACTAAAGATGATCTCCTACGCATTATTCTTGTATTGTTTTGCACTGTGTTAAAATAAGTGCCACATTACAAAATAGTAATGTGGCACTTATTTTGCAATCGAGTTTCATACTTAAGCTGTTAATATCTTCACATTGTTTGTATAACACATTTTGGTTAATAAGTAGCATCGGCATCGTGCCACTTGATAAATTTAGTTTTCTATAGAAAACACTCGCTCGTTTAGGTAGTGGTTCAACTTCAAAATTATTTTGAGGAAATTTATTTTTCTTTACTTAAAAAAACTGCAAACCGCCTCTCTTTTGCCGGCGATTTTTACAGTCCATCGCACAAGACGTCTCGAAAATTAGGTTTTACAACTTTAAAAATTGAATAAATGTTTATATTAACGTTGAAATGTTTGAATTTGTGAAATGTCAAAACTGACTTTGCCCAAATACAAAACAGCCGACTGGCTACTTTTTTTGGTAGTAGTCGTGTATCTAGTAGAACCACAGTATACTTATTCATACAGTAGCGAAAGTAAAGGTCATTTTGTAATTATAGCACCAAGCGGCGAACAAGTTACACTAAAGTTTGACAGCTAACGGTAGTAGTGTTTCTCTGCTTTTTGAACGTTACAAGAACAATTTTCAAGTTGTTTGCCAGTGTTTTTATAAAAATTTGATTAGTGATATATCAATCTATTATGAGAGTCTCGAAAGGGAGCGCATGTTCCGCCGTAAACTGCGAAAACAACAAAGGAAAGAATCCTAACCTTAGTTTTTTTACATTTCCCAAAGATCCAAAAAGGTAATAAATTCTGATAAATATTAATACATTAAAGTTTGACTTTCTCGTCGTGCTAGATCAAAACAGTGGTTTGTAAACTGTAGACGTGAAGATTTACCTGAAAAGGAGGTGGGATATTTGAATAAAAACTGCACTTTGTGTACGCTGCATTTTGAAGATTCACAGTTTATAAATGTTAATAAATCATATTACTGGCATTATCTTCGTATTACTTAAAAACCATTATATAATGTAGCTCGTAATTTTTCTGTTTTGCTTATTAAAAATATGGTAACAACAACGAACTGGATTGGAATTTAAAACCCGCCATAATTTAAACGATAGTTTAACTTGTCGACCGCTTGGAGCGCCACTAGTTACAGCTTACCAGGCGTTATATGGGCGCTTTCGCTACTGTGTAAATAAGTACTGTAGTAGAACAATTAGAAATCTGTGATTGAAACATTATCACAAATTTACAAAATATAGAATGACTCCTACTTCTATAAATGTTACAGAAAAGTTCCTAAATAGCGGTAGCTTAACGGTTTTTGTGTGATATTGGTGAAAAAACAAGTTTTTGTGAGTTTAACATTAGGTTATAAGCTGCGAAATGTAATGTTTTTACTAAAATACATAATTTAACGTAAAATTTGAAAAATGACGCCTTCAATTACCTATTTTTTAGTAAAATTGTCCTGCCACCCACCGTTAGTCTGTATTGTTTTTATTTTAATTGCTATTATTTTGTTAAAAAAAATAGCAGTCTACAGCATATAATCTAAAACATAATATTCGAAAAACTTCAATTTTCTATATTCAAAATGCAAGGGCCTTGCCAACGCTATTTGCTGTTTGTATGTACATAACCACATTTTTTTATCAAAATGTCAGCAGAATGTGTCTTGTGAGTTAACTACTAGAAAACCCATGCTAATTGGCAACAGTAGAAGAGATGTAGGTTTTCTTGTACAACATGGTGTAATGAAGTAAGAGGGTGTGCACTACGTGTGGAGGATGAGCTAATCTTAATATCAATGGTTTATAGCACCACTGTCGAAAAATTTCTTATGAAGAGCGTGGCGCCCAGAAACGTAAGATACGTCATGTGTAGTGCTAGTGCCCATTCCAAAAGAGTGCTAGAATTGGCACATGGTTTGAAAAGAGCCGAGCAAGTATTGGAAGACATTTTCTACTTCGTCGTCATTGGTGTACGCAACCCTTTCCCCGGCAGCATACATTATGACAGAGCTGAACTGGTCCTCGAAGACAGTATTAGACTGGTCATCATTTGCAAGGAGTATGTTTCCGGATGAGGCGACGAAGGAGCCGCCGAATCTGGAATTTCTAGACGAGTATTGTAAGATCATCTCACGGCCGTGTGACGTACAACATTTTATTTCATACTACATCGCTTTTTTAAATTTGTAAATAAAGGATAATGTTTTAATCAAGCAAATTATTAAGGATAATCTGATTGCCCTATTTAGAGTAATGATAGCAACCAAATGTTTTAAAATTATTCTTGTTTTCCAAACTGTTGTCAAAAATGTACCCTGCGTGTTCTTCTGGTGATTTTTCGAGTGAAATAGCTTCAAAATGTACCGAGGCTATGGAGAAGCTTATTCCCACGAAGTCCATCGGAAGATACAGAAAAGAATACCAGTTATTTTGTGATTGGCGAAAGGTCTGCAAGTTAGAAATGTGATGTGTTTTTGTTAAAAAACAGAGTCCGGGAAATGTTGCGAGGCAACACTTCCCGGCCTATTACTGTAATGTGTCATTTCCCTGACTCATATTAATGACGTAAAGTAGTGTACGGTGGACAGTATGAAATAAAAATATAATCAAGAAATGTAAAAATGAACTGCATGGGTAAGTTTTTCCATGCTTTTCTGTTTTCCTACTAAATCCATGGATTTTTCGCTTTACAAAATTGTATTGTTCTAGTTAAATTATAAAATAGATTTAGTAAGAATTCCGCGCAAAAATCTTAAAATTTAACGTTTTTGGTTTCAGTAAATAATTACCGAGAATCAAAAAAAATCTGTTGCCATGCAAGCTTACAAGTAACGTTACCTTGACCGGCCGCATTTTTCAAGAAGGAAGAGACAAATTTCCCTTAAAAAAATTAAGACACATTGTCAGCTTGGAAACGAAAACCTTGAGTTACATGTTTTATTTATTAACTAGACAAGAGAATGGTGAAACGTCCAAAAGAGAAATTGGAAACGATTTTCAAGTGTTCACTACATTTTCAAATAAATAAAAACAAACCACACAAACGATCGATAGTTCATCATCTTGAACGAAGAATTGAATTCTGCCAAATTTTTTACGAACCTACCATCAGGATCCAATGTTTTACGCGCGTGTTCTTTGGAGTGATGAACGTACCTTTGGGAAAAATGGTATGTTTAATAGACATCCATTACCACTGGTGGGATGTAAAAAAATACGCTACAACTGAAAAGATTTTAAGAAGATTTAGGGTGTACATATTTTAAGGGTACAGATTAGTGGGCGTGTTTTTTTTACGGGGGAACCTAAATACAGAAAGGTACAACCAGTTACATCAGGATGATGCAGGTCTACACAATGCTCACATTTACAGAGAATTCCTGTATCAAAATTTTGGAGGAAATTGGATGGGAACTTATGGACCGATTAGGTTTGATTTAAACCCCTGTGACTTTCTTATGGGGTTACTTAAAAGATAAAGTCTACATAACACCGCCGGATTCTCTGGAAATTTTATTCAACTGAATGTTTTTTCATTTTTATCAGCTTCATATCACACTACTTTCAATATTTTAAATACCAAAAATCTTTTATTGTTAGCAAATTAGCCGTCTATTTTATATAAATTTTGGAACCATAGATGTGGAACAAACTAATTCCACGATGCCGATAATAACATTTAAATTTATATCAAAATTACAAGTGGATTTTCAAGTTTGTATGGGGGTAAATATTTTTATTATTTATAGGTAATGAAATTAGTAAAAAGTGTCAACTTGGAAGAATTAAATTAGAAAAAAGTTAACCAAATGTTGATGTACATATTTAACTTGCACAGGGCGAGTCATTTAAGTATACTGTCAAAATGTCACGTGTATGGATGAACTCGCATTAAGTTCTGATTCAGAATATTTAAAAATTATCAAGGTTTGCCTCATTTAATGGTGTCTACCCATCTGGAAACTTGTAAAAGTCAGGAAATTGTACAAACAAAACTGGAATTTTACTAAAATTGCGATAATGGTTATTATTTTTAATACCCCGTTGCTGAAAAAATCGTTCATTCTTTGAGATACCTTTATTGGTGGTAGATTTGTTAGAGATATACTCATTTTAGAGAAAACATTAAATTTGTAAGGCCCTGGTGTGGCAAGATTATAATTTGAAATTGTATGAAATATCAAGAAGTTACTTCAGTGCTCAAGTTAATTTTAGTTGTAAAATAGGGATGATTTTCGGCTCATTTTTTTTTAAATTGACCTGGGAAAAACAATAGTGTACCTGGAACACGTTTTTTCACGAAGTACGGGACCTAGCATTTTAATCAATTTTATTACATTATATGCTTGCATTAATATCTATAAAATAAGAACAAATCACGTTTTAGGTAATATTGATCAGTCGTCGGGAAATTTTAAAATGAAGCTCTGGTAGACAACATGCGTTTAAAATAATGTTTAAAGTGGCTGCCTTGGAAGGAAAACTTAACATTAATCACGCTGTATACTGATAGTACTTTTTTTTTCTTCAGTGCTTGTCTTATTTATTTGCTTGTGCGTTGGAGAAATATTAATTACATTTAAAAAGTTTTGGTTAGAGTTTCTAAAATATTCAAGAATTTTCTACAATACCTGTTACTAGAAAAATGTCTTAACTTTCGATATATATATTTCATATTTTTTTCAAATTGGCATTTAAACAATAAAAGTTAAAGTAGAATAAATTTAAATTAGAAACATAGTATTTGACATGATTTTCTAAAATTAAAATGGATTAAGTGTGTTGTGGTTGTATTATGTCTTTCATATTTTCAGCATACCACATTGGAAGTATCAGCTCCTTAAGGAACAACATAACAGTTAATTTATAATTCTCCCTATCACTTTTGCAAGTAAAAGCATCACTACTCGCTACAATTTTTTTAAAGTATATTTTGTAAAAGCGTCGTGGGCTACTTCACCCACCTGATGAGTTCCAAAGAACGAAACGCTTTTTTCATTCTTAAATATTCCAACTACAGTAATTTTGTCCTAGTCTTTCAGCAAGTAATTTCATGCATTAGGTTGTTAAGTTTTCTGTTCTCTGCAGTGCCTAGTAACCTGATCTAAGATTGCTGGTTTTAACCCCTTTGGAGGATCAGGTAGGCAGTTTCCAGTATTGAATTGTTTTCACAAGAGGGATTATTTGGTCTTCTGCTCACATGGTTGGACGTGGGTTGAGATTTCCAAAGAAAAGTCTGACTTTTTGGCGATGAATAATTCATCATTGGTGGTTCTTCTGCTTTTTGTTTTATACAACTAAATGTACAACTTCTTTGTCCCAAGTTGGATAATGTAGATTTTGATATTTTATTGATAACTTTGTCGATAGCTCTGTAGTTAACTGTTCATTCTTGTTGATCATTATGATATGCAGATATTTTTATTGAAACGGCAAAGCATACTTCACCGATATCTACACATTATCAAATGTTTGATTGGGCAATAAGCTTGACCGCAAAGTTTACCTTCTGGTTAAAACATTGTGTTCAAACCATCAATAAATTCCTAATTACATGTGTACAGATGCTACTTCTTTTTTAAGTTTATCTCTTGTGCAGCCTGGATTTGTCGAGTGAGGCGTTTTATGGCCCATCAAAAGAGATTTTTGTAAAGCTTTAATTTACTAATCATAGCATTTGTATAAGATATTGAAGATTACAATGACTATTTTGTTTGCAATAAGTATTCTATAACAATTTTACATAGCACCGGGAAATTTCCTAAGCCCAGTGAATGGGTCCGGGGTCATGAATGAAAACCGTTAATTTAAGGTTATCGTAAGGTAATATTGAAAATAAATTTTAGCTGTTGAATATGTCACAGAAAACCGTTTCCTTTTTCGTAGATTGGTTTATTAGTCTTTTAGGATTTGTTTTGGTTAGGAAGATGGTCTAATCTTCTAATCATTTTAACATATGGTGAAGGGCTTTTACAGTTTATTAGTTTCTTATTTAAATTTAATATAGTTTCGTGCTTGCATGACAGCTAAGTTGTAAAGAAGTCAAAGTCGACGTTCTAGGTTTTCATCCAGAGCAAAAGTTTGTAAATGAGGTGTTTTTGGGTCTTGTAGTATTTTATACAGCGGCGCCACACTTCAAATAATTCACGAACATTTTTCATTACAATAGCAGGTGTTACCAGGAGTGTTGGGGGTCCCAACGGTCGTAAAAGGTGAAGAATAAAACTAGTGAAACATAGTGTACTCTGTAGAAGTTATGTAGAAGAGGTTTTCCACAGCTAGAATGTCTTGATTCGCATCAAAAAGAGGCTTCTATTCATAGAAGCTGTAAATGAGCGATAACCAAGCAGTGGGGTTAATTTTTGGTCTTGATGTAACAACTGCTCATAAAAGTACACTAGAAACCTTTGATTTGGGGTTATCTTATGTTAGTTATATGTAAAATATATTTTAGCTGTTGAATATGTCACAGAAAACCCTATCCTTTTTAGTAGATTGGTTTACTCGTTTTGTAGGATTTATTTTGGTTAGAAAGATGGTCTATTCTTGTAATCATTTTAACATATAGTTACAGGCTTTTCCAGTTTTTAATTTCTTATTTAAATTTAATATAATTTCGTGCTTGCATGACAGCTAAGTTGTAAAGAACTTAAAGTCTACGTTCAAGGTTTTCATCCAGAGCAAACGTTTGTAAATGAGGTGTTTTTGGGTCTTGTAGTATTTTATACAGCGGTGCCAAACTTCCAATAATTCACGAACATTTTTCATTACAATAGTTGGTGTTATCAGGAGTGTTGGGGGTCCCAACGGTCGTAAAAGGTGAAGAATAAAACAAGTGCAACATAGTGTACTCTGTAGAAGTTATGTAGAAGAGGTTTTCCACAGCTAGAATGTCTTGATTCGCATCAAAAAGAGGCTTCTATTCATAGAAGCTGTAAATGAGCGATAACCAAGCAGTGGGGTTAATTTTTGGTCTTGATGTAACAACTGCTCATAAAAGTACACTAGAAACCTTTGATTTGGGGTTATCTTATGTTAGTTATATGTAAAATATATTTTAGCTGTTGAATATGTCACAGAAAACCGTTTCCTTTTTCGTAGATTGGTTTATTAGTCTTTTAGGATTTGTTTTGGTTAGGAAGATGGTCTAATCTTCTAATCATTTTAACATATGGTGAAGGGCTTTTACAGTTTATTAGTTTCTTATTTAAATTTAATATAGTTTCGTGCTTGCATGACAGCTAAGTTGTAAAGAAGTCAAAGTCGACGTTCTAGGTTTTCATCCAGAGCAAAAGTTTGTAAATGAGGTGTTTTTGGGTCTTGTAGTATTTTATACAGCGTCGCCACACTTCAAATAATTCACGAACATTTTTCATTACAATAGCAGGTGTTACCAGGAGTGTTGGGGGTCCCAACGGTCGTAAAAGGTGAAGAATAAAACTAGTGAAACATAGTGTACTCTGTAGAAGTTATGTAGAAGAGGTTTTCCACAGCTAGAATGTCTTGATTCGCATCAAAAAGAGGCTTCTATTCATAGAAGCTGTAAATGAGCGATAACCAAGCAGTGGGGTTAATTTCTGGTCTTGATGTAACAACTGCTCATAAAAGTACACTAGAAACCTTTGATTTGGGGTTATCTTATGTTAGTTATATGTAAAATATATTTTAGCTGTTGAATATGTCACAGAAAACCCTATCCTTTTTAGTAGATTGGTTTACTCGTTTTGTAGGATTTATTTTGGTTAGAAAGATGGTCTATTCTTGTAATCATTTTAACATATAGTTACAGGCTTTTCCAGTTTTTAATTTCTTATTTAAATTTAATATAATTTCGTGCTTGCATGACAGCTAAGTTGTAAAGAACTTAAAGTCTACGTTCAAGGTTTTCATCCAGAGCAAACGTTTGTAAATGAGGTGTTTTTGGGTCTTGTAGTATTTTATACAGCGGTGCCAAACTTCCAATAATTCACGAACATTTTTCATTACAATAGTTGGTGTTATCAGGAGTGTTGGGGGTCCCAACGGTCGTAAAAGGTGAAGAATAAAACAAGTGCAACATAGTGTACTCTGTAGAAGTTATGTAGAAGAGGTTTTCCACAGCTAGAATGTCTTGATTCGCATCAAAAAGAGGCTTTTATTCATAGAAGCTGTAAATGAGCGATAACCAAGCAGAGGGGTTAATTTTTGGTCTTGATGTAACAGCTGCTCATAAGAGTACACTAGAAACAGTTAATTTAGGGTTATCTTATGTATATGTAAAATAAATTTTAGCTGTTAAATATGTCACAGAAAACCCTTTCCTTTTTCGTAGATTGGTTTATTCGTTTTTTAGGATTTATTTTGGTTAGACAGATGGTCTAATCTTGTAATCATTTTAACATATGGTTACAGGCTTTTCCAGCTTTTAATTTCTTATTTCAATTTAATATAATTTCGTGCTTGCATGACAGCTAAGTTGTAAAGAAGTCAAAGTCTGCGTTCTAGGTTTTCATCCAGAGTAAAAGTTTGTAAATGAAGTGTTTTTGGGTCTTGTAGTATTTTATACAGCGGCGCCAAACTTCAAATAATTCACGAACATTTTTCATTACAATAGCTGGTGTTACCAGAAGTGTTGGAGGTCCCAACGGTCGTAAAAGGTGAAGAATAAAACAAGTGAAACATAGTGTACTCTGTAGAAGTTATGTAGAAGAGGTTTTCCACAGCTAGAATGTCTTGATTCGCATCAAAAAGAGGCTTTTATTCATAGAAGCTGTAAATGAGCAATAACCAAGCAGAGGGATTAATTTTAGATCTTGATGTAACAGCTGCTTATAAGAGTACACTAGAAACCGTTAATTTGGGGTTATCTTATGTTATGTATATGTAAAATAAATTTTAGCTGTTAAATATGTCACAGAAAACCCTTTCCTTTTTCGTAGATTGGTTTATTCGTTTTTTAGGATTTATTTTGGTTAGAAAGATGGTCTAATCTTGTAATCATTTTAACATATGGTTACAGGCTTTTCCAATTTTTAATTCCCTATTTAAATTTAATATCATTTCGTGCTTGCATGACAGCTAAGTTGTAAAGAAGTCCACGTTCTAGGTTTTCATCCAGAGCAAAAGTTTGTAAATGAGGTGTTTTTGGGTCTTGTAGTGTTTTATACAGCGGCGCCAAACTTCAAATAATTCACGAACATTTTTCATTACAATAGCTGGTGTTACCAGAAGTGTTGGGAGGTCCCAACGGTCGTAAAAGGTGAAGAATAAAACAAGTGAAACATAGTGTACTCTGTAGAAGTTATGTAGAAGAGGTTTTCCACAGCTAGAATGTCTTGATTCGCATCAAAAAGAGGCTTCTATTCATAGAAGCTGTAAATGAGCGATAACCAAGCAGAGGGGTTAGTTTTTGGTCTTGATGTAACAGCTGCTCATAAGAGTAGGGGAGACCGGGGTTAGTTGACTAATTTTTAAAATGTCTATTTTTAAAAAATTTACCGTCCGTACTTTGTTAAAATTATGGTATGATATGTCAGAAGATCGTAAATTTACTCGCGTATTATATTTTAATTGTTAAATCGCTTTATTTGAGCCGATAAAAGTTTTTAGCATTTTTAGACTGGCGTGCAGAGTAAGTCAAGTAGCCCCGGGATCGGGGTTAACTGACATACCTGCTGGGGTTAGTTGACTTGACAGTTACTTTAGATCTTTGACGGATAAAAATATTAAAACGGTTGAAAAAAATTAAACATTTAATTTCTCATATGTAAAAGTAAGTTACAAATCAACATCCGAGTCACAGTTGATACACACATAAAACATTAGATTAGTTTTTTAGGATTTATTTTGGTTAGAAAGATGTTCTAATCTTGTAATCATTTTAACATATGGTTACAGGCTTTTCCAGCTTTTAATTTCCTAGTTTGTTAAAATTATGGTATGGTATGGTATGTAAGAAGATCGTAAATTTACTCGCGTATTATATTTTAATTGTTAAATCGCTTTATTTGAGCCGAGATAAAAGTTTTTAGCATTTTTAGACTGGCGTGCAGAGTAAGTCAAGTAGCCCCGGGATCGGGGTTAGTTGACTTGACAGTTACTTTAGATCTTTAACGGATAAAAATATTAAAACGGTTGAAAAAAATTAAACATTTAATTTCTCATTTGTAAAAGTAAGTTACAAATCATCATCCGAGTCACAGTTGATACACACATAAAACATTAGATTAGTGCTTTTGGTGCATTTTTCGTGGGCCCACCTTTTGCAACGTGTGCATCGCACCCAGTCATCACCACGAGCGCTATTACGATAAGGTTCTTCGCATATCAAGCAGTCTGCTTCATCGTCTGATTCTGACGATAAGATGTCTTCATTAAGTTGAGACGTAAATGGCTCTTCTTCTCGGAAAAGAAATTTCCGGCTAGTTTTAGCTTTCTTGTTCTTGTTTTTTTGTGGTGGATTCTTTTTATCAACCATTTTTCGTTTACGTGGTTGTTTCTTTTCTTTGACCTTCTCTTTCTCTTGCCTCGGTGCTTCTTTTATCTGTGTGTCTGTTAAAATTGCAGTCTGCCTCTTTTTTCTTCCCCGTCTAGTGTTTTGTCGCGGACCTGCTTTTGGAAACGGCCTCACTTGCTCAGGAGAAAGCAGCACAGAAGTAGATGGACTATTATCGTTAATTGCAGGTGGATTTTCATCGATTGCAGGAATGTTTTCGTTGATTCCAGGTGGATTTATGTTTATTGCAGGTGGATTTTCGTTGATTTCAGGAGGATTTTCGTTGATTGCAGGTAGATTTTCGTCGATTGCAGGTGGATTTTCGTTAAGTGCAGGTAGATTTTCATTGATTGCAGGTGAATTTTCATTGTTGTCTATTAAGTTTCTATTGTCATTTGCAGGTGCAGGCCTATCTGTCACGTATGAAGCAGAAAACTCACTATCAGGAAAAATGTTGTCATTCAAGGGACAAATCAAAGTTTTTTGAAGCCAGCCATTATATTATGTGGTGTAACAGCTAGAGGCAGGGTCATTTTTACAATGCCAGGGATGTCATATATTGAAAATGTTTTGCCTGGATTGTTCACCATCCAGTTATCAATAGCTGAATTACAATATTTCTTTGGTGGTCCATAAACACTCCTGTCTAACGGCTACAATTTATGTGAGCAATGCGGCGGGAAAGACAAAACGGTCACGCCATTTTCTTTACAAATATCCAAGGCTTTTATTGATAGGTGAGAATCGTGGTTATCAAGGAGCAAAAGCACGGGTCTTTCTTTAGAACATCTAACATGATGGACGAAATTTTGAATAAATTTGATGAAATGGTTCTCCTTCATCCATCCAGATGGATTAGTATCACCCAGGCTTCCGACAGGTGCGTGTCTGACAAAATGGTCCCGATAGTTTACCCGCGGAAAAATGAAATATGGGGGAACTGTATTGCCGCCTGCAGAAACTGCAACAGTCAGCAAGAGTTCCCCTTTCGGCGGACGTAAGTTTCCCTATCTGCTTAAAACCACGTCTTGCCACTACCCTGTCCGACTTTTGGACCGTTGTTATGCCTGTCTCGTCGACATTCCAAATATCTGAAGCTTCTAAATGCAACCGGTTATATACGGTTTTCAAATTGGAAAGAAACATATCTACATTAGTTTTATTAAAAGAAGTGGCTCTGGACCTGCCATTTTATTATTAGTCCAGCTAGCCGGAACCTGAAGGTTATTAGCTGTGGCATATTGAAATGCAAATTTTCTGAGTTCCTTCGGGGTTAACCCGTAGTAAATATCAGAGGCTCGTTTTAGGTCATCTGCTAAAACAATCTCTTGTTCTTCAGAAAAAAATTCTTCGCCCATTAAAGTAACCAACACGTTGTAGATTAATTTCACCGCCATTTTCATTCTCTGATTTTGCTTTTACGACATAGCGTTGAAGCGTTTTTTGTGGAATTAAAAAGTCTTTTGCGACACTATTAACAGATCGGCCTTCATTTAAAACTGTTCGAACTGCTTTTTGAATAGTATCAGCTGGTGTTTTGCCTTTTTCAGTTTTTCGCTTATAGGTTCTCATGTTTATGCCTGTAACAAATATAGACGATTAAGCTTAAATAATTTGAAATGAATTTTAAATCACTATTACTATGTAATCTGAAAGCTGTTAAGTGAGAAATGCAAAAATAATAATCCATTATTAATTCATTATTTAACACGAATGACAAGGCACCATACTTACATGTATTCGGGGGTCAGTAGACTAATAGTCAACTAACCCCGCCGCTACTTAGTCAAGAAACCCCGTCCACCACTTTGATATTGTGAGGGCCGCACGTCAACAATTCACAAACGCCAGTACAAATAATACATCTTAAATCTTAGTCAATATGCCATATTTCCTCATAATATTCGTGAAAATATATAAAAGACTATTGAATCGACGATAATAAATGAATACTCGAAAGAAAAATAGTTACTTATCACCGATGATTTTAGATTTTTCATTCTCACTAACACAAAACGTAAGCGTCGGTAACGGCAACATCTGTACTGGTAGACTTAACACCCGGACGCTTGAAGATCGTGGTGCAGGCGCTCTCTAGTAGTTAACACGGGAACTATGGGCTATTAGTCAACAAACCCCTATAGTCAACTAACGCCGGTCTCCCCTACACTAGAAACCGTTAATTTGGGGTTATCTTATGTTATGTATATGTAAAATAAATTTTAGCTGTTGAATATGTCACAGAAAACCCTTTCCTTTTTCGTAAATTGGTTTATTCGTTTTTTAGGATTTATTTTGGTTAGAAAGATGGTCTAATCTTGTAATCATTTTAACATATGGTTACAGGCTTTTCCAGTTTTTAATTTCTTATTTAAATTTAATATAATTTCGTGCTTGAATGCCACCAAAGTTGTAAAGAAGTCTAAATCTACGTTCTAGGTTTTCATCCAGAGTAAAAGTTTGTAAATGAGGTGTTTATGGGTCTTGTAGTATTTTATACAGCGGTAAAGTACAGAGTAAAAGTTTGTAAATGAGGTGTTTTTGGGTCTTGTAGTATTTTATACAGCGGCGCCACACCAAATAATTCACGAACATTTTTCCTTACAATGGTGTCCTGGTGTTACCAGGAGCGTTGGGGGTCGCAGCGGTTGTAAAATGTGAAGAATAAAATAAATGAAACATAGTTTACTCTGTAGAAGTTATGGAGAAGAGGTCTTCCACAGCTAGAATTTCTTGATTCGCATCAAAAAGAGGCTTCTATTCATAGAAGCTGTAAATGAGCGATAACCAAGCAGAGGCGTTAATTTTTGGTCTTGGTGTAACAGCTGCTCATAAGAGTACACTAAAAACCGCTAATTTGGGGTTAGCTTATCTTATGTATTGCTATGATATTTAGAGGTGTTTGATTTGACTGGGGTATTGTGGTTGATGGAGAACAATTTTTGGATTGTTTGTTGCAGTTCAATTTGCATTTGGAGATTTATGAAGACTTGTAAGATTTTAATGTTCTGACTTATAAACTCAGGGTCGCGTATTTTTGCTAGAATTCCTGTTATAAATTCTAATAATTGTTATTTTTCGTATGGTACTGAAAGAAAAGAAAAACACAACAGATTGATACGAAGACTATTTATGTTATTTGTAATTATAATTTAAATTAGAATTGTTAAAAAGGTTTAGTTTATAAGAAGTTTTAGAGTTACTTGATTTGTGCGTCGATAAATGTCAGTTAGGATGTCAGTGTCAAAATGACAAACGAATTCAAAAGGATACTGATGGACATGAGATTTAGTTGTTTGTAATAAAAATGAAAATCAAAGGAGGAAGAAAAAAGATATAAAAAAAAAGAAATTTGTTTAATTAGTTACGGATCGTTTTTGAAAATAAAAGACAGGGAATTGAGATTCTCTGGAAGAGAAAACAGGAAAAACGAGTCTAAAAAGCTAGATAAAAGTAATTACGTGTATAAAAGAGGAAAATACAAGAAGTAACAACGAATTAAAGAAAAATCCAGAAGAATTATAAATAAAAGGTGATCGAGGAAGTTTGTACGTTTGTGATGGTAGTAAAACCAAATTGGTAATAATACAAAACACACAAGAAGAAGATTCAGATTAAGAGAGAGTATTTGTTGTTGCTCGAGAGGTCAGCAGAGCGTTTTGCTAGAGCGAGGAATAAGAAGACGCTAAGATAAGTGTTTATTTGTTAAAAAAGACGATAGTAGTTAGTAAAATTTATTGATTTTTCGGAAACCACATTTAGAAATTCAGTTATTTAATAAAATTATTATTTTGTAAAGTTGATATCGTTGTGTGTTTATTTCTATTTAAAAATTAATTTAAACAATTTATTTTACAAGCAAAATAACGACCCTGAGAAAGTTAAAAGAGTCTCATAGCAAGTTTAAATTTAATTGCGTGAATTGCAGACAGTTTAGGGATTGTTTTCTAGTAGTTACAAGACCAAGCATATCATTGCAGTATATATAAAATAAATTTTAGCTGTTAAATATGTCACAGAAAACCCTTTCCTTTTTCGTAGATTGGTTTATTCGTTTACGCTCCATATCTCCGGAACGGCTGGACCGATTTTGATGTGCTTTGGGATGAGGGGGTATATCAAAAATTCACCGACAAAATAAGCTTTAAAAAAAAACCGAAACCGGAAGCGGAAGTTATACATGTTTTTTTGATAGAATTTTTTTCTAAACTGAATTTTGGAAATTTTAATAGTGGAGATTAAAGAAGGCCTTAGGACAAATCAAACGATTTTTTACCGAACTCTCTAGCTTTAAGATGGCGGCCGCTACGAATTATTGAACATTTCGACTTTAACGCCCATTTACTCAAAAACCAGTTATCTGATTGGAATCAACTACATCTTGTTTGGTAGCCCTTCAAGGGTACTATACTATGAAATATAATTAATTTTTAAAATATAAAAACGATCGCAATGACATCACTCCAAAATTTTGGAATTTTTCAAAAAAATATTTCTCAAAAACTTTCCACACGTTTTTGTTAATATTTTTAGTGATTTTAAATGCTAAGTGATCTTATAAATAAACTCTTTAAATACGGCAACAAGAAAAAAACTCTCTAAAATACCGGAAAACCCCCCGGATGAAAAAACCAAAAATAAAACCCCGGTTTAAACAGTACATAAGTAATAAACTGCAAACAAAAAATATTGTGTAGTTATTCCAAATTTAAACTATTAAATATTCAATCTGCTATCGGTTAATGCAATTATACAAATGCACTGTCTGTGAAAATATGTTACTCTATTAGTGTTCATTATGTTTTACTTATTATTGGTGATTAGCAGATTATGTTCAGACAAAAAGTAACTTCGCAAACAGCAGCACAACTAAAAAATCGGTTGTACCTTTTCTAATCGTAGAAGCATATCTTTTTTAATCTCTGCTCATTATAGTGACCAGAAGGTGTTACGCGGGTTTTTTTCGGTTTTTATTGCAGAGGGTTTTCCGTTTCTTTCCCGAGTTTTTTTTCGAGGATTTTTATCCAGGGATTTTATTTCCTACATTCTTAGATACTTACTCCCTATCAGCGCATCGCAGTTTCTATTGTGGCACCTGCTCACTGAAGCATTTTGGGCTGCCGCCAATGATACATACATACATACATATAATATATAAATATACATCTTTCACACTGTACTTACTACAACAGCCTCTCCACATTCTGCATCCGCCTTTCTTTGTAGCTCTTTTTTTCTAGCAAGATTGCTTTTAATGCTTCTTTTTTTTTCAATATTTTGTTAAATCTTCTGCTTTTTTCTAATTGCTTCTGATTTAACAATTTTTGGTTTTCCCGCCACACGCCTCGCAGTAATTGAAAAATGCTGCAACAAAAGCAATATTTGTTTTTAGTGTTTATTAATATTTTTAGTGATTTTAAATGCTAAGTGATCTTATAAATAAACTCTTTAAATACGGCAACAAGAAAAAAACTCTCTAAAATACCGGAAAACCCCCCGGATGAAAAAACCAAAAATAAAACCTCGGTTTAAACAGTACATAAGTAATAAACTGCAAACAAAAAATATTGTGTAGTTATTCCAAATTTAAATTATTAAATATTCAATCTGCTATCGGTTAATGCGTAATTATACAAATGCACTCTATTAATGTTCATTATCTTTTACTTATTATTGGTGATTAGCAGATTATGTTCAGACAAAAAGTAACTTCGCAAACAGCAGCACAACTAAAAAATCGGTTGTACCTTTTCTAATCGTAGAAGCATATCTTTTTTAATCTCTGCTCATTATAGTGACCAGAAGGTGTTACGCGGGTTTTTTTCGGTTTTTATTGCAGAGGGTTTTCCGTTTCTTTCCCGAGTTTTTTTTCGAGGATTTTTATCCAGGGATTTTATTTCCTACATTCTTAGATACTTACTCCCTATCAGCGCATCGCAGTTTCTATTGTGGCACCTGCTCACTGAAGCATTTTGGGCTGCCGCCAATGATACATACATACATACATACATATAATATATAAATATACATCTTTCACACTGTACTTACTACAACAGCCTCTCCACATTCTGCATCCGCCTTTCTTTGTAGCTCTTTTTTTCTAGCAAGATTGCTTTTAATGCTTCTTTTTTTTTCAATATTTTGTTAAATCTTCTGCTTTTTTCTAATTGCTTCTGATTTAAAAATTTTTTGGTTTTCCCGCCACACGCCTCGCAGTAATTGAAAAATGCTGCAACAAAAGCAATATTTGTTTTTAGTGTTTATTAATATTTTTAGTGATTTTAAATGCTAAGTGATCTTATAAATAAACTCTTTAAATACGGCAACAAGAAAAAAACTCTCTAAAATACCGGAAAACCCCCCGGATGAAAAAACCAAAAATAAAACCCCGGTTTAAACAGTACATAAGTAATAAACTGCAAACAAAAAATATTGTGTAGTTATTCCAAATTTAAACTATTAAATATTCAATCTGCTATCGGTTAATGCGTAATTATACAAATGCACTCTATTAATGTTCATTATCTTTTATTTATTATTGGTGATTAGCAGATTATGTTCAGACAAAAAGTAACTTCGCAAACAGCAGCACAACTAAAAAATCGGTTGTACCTTTTCTAATCGTAGAAGCATATCTTTTTTAATCTCTGCTCATTATAGTGACCAGAAGGTGTTACGCGGGTTTTTTTCGGTTTTTATTGCAGAGGGTTTTCCGTTTCTTTCCCGAGTTTTTTTTCGAGGATTTTTATCCAGGGATTTTATTTCCTACATTCTTAGATACTTACTCCCTATCAGCGCATCGCAGTTTCTATTGTGGCACCTGCTCACTGAAGCATTTTGGGCTGCCGCCAATGATACATACATACATACATATAATATATAAATATACATCTTTCACACTGTACTTACTACAACAGCCTCTCCACATTCTGCATCCGCCATTCTTTGTAGCTCTTTTTTTCTAGCAAGATTGCTTTTAATGCTTCTTTTTTTTTCAATATTTTGTTAAATCTTCTGCTTTTTTCTAATTGCTTCTGATTTAAAAATTTTTTGGTTTTCCCGCCACACGCCTCGCAGTAATTGAAAAATGCTGCAACAAAAGCAATATTTGTTTTTAGTGTTTATTAATATTTTTAGTGATTTTAAATGCTAAGTGATCTTATAAATAAACTCTTTAAATACGGCAACAAGAAAAAAACTCTCTAAAATACCGGAAAACCCCCCGGATAAAAAAACCAAAAATAAAACCCCGGTTTAAACAGTACATAAGTAATAAACTGCAAACAAAAAATATTGTGTAGTTATTCCAAATTTAAACTATTAAATATTCAATCTGCTATCGGTTAATGCGTAATTATACAAATGCACTCTATTAATGTTCATTATCTTTTACTTATTATTGGTGATTAGCAGATTATGTTCGGACAAAAAGTAACTTCGCAAACAGCAGCACAACTAAAAAATCGGTTGTACCTTTTCTAATCGTAGAAGCATATCTTTAATCTCTGCTCATTATAGTGACCAGAAGGTGTTACGCGGGTTTTTTTCGGTTTTTATTGCAGAGGGTTTTCCGTTTCTTTCCCGAGTTTTTTTTCGAGGATTTTTATCCAGGGATTTTATTTCCTACATTCTTAGATACTTACTCCCTATCAGCGCATCGCAGTTTCTATTGTGGCACCTGCTCACTGAAGCATTTTGGGCTGCCTCCAATGATACATACATACATACATATAATATATAAATATACATCTTTCACACTGTACTTACTACAACAGCCTCTCCACATTCTGCATCCGCCTTTCTTTGTAGCTCTTTTTTTCTAGCAAGATTGCTTTTAATGCTTCTTTTTTTTTCAATATTTTGTTAAATCTTCTGCTTTTTTCTAATTGCTTCTGATTTAAAAATTTTTTGGTTTTCCCGCCACACGCCTCGCAGTAATTGAAAAATGCTGCAACAAAAGCAATATTTGTTTTTAGTGTTTATTAATATTTTTAGTGATTTTAAATGCTAAGTGATCTTATAAATAAACTCTTTAAATACGGCAACAAGAAAAAAACTCTCTAAAATACCGGAAAACCCCCCGGATGAAAAAACCAAAAATAAAACCCCGGTTTAAACAGTACATAAGTAATAAACTGCAAACAAAAAATATTGTGTAGTTATTCCAAATTTAAACTATTAAATATTCAATCTGCTGTCGGTTAATGCGTAATTATACAAATGCACTCTATTAATGTTCATTATCTTTTACTTATTATTGGTGATTAGCAGATTATGTTCGGACAAAAAGTAACTTCGCAAACAGCAGCACAACTAAAAAATCGGTTGTACCTTTTCTAATCGTAGAAGCATATCTTTTTTAATCTCTGCTCATTATAGTGACCAGAAGGTTTTACGCGGGTTTTTTTCGGTTTTTATTGCAGAGGGTTTTCCGTTTCTTTCCCGAGTTTTTTTTCGAGGATTTTTATCCAGGGATTTTATTTCCTACATTCTTAGATACTTACTCCCTATCAGCGCATCGCAGTTTCTATTGTGGCACCTGCTCACTGAAGCATTTTGGGCTGCCGCCAATGATACATACATACATACATATAATATATAAATATACATCTTTCACACTGTACTTACTACAACAGCCTCTCCACATTCTGCATCCGCCTTTCTTTGTAGCTCTTTTTTTCTAGCAAGATTGCTTTTAATGCTTCTTTTTTTTTCAATATTTTGTTAAATCTTCTGCTTTTTTCTAATTGCTTCTGATTTAAAAATTTTTTGGTTTTCCCGCCACACGCCTCGCAGTAATTGAAAAATGCTGCAACAAAAGCAATATTTGTTTTTAGTGTTTATTAATATTTTTAGTGATTTTAAATGCTAAGTGATCTTATAAATAAACTCTTTAAATACGGCAACAAGAAAAAAACTCTCTAAAATACCGGAAAACCCCCCGGATGAAAAAACCAAAAATAAAACCCCGGTTTAAACAGTACATAAGTAATAAACTGCAAACAAAAAATATTGTGTAGTTATTCCAAATTTAAACTATTAAATATTCAATCTGCTATCGGTTAATGCGTAATTATACAAATGCACTCTATTAATGTTCATTATCTTTTACTTATTATTGGTGATTAGCAGATTATGTTCGGACAAAAAGTAACTTCGCAAACAGCAGCACAACTAAAAAATCGGTTGTACCTTTTCTAATCGTAGAAGCATATCTTTAATCTCTGCTCATTATAGTGACCAGAAGGTGTTACGCGGGTTTTTTTCGGTTTTTATTGCAGAGGGTTTTCCGTTTCTTTCCCGAGTTTTTTTTCGAGGATTTTTATCCAGGGATTTTATTTCCTACATTCTTAGATACTTACTCCCTATCAGCGCATCGCAGTTTCTATTGTGGCACCTGCTCACTGAAGCATTTTGGGCTGCCGCCAATGATACATACATACATACATATAATATATAAATATACATCTTTCACACTGTACTTACTACAACAGCCTCTCCACATTCTGCATCCGCCATTCTTTGTAGCTCTTTTTTTCTAGCAAGATTGCTTTTAATGCTTCTTTTTTTTTCAATATTTTGTTAAATCTTCTGCTTTTTTCTAATTGCTTCTGATTTAAAAATTTTTTGGTTTTCCCGCCACACGCCTCGCAGTAATTGAAAAATGCTGCAACAAAAGCAATATTTGTTTTTAGTGTTTATTAATATTTTTAGTGATTTTAAATGCTAAGTGATCTTATAAATAAACTCTTTAAATACGGCAACAAGAAAAAAACTCTCTAAAATACCGGAAAACCCCCCGGATGAAAAAACCAAAAATAAAACCCCGGTTTAAACAGTACATAAGTAATAAACTGCAAACAAAAAATATTGTGTAGTTATTCCAAATTTAAACTATTAAATATTCAATCTGCTATCGGTTAATGCGTAATTATACAAATGCACTCTATTAATGTTCATTATCTTTTACTTATTATTGGTGATTAGCAGATTATGTTCGGACAAAAAGTAACTTCGCAAACAGCAGCACAACTAAAAAATCGGTTGTACCTTTTCTAATCGTAGAAGCATATCTTTTTTAATCTCTGCTCATTATAGTGACCAGAAGGTTTTACGCGGGTTTTTTTCGGTTTTTATTGCAGAGGGTTTTCCGTTTCTTTCCCGAGTTTTTTTTCGAGGATTTTTATCCAGGGATTTTATTTCCTACATTCTTAGATACTTACTCCCTATCAGCGCATCGCAGTTTCTATTGTGGCACCTGCTCACTGAAGCATTTTGGGCTGCCGCCAATGATACATACATACATACATATAATATATAAATATACATCTTTCACACTGTACTTACTACAACAGCCTCTCCACATTCTGCATCCGCCTTTCTTTGTAGCTCTTTTTTTCTAGCAAGATTGCTTTTAATGCTTCTTTTTTTTTCAATATTTTGTTAAATCTTCTGCTTTTTTCTAATTGCTTCTGATTTAAAAATTTTTTGGTTTTCCCGCCACACGCCTCGCAGTAATTGAAAAATGCTGCAACAAAAGCAATATTTGTTTTTAGTGTTTATTAATATTTTTAGTGATTTTAAATGCTAAGTGATCTTATAAATAAACTCTTTAAATACGGCAACAAGAAAAAAACTCTCTAAAATACCGGAAAACCCCCCGGATGAAAAAACCAAAAATAAAACCCCGGTTTAAACAGTACATAAGTAATAAACTGCAAACAAAAAATATTGTGTAGTTATTCCAAATTTAAACTATTAAATATTCAATCTGCTATCGGTTAATGCGTAATTATACAAATGCACTCTATTAATGTTCATTATCTTTTACTTATTATTGGTGATTAGCAGATTATGTTCGGACAAAAAGTAACTTCGCAAACAGCAGCACAACTAAAAAATCGGTTGTACCTTTTCTAATCGTAGAAGCATATCTTTAATCTCTGCTCATTATAGTGACCAGAAGGTGTTACGCGGGTTTTTTTCGGTTTTTATTGCAGAGGGTTTTCCGTTTCTTTCCCGAGTTTTTTTTCGAGGATTTTTATCCAGGGATTTTATTTCCTACATTCTTAGATACTTACTCCCTATCAGCGCATCGCAGTTTCTATTGTGGCACCTGCTCACTGAAGCATTTTGGGCTGCCGCCAATGATACATACATACATACATATAATATATAAATATACATCTTTCACACTGTACTTACTACAACAGCCTCTCCACATTCTGCATCCGCCATTCTTTGTAGCTCTTTTTTTCTAGCAAGATTGCTTTTAATGCTTCTTTTTTTTTCAATATTTTGTTAAATCTTCTGCTTTTTTCTAATTGCTTCTGATTTAAAAATTTTTTGGTTTTCCCGCCACACGCCTCGCAGTAATTGAAAAATGCTGCAACAAAAGCAATATTTGTTTTTAGTGTTTATTAATATTTTTAGTGATTTTAAATGCTAAGTGATCTTATAAATAAACTCTTTAAATACGACAACAAGAAAAAAACTCTCTAAAATACCGGAAAACCCCCCGGATGAAAAAACCAAAAATAAAACCCCGGTTTAAACAGTACATAAGTAATAAACTGCAAACAAAAAATATTGTGTAGTTATTCCAAATTTAAACTATTAAATATTCAATCTGCTATCGGTTAATGCGTAATTATACAAATGCACTCTATTAATGTTCATTATCTTTTACTTATTATTGGTGATTAGCAGATTATGTTCGGACAAAAAGTAACTTCGCAAACAGCAGCACAACTAAAAAATCGGTTGTACCTTTTCTAATCGTAGAAGCATATCTTTTTTAATCTCTGCTCATTATAGTGACCAGAAGGTGTTACGCGGGTTTTTTTCGGTTTTTATTGCAGAGGGTTTTCCGTTTCTTTCCCGAGTTTTTTTTCGAGGATTTTTATCCAGGGATTTTATTTCCTACATTCTTAGATACTTACTCCCTATCAGCGCATCGCAGTTTCTATTGTGGCACCTGCTCACTGAAGCATTTTGGGCTGCCGCCAATGATACATACATACATACATATAATATATAAATATACATCTTTCACACTGTACTTACTACAACAGCCTCTCCACATTCTGCATCCGCCTTTCTTTGTAGCCCTTTTTTTCTAGCAAGATTGCTTTTAATGCTTCTTTTTTTTTTTCAATATTTTGTTAAATCTTCTGCTTTTTTCTAATTGCTTCTGATTTAAAAATTTTTTGGTTTTCCCGCCACACGCCTCGCAGTAATTGAAAAATGCTGCAACAAAAGCAATATTTGTTTTTAGTGTTTATTAATATTTTTAGTGATTTTAAATGCTAAGTGATCTTATAAATAAACTCTTTAAATACGGCAACAAGAAAAAAACTCTCTAAAATACCGGAAAACCCCCCGGATGAAAAAACCAAAAATAAAACCCCGGTTTAAACAGTACATAAGTAATAAACTGCAAACAAAAAATATTGTGTAGTTATTCCAAATTTAAACTATTAAATATTCAATCTGCTGTCGGTTAATGCGTAATTATACAAATGCACTCTATTAATGTTCATTATCTTTTACTTATTATTGGTGATTAGCAGATTATGTTCGGACAAAAAGTAACTTCGCAAACAGCAGCACAACTAAAAAATCGGTTGTACCTTTTCTAATCGTAGAAGCATATCTTTTTTAATCTCTGCTCATTATAGTGACCAGAAGGTTTTACGCGGGTTTTTTTCGGTTTTTATTGCAGAGGGTTTTCCGTTTCTTTCCCGAGTTTTTTTTCGAGGATTTTTATCCAGGGATTTTATTTCCTACATTCTTAGATACTTACTCCCTATCAGCGCATCGCAGTTTCTATTGTGGCACCTGCTCACTGAAGCATTTTGGGCTGCCGCCAATGATACATACATACATACATATAATATATAAATATACATCTTTCACACTGTACTTACTACAACAGCCTCTCCACATTCTGCATCCGCCTTTCTTTGTAGCTCTTTTTTTCTAGCAAGATTGCTTTTAATGCTTCTTTTTTTTTCAATATTTTGTTAAATCTTCTGCTTTTTTCTAATTGCTTCTGATTTAAAAATTTTTTGGTTTTCCCGCCACACGCCTCGCAGTAATTGAAAAATGCTGCAACAAAAGCAATATTTGTTTTTAGTGTTTATTAATATTTTTAGTGATTTTAAATGCTAAGTGATCTTATAAATAAACTCTTTAAATACGGCAACAAGAAAAAAACTCTCTAAAATACCGGAAAACCCCCCGGATGAAAAAACCAAAAATAAAACCCCGGTTTAAACAGTACATAAGTAATAAACTGCAAACAAAAAATATTGTGTAGTTATTCCAAATTTAAACTATTAAATATTCAATCTGCTATCGGTTAATGCGTAATTATACAAATGCACTCTATTAATGTTCATTATCTTTTACTTATTATTGGTGATTAGCAGATTATGTTCGGACAAAAAGTAACTTCGCAAACAGCAGCACAACTAAAAAATCGGTTGTACCTTTTCTAATCGTAGAAGCATATCTTTTTTAATCTCTGCTCATTATAGTGACCAGAAGGTGTTACGCGGGTTTTTTTCGGTTTTTATTGCAGAGGGTTTTCCGTTTCTTTCCCGAGTTTTTTTTCGAGGATTTTTATCCAGGGATTTTATTTCCTACATTCTTAGATACTTACTCCCTATCAGCGCATCGCAGTTTCTATTGTGGCACCTGCTCACTGAAGCATTTTGGGCTGCCGCCAATGATACATACATACATACATATAATATATAAATATACATCTTTCACACTGTACTTACTACAACAGCCTCTCCACATTCTGCATCCGCCTTTCTTTGTAGCTCTTTTTTTCTAGCAAGATTGCTTTTAATGCTTCTTTTTTTTTCAATATTTTGTTAAATCTTCTGCTTTTTTCTAATTGCTTCTGATTTAAAAATTTTTTGGTTTTCCCGCCACACGCCTCGCAGTAATTGAAAAATGCTGCAACAAAAGCAATATTTGTTTTTAGTGTTTATTAATATTTTTAGTGATTTTAAATGCTAAGTGATCTTATAAATAAACTCTTTAAATACGGCAACAAGAAAAAAACTCTCTAAAATACCGGAAAACCCCCCGGATGAAAAAACCAAAAATAAAACCCCGGTTTAAACAGTACATAAGTAATAAACTGCAAACAAAAAATATTGTGTAGTTATTCCAAATTTAAACTATTAAATATTCAATCTGCTATCGGTTAATGCGTAATTATACAAATGCACTCTATTAATGTTCATTATCTTTTATTTTTATTGGTGATTAGCAGATTATGTTCAGACAAAAAGTAACTTCGCAAACAGCAGCACAACTAAAAAATCGGTTGTACCTTTTCTAATCGTAGAAGCATATCTTTTTTAATCTCTGCTCATTATAGTGACCAGAAGGTGTTACGCGGGTTTTTTTCGGTTTTTATTGCAGAGGGTTTTCCGTTTCTTTCCCGAGTTTTTTTTCGAGGATTTTTATCCAGGGATTTTATTTCCTACATTCTTAGATACTTACTCCCTATCAGCGCATCGCAGTTTCTATTGTGGCACCTGCTCACTGAAGCATTTTGGGCTGCCTCCAATGATACATACATACATACATATAATATATAAATATACATCTTTCACACTGTACTTACTACAACAGCCTCTCCACATTCTGCATCCGCCTTTCTTTGTAGCTCTTTTTTTCTAGCAAGATTGCTTTTAATGCTTCTTTTTTTTTCAATATTTTGTTAAATCTTCTGCTTTTTTCTAATTGCTTCTGATTTAAAAATTTTTTGGTTTTCCCGCCACACGCCTCGCAGTAATTGAAAAATGCTGCAACAAAAGCAATATTTGTTTTTAGTGTTTATTAATATTTTTAGTGATTTTAAATGCTAAGTGATCTTATAAATAAACTCTTTAAATACGACAACAAGAAAAAAACTCTCTAAAATACCGGAAAACCCCCCGGATGAAAAAACCAAAAATAAAACCCCGGTTTAAACAGTACATAAGTAATAAACTGCAAACAAAAAATATTGTGTAGTTATTCCAAATTTAAACTATTAAATATTCAATCTGATATCGGTTAATGCGTAATTATACAAATGCACTCTATTAATGTTCATTATCTTTTACTTATTATTGGTGATTAGCAGATTATGTTCGGACAAAAAGTAACTTCGCAAACAGCAGCACAACTAAAAAATCGGTTGTACCTTTTCTAATCGTAGAAGCATATCTTTTTTAATCTCTGCTCATTATAGTGACCAGAAGGTGTTACGCGGGTTTTTTTCGGTTTTTATTGCAGAGGGTTTTCCGTTTCTTTCCCGAGTTTTTTTTCGAGGATTTTTATCCAGGGATTTTATTTCCTACATTCTTAGATACTTACTCCCTATCAGCGCATCGCAGTTTCTATTGTGGCACCTGCTCACTGAAGCATTTTGGGCTGCCGCCAATGATACATACATACATACATATAATATATAAATATACATCTTTCACACTGTACTTACTACAACAGCCTCTCCACATTCTGCATCCGCCTTTCTTTGTAGCCCTTTTTTTCTAGCAAGATTGCTTTTAATGCTTCTTTTTTTTTTTTTCAATATTTTGTTAAATCTTCTGCTTTTTTCTAATTGCTTCTGATTTAAAAATTTTTTGGTTTTCCCGCCACACGCCTCGCAGTAATTGAAAAATGCTGCAACAAAAGCAATATTTGTTTTTAGTGTTTATTAATATTTTTAGTGATTTTAAATGCTAAGTGATCTTATAAATAAACTCTTTAAATACGGCAACAAGAAAAAAACTCTCTAAAATACCGGAAAACCCCCCGGATGAAAAAACCAAAAATAAAACCCCGGTTTAAACAGTACATAAGTAATAAACTGCAAACAAAAAATATTGTGTAGTTATTCCAAATTTAAACCATTAAATATTCAATCTGCTATCGGTTAATGCGTAATTATACAAATGCACTCTATTAATGTTCATTATCTTTTACTTATTATTGGTGATTAGCAGATTATGTTCGGACAAAAAGTAACTTCGCAAACAGCAGCACAACTAAAAAATCGGTTGTACCTTTTCTAATCGTAGAAGCATATCTTTTTTAATCTCTGCTCATTATAGTGACCAGAAGGTGTTACGCGGGTTTTTTTCGGTTTTTATTGCAGAGGGTTTTCCGTTTCTTTCCCGAGTTTTTTTTCGAGGATTTTTATCCAGGGATTTTATTTCCTACATTCTTAGATACTTACTCCCTATCAGCGCATCGCAGTTTCTATTGTGGCACCTGCTCACTGAAGCATTTTGGGCTGCCGCCAATGATACATACATACATACATATAATATATAAATATACATCTTTCACACTGTACTTACTACAACAGCCTCTCCACATTCTGCATCCGCCTTTCTTTGTAGCCCTTTTTTTCTAGCAAGATTGCTTTTAATGCTTCTTTTTTTTTTTCAATATTTTGTTAAATCTTCTGCTTTTTTCTAATTGCTTCTGATTTAAAAATTTTTTGGTTTTCCCGCCACACGCCTCGCAGTAATTGAAAAATGCTGCAACAAAAGCAATATTTGTTTTTAGTGTTTATTAATATTTTTAGTGATTTTAAATGCTAAGTGATCTTATAAATAAACTCTTTAAATACGGCAACAAGAAAAAAACTCTCTAAAATACCGGAAAACCCCCCGGATGAAAAAACCAAAAATAAAACCCCGGTTTAAACAGTACATAAGTAATAAACTGCAAACAAAAAATATTGTGTAGTTATTCCAAATTTAAACTATTAAATATTCAATCTGCTATCGGTTAATGCGTAATTATACAAATGCACTCTATTAATGTTCATTATCTTTTACTTATTATTGGTGATTAGCAGATTATGTTCGGACAAAAAGTAACTTCGCAAACAGCAGCACAACTAAAAAATCGGTTGTACCTTTTCTAATCGTAGAAGCATATCTTTTTTAATCTCTGCTCATTATAGTGACCAGAAGGTTTTACGCGGGTTTTTTTCGGTTTTTATTGCAGAGGGTTTTCCGTTTCTTTCCCGAGTTTTTTTGCGAGGATTTTTATCCAGGGATTTTATTTCCTACATTCTTAGATACTTACTCCCTATCAGCGCATCGCAGTTTCTATTGTGGCACCTGCTCACTGAAGCATTTTGGGCTGCCGCCAATGATACATACATACATACATATAATATATAAATATACATCTTTCACACTGTACTTACTACAACAGCCTCTCCACATTCTGCATCCGCCTTTCTTTGTAGCTCTTTTTTTCTAGCAAGATTGCTTTTAATGCTTCTTTTTTTTTCAATATTTTGTTAAATCTTCTGCTTTTTTCTAATTGCTTCTGATTTAAAAATTTTTTGGTTTTCCCGCCACACGCCTCGCAGTAATTGAAAAATGCTGCAACAAAAGCAATATTTGTTTTTGGTGTTTATTAATATTTTTAGTGATTTTAAATGCTAAGTGATCTTATAAATAAACTCTTTAAATACGGCAACAAGAAAAAAACTCTCTAAAATACCGGAAAACCCCCCGGATGAAAAAACCAAAAATAAAACCCCGGTTTAAACAGTACATAAGTAATAAACTGCAAACAAAAAATATTGTGTAGTTATTCCAAATTTAAACTATTAAATATTCAATCTGCTATCGGTTAATGCGTAATTATACAAATGCACTCTATTAATGTTCATTATCTTTTACTTATTATTGGTGATTAGCAGATTATGTTCGGACAAAAAGTAACTTCGCAAACAGCAGCACAACTAAAAAATCGGTTGTACCTTTTCTAATCGTAGAAGCATATCTTTAATCTCTGCTCATTATAGTGACCAGAAGGTGTTACGCGGGTTTTTTTCGGTTTTTATTGCAGAGGGTTTTCCGTTTCTTTCCCGAGTTTTTTTTCGAGGATTTTTATCCAGGGATTTTATTTCCTACATTCTTAGATACTTACTCCCTATCAGCGCATCGCAGTTTCTATTGTGGCACCTGCTCACTGAAGCATTTTGGGCTGCCGCCAATGATACATACATACATACATATAATATATAAATATACATCTTTCACACTGTACTTACTACAACAGCCTCTCCACATTCTGCATCCGCCATTCTTTGTAGCTCTTTTTTTCTAGCAAGATTGCTTTTAATGCTTCTTTTTTTTTCAATATTTTGTTAAATCTTCTGCTTTTTTCTAATTGCTTCTGATTTAAAAATTTTTTGGTTTTCCCGCCACACGCCTCGCAGTAATTGAAAAATGCTGCAACAAAAGCAATATTTGTTTTTAGTGTTTATTAATATTTTTAGTGATTTTAAATGCTAAGTGATCTTATAAATAAACTCTTTAAATACGGCAACAAGAAAAAAACTCTCTAAAATACCGGAAAACCCCCCGGATAAAAAAACCAAAAATAAAACCCCGGTTTAAACAGTACATAAGTAATAAACTGCAAACAAAAAATATTGTGTAGTTATTCCAAATTTAAACTATTAAATATTCAATCTGCTATCGGTTAATGCGTAATTATACAAATGCACTCTATTAATGTTCATTATCTTTTACTTATTATTGGTGATTAGCAGATTATGTTCAGACAAAAAGTAACTTCGCAAACAGCAGCACAACTAAAAAATCGGTTGTACCTTTTCTAATCGTAGAAGCATATCTTTAATCTCTGCTCATTATAGTGACCAGAAGGTGTTACGCGGGTTTTTTTCGGTTTTTATTGCAGAGGGTTTTCCGTTTCTTTCCCGAGTTTTTTTTCGAGGATTTTTATCCAGGGATTTTATTTCCTACATTCTTAGATACTTACTCCCTATCAGCGCATCGCAGTTTCTATTGTGGCACCTGCTCACTGAAGCATTTTGGGCTGCCGCCAATGATACATACATACATACATATAATATATAAATATACATCTTTCACACTGTACTTACTACAACAGCCTCTCCACATTCTGCATCCGCCTTTCTTTGTAGCTCTTTTTTTCTAGCAAGATTGCTTTTAATGCTTCTTTTTTTTTCAATATTTTGTTAAATCTTCTGCTTTTTTCTAATTGCTTCTGATTTAAAAATTTTTTGGTTTTCCCGCCACACGCCTCGCAGTAATTGAAAAATGCTGCAACAAAAGCAATATTTGTTTTTAGTGTTTATTAATATTTTTAGTGATTTTAAATGCTAAGTGATCTTATAAATAAACTCTTTAAATACGGCAACAAGAAAAAAACTCTCTAAAATACCGGAAAACCCCCCGGATGAAAAAACCAAAAATAAAACCCCGGTTTAAACAGTACATAAGTAATAAACTGCAAACATAAATATTGTGTAGTTATTCCAAATTTAAACTATTAAATATTCAATCTGCTATCGGTTAATGCGTAATTATACAAATGCACTCTATTAATGTTCATTATCTTTTACTTATTATTGGTGATTAGCAGATTATGTTCGGACAAAAAGTAACTTCGCAAACAGCAGCACAACTAAAAAATCGGTTGTACCTTTTCTAATCGTAGAAGCATATCTTTTTTAATCTCTGCTCATTATAGTGACCAGAAGGTTTTACGCGGGTTTTTTTCGGTTTTTATTGCAGAGGGTTTTCCGTTTCTTTCCCGAGTTTTTTTTCGAGGATTTTTATCCAGGGATTTTATTTCCTACATTCTTAGATACTTACTCCCTATCAGCGCATCGCAGTTTCTATTGTGGCACCTGCTCACTGAAGCATTTTGGGCTGCCGCCAATGATACATACATACATACATATAATATATAAATATACATCTTTCACACTGTACTTACTACAACAGCCTCTCCACATTCTGCATCCGCCTTTCTTTGTAGCTCTTTTTTTCTAGCAAGATTGCTTTTAATGCTTCTTTTTTTTTCAATATTTTGTTAAATCTTCTGCTTTTTTCTAATTGCTTCTGATTTAAAAATTTTTTGGTTTTCCCGCCACACGCCTCGCAGTAATTGAAAAATGCTGCAACAAAAGCAATATTTGTTTTTAGTGTTTATTAATATTTTTAGTGATTTTAAATGCTAAGTGATCTTATAAATAAACTCTTTAAATACGGCAACAAGAAAAAAACTCTCTAAAATACCGGAAAACCCCCCGGATGAAAAAACCAAAAATAAAACCCCGGTTTAAACAGTACATAAGTAATAAACTGCAAACAAAAAATATTGTGTAGTTATTCCAAATTTAAACTATTAAATATTCAATCTGCTATCGGTTAATGCGTAATTATACAAATGCACTCTATTAATGTTCATTATCTTTTACTTATTATTGGTGATTAGCAGATTATGTTCGGACAAAAAGTAACTTCGCAAACAGCAGCACAACTAAAAAATCGGTTGTACCTTTTCTAATCGTAGAAGCATATCTTTAATCTCTGCTCATTATAGTGACCAGAAGGTGTTACGCGGGTTTTTTTCGGTTTTTATTGCAGAGGGTTTTCCGTTTCTTTCCCGAGTTTTTTTTCGAGGATTTTTATCCAGGGATTTTATTTCCTACATTCTTAGATACTTACTCCCTATCAGCGCATCGCAGTTTCTATTGTGGCACCTGCTCACTGAAGCATTTTGGGCTGCCGCCAATGATACATACATACATACATATAATATATAAATATACATCTTTCACACTGTACTTACTACAACAGCCTCTCCACATTCTGCATCCGCCTTTCTTTGTAGCTCTTTTTTTCTAGCAAGATTGCATTTAATGCTTCTTTTTTTTTCAATATTTTGTTAAATCTTCTGCTTTTTTCTAATTGCTTCTGATTTAAAAATTTTTTGGTTTTCCCGCCACACGCCTCGCAGTAATTGAAAAATGCTGCAACAAAAGCAATATTTGTTTTTAGTGTTTATTAATATTTTTAGTGATTTTAAATGCTAAGTGATCTTATAAATAAACTCTTTAAATACGGCAACAAGAAAAAAACTCTCTAAAATACCGGAAAACCCCCCGGATAAAAAAACCAAAAATAAAACCCCGGTTTAAACAGTACATAAGTAATAAACTGCAAACAAAAAATATTGTGTAGTTATTCCAAATTTAAACTATTAAATATTCAATCTGCTATCGGTTAATGCGTAATTATACAAATGCACTCTATTAATGTTCATTATCTTTTACTTATTATTGGTGATTAGCAGATTATGTTCAGACAAAAAGTAACTTCGCAAACAGCAGCACAACTAAAAAATCGGTTGTACCTTTTCTAATCGTAGAAGCATATCTTTAATCTCTGCTCATTATAGTGACCAGAAGGTGTTACGCGGGTTTTTTTCGGTTTTTATTGCAGAGGGTTTTCCGTTTCTTTCCCGAGTTTTTTTTCGAGGATTTTTATCCAGGGATTTTATTTCCTACATTCTTAGATACTTACTCCCTATCAGCGCATCGCAGTTTCTATTGTGGCACCTGCTCACTGAAGCATTTTGGGCTGCCGCCAATGATACATACATACATACATATAATATATAAATATACATCTTTCACACTGTACTTACTACAACAGCCTCTCCACATTCTGCATCCGCCTTTCTTTGTAGCTCTTTTTTTCTAGCAAGATTGCTTTTAATGCTTCTTTTTTTTTCAATATTTTGTTAAATCTTCTGCTTTTTTCTAATTGCTTCTGATTTAAAAATTTTTTGGTTTTCCCGCCACACGCCTCGCAGTAATTGAAAAATGCTGCAACAAAAGCAATATTTGTTTTTAGTGTTTATTAATATTTTTAGTGATTTTAAATGCTAAGTGATCTTATAAATAAACTCTTTAAATACGGCAACAAGAAAAAAACTCTCTAAAATACCGGAGAACCCCCCGGATAAAAAAACCAAAAATAAAACCCCGGTTTAAACAGTACATAAGTAATAAACTGCAAACAAAAAATATTGTGTAGTTATTCCAAATTTAAACTATTAAATATTCAATCTGCTATCGGTTAATGCGTAATTATACAAATGCACTCTATTAATGTTCATTATCTTTTACTTATTATTGGTGATTAGCAGATTATGTTCAGACAAAAAGTAACTTCGCAAACAGCAGCACAACTAAAAAATCGGTTGTACCTTTTCTAATCGTAGAAGCATATCTTTTTTAATCTCTGCTCATTATAGTGACCAGAAGGTGTTACGCGGGTTTTTTTCGGTTTTTATTGCAGAGGGTTTTCCGTTTCTTTCCCGAGTTTTTTTTCGAGGATTTTTATCCAGGGATTTTATTTCCTACATTCTTAGATACTTACTCCCTATCAGCGCATCGCAGTTTCTATTGTGGCACCTGCTCACTGAAGCATTTTGGGCTGCCGCCAATGATACATACATACATACATATAATATATAAATATACATCTTTCACACTGTACTTACTACAACAGCCTCTCCACATTCTGCATCCGCCTTTCTTTGTAGCTCTTTTTTTCTAGCAAGATTGCATTTAATGCTTCTTTTTTTTTTCAATATTTTGTTAAATCTTCTGCTTTTTTCTAATTGCTTCTGATTTAAAAATTTTTTGGTTTTCCCGCCACACGCCTCGCAGTAATTGAAAAATGCTGCAACAAAAGCAATATTTGTTTTTAGTGTTTATTAATATTTTTAGTGATTTTAAATGCTAAGTGATCTTATAAATAAACTCTTTAAATACGGCAACAAGAAAAAAACTCTCTAAAATACCGGAAAACCCCCCGGATGAAAAAACCAAAAATAAAACCCCGGTTTAAACAGTACATAAGTAATAAACTGCAAACAAAAAATATTGTGTAGTTATTCCAAATTTAAACTATTAAATATTCAATCTGCTATCGGTTAATGCGTAATTATACAAATGCACTCTATTAATGTTCATTATCTTTTACTTATTATTGGTGATTAGCAGATTATGTTCAGACAAAAAGTAACTTCGCAAACAGCAGCACAACTAAAAAATCGGTTGTACCTTTTCTAATCGTAGAAGCATATCTTTAATCTCTGCTCATTATAGTGACCAGAAGGTGTTACGCGGGTTTTTTTCGGTTTTTATTGCAGAGGGTTTTCCGTTTCTTTCCCGAGTTTTTTTTCGAGGATTTTTATCCAGGGATTTTATTTCCTACATTCTTAGATACTTACTCCCTATCAGCGCATCGCAGTTTCTATTGTGGCACCTGCTCACTGAAGCATTTTGGGCTGCCGCCAATGATACATACATACATACATATAATATATAAATATACATCTTTCACACTGTACTTACTACAACAGCCTCTCCACATTCTGCATCCGCCTTTCTTTGTAGCTCTTTTTTTCTAGCAAGATTGCATTTAATGCTTCTTTTTTTTTTCAATATTTTGTTAAATCTTCTGCTTTTTTCTAATTGCTTCTGATTTAAAAATTTTTTGGTTTTCCCGCCACACGCCTCGCAGTAATTGAAAAATGCTGCAACAAAAGCAATATTTGTTTTTAGTGTTTATTAATATTTTTAGTGATTTTAAATGCTAAGTGATCTTATAAATAAACTCTTTAAATACGGCAACAAGAAAAAAACTCTCTAAAATACCGGAAAACCCCCCGGATGAAAAAACCAAAAATAAAACCCCGGTTTAAACAGTACATAAGTAATAAACTGCAAACAAAAAATATTGTGTAGTTATTCCAAATTTAAACTATTAAATATTCAATCTGCTATCGGTTAATGCGTAATTATACAAATGCACTCTATTAATGTTCATTATCTTTTACTTATTATTGGTGATTAGCAGATTATGTTCAGACAAAAAGTAACTTCGCAAACAGCAGCACAACTAAAAAATCGGTTGTACCTTTTCTAATCGTAGAAGCATATCTTTAATCTCTGCTCATTATAGTGACCAGAAGGTGTTACGCGGGTTTTTTTCGGTTTTTATTGCAGAGGGTTTTCCGTTTCTTTCCCGAGTTTTTTTTCGAGGATTTTTATCCAGGGATTTTATTTCCTACATTCTTAGATACTTACTCCCTATCAGCGCATCGCAGTTTCTATTGTGGCACCTGCTCACTGAAGCATTTTGGGCTGCCGCCAATGATACATACATACATACATATAGTATATAAATATACATCTTTCACACTGTACTTACTACAACAGCCTCTCCACATTCTGCATCCGCCTTTCTTTGTAGCCCTTTTTTTCTAGCAAGATTGCTTTTAATGCTTCTTTTTTTTTTTTCAATATTTTGTTAAATCTTCTGCTTTTTTCTAATTGCTTCTGATTTAAAAATTTTTTGGTTTTCCCGCCACACGCCTCGCAGTAATTGAAAAATGCTGCAACAAAAGCAATATTTGTTTTTAGTGTTTATTAATATTTTTAGTGATTTTAAATGCTAAGTGATCTTATAAATAAACTCTTTAAATACGGCAACAAGAAAAAAACTCTCTAAAATACCGGAAAACCCCCCGGATGAAAAAACCAAAAATAAAACCCCGGTTTAAACAGTACATAAGTAATAAACTGCAAACAAAAAATATTGTGTAGTTATTCCAAATTTAAACTATTAAATATTCAATCTGCTATCGGTTAATGCGTAATTATACAATTGCACTCTATTAATGTTCATTATCTTTTACTTATTATTGGTGATTAGCAGATTATGTTCAGACAAAAAGTAACTTCGCAAACAGCAGCACAACTAAAAAATCGGTTGTACCTTTTCTAATCGTAGAAGCATATCTTTTTTAATCTCTGCTCATTATAGTGACCAGAAGGTGTTACGCGGGTTTTTTTCGGTTTTTATTGCAGAGGGTTTTCCGTTTCTTTCCCGAGTTTTTTTTTCGAGGATTTTTATCCAGGGATTTTATTTCCTACATTCTTAGATACTTACTCCCTATCTGCGCATCGCAGTTTCTATTGTGGCACCTGCTCACTGAAGCATTTTGGGCTGCCGCCAATGATACATACATACATACATATAATATATAAATATACATCTTTCACACTGTACTTACTACAACAGCCTCTCCACATTCTGCATCCGCCTTTCTTTGTGGCTCTTTTTTTCTAGCAAGATTGCTTTTAATGCTTCTTTTTTTTTCAATATTTTGTTAAATCTTCTGCTTTTTTCTAATTGCTTCTGATTTAAAAATTTTTTGGTTTTCCCGCCACACGCCTCGCAGTAATTGAAAGATGCTGCAACAAAAGCAATATTTGTTTTTAGTGTTTATTAATATTTTTAGTGATTTTAAATGCTAAGTGATCTTATAAATAAACTCTTTAAATACGGCAACAAGAAAAAAACTCTCTAAAATACCGGAAAACCCCCCGGATGAAAAAACCAAAAATAAAACCCCGGTTTAAACAGTACATAAGTAATAAACTGCAAACAAAAAATATTGTGTAGTTATTCCAAATTTAAACTATTAAATATTCAATCTGCTATCGGTTAATGCGTAATTATACAAATGCACTCTATTAATGTTCATTATCTTTTACTTATTATTGGTGATTAGCAGATTATGTTCAGACAAAAAGTAACTTCGCAAACAGCAGCACAACTAAAAAATCGGTTGTACCTTTTCTAATCGTAGAAGCATATCTTTAATCTCTGCTCATTATAGTGACCAGAAGGTGTTACGCGGGTTTTTTTCGGTTTTTATTGCAGAGGGTTTTCCGTTTCTTTCCCGAGTTTTTTTTCGAGGATTTTTATCCAGGGATTTTATTTCCTACATTCTTAGATACTTACTCCCTATCAGCGCATCGCAGTTTCTATTGTGGCACCTGCTCACTGAAGCATTTTGGGCTGCCGCCAATGATACATACATACATACATATAATATATAAATATACATCTTTCACACTGTACTTACTACAACAGCCTCTCCACATTCTGCATCCGCCTTTCTTTGTAGCTCTTTTTTTCTAGCAAGATTGCTTTTAATGCTTCTTTTTTTTTTTCAATATTTTGTTAAATCTTCTGCTTTTTTCTAATTGCTTCTGATTTAAAAATTTTTTGGTTTTCCCGCCACACGCCTCGCAGTAATTGAAAAATGCTGCAACAAAAGCAATATTTGTTTTTAGTGTTTATTAATATTTTTAGTGATTTTAAATGCTAAGTGATCTTATAAATAAACTCTTTAAATACGGCAACAAGAAAAAAACTCTCTAAAATACCGGAAAACCCCCCGGATAAAAAAACCAAAAATAAAACCCCGGTTTAAACAGTACATAAGTAATAAACTGCAAACAAAAAATATTGTGTAGTTATTCCAAATTTAAACTATTAAATATTCAATCTGCTATCGGTTAATGCGTAATTATACAAATGCACTCTATTAATGTTCATTATCTTTTACTTATTATTGGTGATTAGCAGATTATGTTCAGACAAAAAGTAACTTCGCAAACAGCAGCACAACTAAAAAATCGGTTGTACCTTTTCTAATCGTAGAAGCATATCTTTTTTAATCTCTGCTCATTATAGTGACCAGAAGGTGTTACGCGGGTTTTTTTCGGTTTTTATTGCAGAGGGTTTTCCGTTTCTTTCCCGAGTTTTTTTTCGAGGATTTTTATCCAGGGATTTTATTTCCTACATTCTTAGATACTTACTCCCTATCAGCGCATCGCAGTTTCTATTGTGGCACCTGCTCACTGAAGCATTTTGGGCTGCCGCTAATGATACATACATACATACATATAATATATAAATATACATCTTTCACACTGTACTTACTACAACAGCCTCTCCACATTCTGCATCCGCCTTTCTTTGTAGCTCTTTTTTTCTAGCAAGATTGCATTTAATGCTTCTTTTTTTTTTCAATATTTTGTTAAATCTTCTGCTTTTTTCTAATTGCTTCTGATTTAAAAATTTTTTGGTTTTCCCGCCACACGCCTCGCAGTAATTGAAAAATGCTGCAACAAAAGCAATATTTGTTTTTAGTGTTTATTAATATTTTTAGTGATTTTAAATGCTAAGTGATCTTATAAATAAACTCTTTAAATACGGCAACAAGAAAAAAACTCTCTAAAATACCGGAAAACCCCCCGGATAAAAAAACCAAAAATAAAACCCCGGTTTAAACAGTACATAAGTAATAAACTGCAAACAAAAAACTAGTAATTTATCGGAAAGTACACATGTTTCTTTGTATTTTTCTCCGATAGGCGACAACTGGTAACTTGGCCGCTGAACGATTCGGTTATCGGTATACTGAAATTAATTACACCGCAAAAGCGCAATTGAAAAACAAAATGTTTTGTCTGGTAACCTATTAGGTAGTTAAGCAATAAGTAGTAATAAAATAAGGGACGAAGTAAAATAATAATTTCATTATTATGGAACTATTAAAACAAAGTCTTGTAGAAAACATCAAGATTATAAATAAATCTAATAGTTCATTCGTTTAAAAGTGTTTGGGTAAGGTAAAATATGAAAAGGACATACTTAGTTCTTTTATTATGACTCAAACTGTATATAAACATCATAAGTAATGTTAGTTTAATGAGTTGAACCAATTAAAAGTGTTTGTGTTATTTAAAATGTTCAAACAACGTATTTATTTGTTTATGTAAGAAACACCCTGTATATAAGTTTTGATAGTACTCGTATAATGTATTTAATAATATAGTTTTGTTTGCAATTTAAAAGTAGGTCAAGGTTAAAGAAATTAGGCTAGACAGTTTTTTATGTACACTCCGAGATATGAAATAGGTCGTTGACATCATTCTATTTAATTTAATAAAACGAAAATTTAGGTTGTAATTAGTAATTGTAATAGCAATTTCACTTTTTGTTAACTAATTTACATTTTTATTATTAACTGGTCTGTTAATTAGACGAATTTGTGATTTTGATAGTAATTTTAAATTTGATTCTAATGTTTGTAATATTAGTTGGTAAATTTATTCATGTGTGTGTACATGTATCTGAGGAATTATTGATTTTACCATTCGTTGCTGGGATTGGCTGAAAGGAAAAATGCAGCAATCCTATTGGTCAAAATAGATTTGAAACTTAGTTGTTGCCTGTTTTGTTTAAGATTTCTTTTTTTGTGGGTAGCGTATGTAATTGCTCCCAATAAAATTAATTAATTAGTGGAAAATTTATAAATTAAAATAATTAAAAGTGTTTCAAAGTAAAGTCACAGTATAAAGCTAGAAGAAGCAGTATTCGCAGCTGGCCTAATTTTTGGTGAATATTTCCAGTGCGCATGATCGAATCGTGGCCGCAGCTACTCATCTGCGCACTTACCGTCACATAGCGCGACGTGTCGCTTGTGATTAATTGTGTTTACGTCGGTATGTGTTACTATAACCATAACCTAAAGTTTGAAAGCGTGTTAGTGTTTTCTGTTTTGTGGTTCACAATCTTAAAAGTTTAAAAAAAAACGCAGGCGATTGCGATGTCGATAAAACGTGTCCAGCAGTGCTGTGCACTCTGGTGCTACAGTAATCCGAATTGTGAAACAAAAAATATAAGTTATTTTAGATTTCCTAGGGACCAAGCAAGGTATGTCATATTATTGCGATTTGTTATTCCTGGTATCAGAAATGATTTGTATTTTTATAGATGTATAGAATGGAAAAAAAAATGTGGGCAATCTGAAACGGGAGAACTATACAGCAGAACAATGTTACAATCGTCTGAGATTGTGTGGGTTGCATTTTCCCGATAGTATGTTTTCAAGCATGCAAAAAAACCGCCTGCACAATTATGCCGTACCAATAATATAAATGTACAGTACAAAATGGTGTAGGTAATATAGTGTATTGTTTTTTAACAAAGGTGTAACCAAAAATGACTGTAAAGAAAATTTCGATCATAATTCCATGCCATCAACATCCCAAGTAAATACTGATGCTCCTGTCACTCCTGTGAAACTGGTAAATAGTGCACATGAGTCACATCCACCATCTTTACCTATGTCACCGCCACATTATTCAGGTGAGCATAATAATTATTATTCATTTATTGTTACTTAATTATTGTATGTGTTCTGTGTGTCATTGCAAATGATATTTATAAAGTTACTCATTGTAGACGCAGCAGCACAGACTCCACGAATGCTTACCTATAATTCCCCAAGAAAAGCAGCATTACGAAATAAAGTAAGACGTTTAAATCGAAGGCTAGCAACCCTACCCACGCAGCCCAAAATATCAATAGAGGATGTTGGAAGTTTTCTTGCCGAAAATTATACTTCTAATTTTGCAAATATTGTGAAAGCACAAATGGAATTAATGATAAAATCTCCAAAAGGTTCGAGGTATACTAATGAATACAAACAGTTTGCTTTAATTATATACTTCTTGGGACCTAAAGTCTATAAATTCCTTAAGAAAACATTTAGATTACCTTCAAAATCCACGCTATTTCGAATAACTAGTAATTGGGAAGTAAAAGAAGGTTTTGATGATTTTGTATTTTCGGCCATAAAAATTAAAGTTAGTATTTTAAAGGAAGATGCAAAAGATTGTGTTTTATGTGTGGATGAAATGTCTCTGAAAACTAATTTGTTTTACAATATAAGCCATGATGAAATTATAGGATTTCACCACTCTTATAACCAAAAATCTTTAAAACCAGCCACTGAAGCGTTGGTTTTTATGGCACGAGGCTTAAATGCTAATTGGAAGCAACCAATTGCATATTTTTTTGTGGCATCATCATGCCCAGCCAACGATTTACAAGCAATTCTTTTTGAGTGTATCATTAGATTAAAAAATATTGGTTTAAATGTTTTGGCCACAATAACAGATCAGGGTCCCAATTTTTATAAATTATTTCGAAAGTTAAAAGTAACGGTAAAGGAGCCTTATTTTTATGTTGACAATAGTAAAATATTCTGTATGTATCTCTTAAAATCAACTAGAAATAATCTTTTTTGTTACAAATTTCATTATGCAAAAGGAGTTACTAGTAAAAGCCACCTAGAAACGTTTTATAACGAAGACAAGAAACGCAGCTTTAGAATGGCACCTCGCCTTACCGATGACCATATATATCCCACTAATTTTAAGAAAATGAAGGTTAACCCTGCTGTTTCCCTCGGGTCTATTTGACCCAAAATTAAATTGTAGATTCACTAATTTTTTTATTTCTTAATATTTATGGTCAGTATTTATAGACATTGTTTCTTACTTGTTGAAGATTATATATTTAACATTGTTTCTTTTTCGAATGTCTTGTTTATTTTTTAATCACAATTGTTACACAGATGTTCCTCGGGTCAATATGACCCGCAATTAAAAACATACTGACAGGGCAGATAATTTTTTACTTCAATTATTTTTTTTTTCAAATACGATCATTTTGCTAATACCAAATGCTTGTTCTGCAGTATTGTCATTTCAAATAGTTGCGCAATATGTTGCGCCTGCGTGTACCGATAGGTACACGCAGGCGTACCTATCGGTTGTGATTAGCAGACTCAGTCGTGTTTGTGCTGCTACAGAGTGAAGTACAGTTTATTTGTTTTATTTCCGTGTGTGTGGTAAAAATAACAATAATGGCTAGAAAATTTCTCAGTGATGAAGAACTGGCAGATATACATGAAAATCCAAGCGACAGTGAGGGCGAAGTTTCTGAAGAAGAAGATCATACTAGCGAGGACAGTAATTATGACTCAGAGGCGTCAGATAATGGCGACTTAGACAATGCCCCTGAAACAAATGCTCCAGTACAAACTGCGTTTGTTAAATCTAAAAACAATACAATACGTTGGAGTCTTGATCCATATCTACAACAAGGTAGAGCAACTAATGCTAACATTATAAAAGTTGCACCCGGTCCGACTAGGTTTTGCACTACAAGAGTCAAAGACATCAAATCTGCTTTCAACTTATTTTTAACAGTTCTCTGGAAAATATTATTTTGAAAAGGACTAATATGGAAGGCCGTAGAGTGCATGGTGATCAGTGGCAAGACTTAGATCAAACTACATTGCAAGCATACATAGGTTTGCTACTACTAGCTGGTGTTTGCAAATCACACGGTGAATCTACCAAAAGTTTGTGGAATGCAGAAACAGGCAGGCCTATTTTTCTGGCAACAATGTCACAGAAAAAATTTTTTGTTATATGACGCGTGATACGTTTTGACAACAAAAATGACCGTCAAGAGAGAAGGCAGCGTGATAAGCTGGCTCCTATAAGAGATTTTTTTGAAAAATGGCCAGAGATACTGCCGAAATTGTACAATGCTGGAGAAAATGTCACCGTAGATGAACAACTCGTTGCATTCAGAGGCCGTTGTTCCTTCAAACAATATATTCCAAGCAAACCTGCCAAATATGGCATCAAGATATGGACGCTCTGTGATAGTGCAAGTTCTTACGCCCTAGAACTTCAAGTATACACAGGAAAAATGCCTGGAGCACGACCTGAAAAAAATCAAGGAATGAGAGTAGTTCTAGATCTCACCTACGGGCTTAGGGGGCAAAATGTGACTTGTGATAATCTTTTTACATCATACCAACTGGGTCAATTGCTCCTCAAACGAAATGTTACCATGTTAGGGACGGTAAGGAAAAACAAGCCTGAGCTTCCTGTCATGGTTATGAATAATAGAGAGATTTATAGCTCCAACTTCTATTTTACGAAAGACACCACAATAGTGTCATATATTCCTAAGAAAAATAAGAATGTCGTCCTAATGAGTACACTCCATCACAGTAAGCAAGTAAGTGGTAGAGACGATAAAAAAACCCAAATAATACTCGACTATAATTCGACGAAAGGCGCAGTTGATACACTAGATCAGCTAAACGCTACCTACACGTGCAAACGAAAAACAAATCGATGGCCCATAATTTTGTTTTATAATATCTTAGATACTAGTGCCTACAACGCGTTCGTTTTATGGCGAGAAATAAACCCGGATTGGAATAAAAATCTTTTATACAAAAGAAGAATATTTTTGGAAGAACTGGGCAAACAATTGATAAAGCCCTACATTTTGTTAAGAAAACATCTACCTCGTACCGCCGAAGCTGCTAGTATAGTGACAGCTATTCAAGCACCATTAGCCGCAGATCATCATGAACCCGTACCTGGGACCAGCAAAAAAAACAAACGAGCACGCTGTAAATTCTGCCCCCCTAAATGTGACAACAAAACCAATATGACTTGTTGTAAATGTACTAAATATTTATGTAAAGCACATGTGGCGTACTAATGTAAGAATTAACGCGTCACACAATTATATCTTTTTTTCTCTAGTATCTAATCATAATCATTTTGAAATTATGTTATATTTAAAATGCATTTTTTACAATAATAAAGTTAATATTGAAGAGAAGTTACGTTTGTTTGGTTTAATTTCGTATAGAATATCGGGTCAATATGACCCCAAGGACTACAAGTGTGTAGTCCCACCGAGGGAAACAGCAGGGTTAAGTTGGCTGCGCAGGTACTTAGTAGATCTGTGTCAATTGGATTAAATATGTACATTACTTTCAACAAACTACCTGCAGCTGCAACAGCTACAGCCTATTTCATAGAACAAATGGATAAGTTATTCGATATTTTAAATTCTTGCCGATTTTTTGGTGTAAAAGAATTTAACGGGGCATTCATGGGAACCGAAACACAAATTAAATTTTTAAACGACATGCTAAACCTGTTTAAAAATTTAGAAATAAAAGATCGGTTTGGAAAAAGCTTCACAAATAGGATGAAATTTATGTTTGGGTGGCAATTGACAATATCATCATTTTTGAGCATGTGGCAGGTCTTAAAAAGCAAAGGGATCAACAAAATTTTTACCAAGCGATTGAATCAAGATTGCCTGGAAAATTATTTTGGGAAAATAAGAAGTTTGGGTGGCACTTGTAGAAGCCCAACCCCCATTCAATTTTCAAGGGCCTTTAAAAAATTGTTTGCACTTAATTTTTTTGAACATTCGGAAGGAGCAAATTGCATTGAGGAACTCGATGGAGTTTTAGCGGCAGTAACTCCTGCTTTAATAACGCAGAATAAAATATTATTTTTAAATTCAAAAGTTTGTACGCCGCTAACAATTACAACACGTGATTACACAAATTTAAAAGACAACATAGAAGATAATGCTTTTTTATATATTGCGGGTTATTTTATAAACAAGTGTTTAGAACAACACAGTTGTGCAGTGTGCATACAGTGACGGTTCACAAAATTTAACTGAAACCTCCATTTATTCACATTATAAAGCATACCAAAATGCTAATAATGATACTTTTGGCAATTTAATGATGCCCCATACCAATTTTTGTAACTTTCTGCAATTATTGGAAAATGCATTTTGTAAAAAATTTTATGAGAGCCTTAAAAAGTCGTATTGGTTTTAAAATAAAACAAGAATTGCAAAATATAACGTTTGTGCATCCATGCCCTTATTTTCCAATGTATTATTTTCTGTCCTTGTATGTACGTGTAAGGATATATTACACACTAAAATTTGCAAATCGCGAATGTCGATCTTGCTCTGGAAATAAACAAAACCCGAAGCTGGCGATTTTGCAACATTTGTAGATATAGGTTAGGTTAAGTTATTTTATTTACCTGTTAATTTGTTTTGAACAGCTTTATTTATATGTTGTATGTATATACCTTTCTAGTGAAATGTTCCCTTAAGCATTACCTAGTTCATTAAGTGCGATTGTAAATAACCCGTCAATAATAAACCTTGCAAAGAATAAGGTTATTTATTGCTAAGTGTTAATAGACAATTGAATCATTTTCTGTATCACATTAAACTTTATACAGTGCCAGTATGAAACTTTATTATTCTTTTGCAGATAGTGCATGATAAAAACATTAAATGTCATACTGGACTATTACACAATAAATAATGTTCACTTGTATATAAAATACCCAATGCGCGTGGCTGCAGCTTGGCATCTGAGCATCTGAAAATTGCAGCCACTAACTTCAAAGGTACCGACATCGAGAGACCCTACTGATTCTTCTAGCTTTGTACTGTGGTAAAGTGAATAATGTGTTTTCTTATTTAAAGTGAAATTAGAAAAATTCATCGACTAATTAAAAAGTTATTAAATAAATTAAAATTGTAATAAAAGCGTGGGTACCTGAGCACAATTGCGACGTATAAAAATAGTTCTGAGATTTCCTGGTCAGAAGTGCGTAGTGCTACATAATGCCATCCAAAGTTTGACACATGAGAATATAATTATTGATAATCTTCGTTAATTTAATTAATCATCGATCCTAAGGCACAGGTGATCTCAAGGAATTTATTTAAACATTTTCTTCGTGGTTTTTGAACTGAATCTACAAGAATAAAATAACACAAGGTGATAAAATTTTGCCTATTCAGAATTCAATTGAATTAAAAATGCAAAATATTAAGAAGTTTGAAATGAAATTACAATTAAAAGTGAAGCACTGCTACAATGAATAATTATGAGAATTTTGGAAGTCGAATTACTTACCTGTAAATTGATGTTAAACTGTGTTTTGGACGGCACATGGTTTAAATCGCCGAACTGCACGTGTGAACTGCTTAGATGTAAATTTGCAGTTGCAATCTGTACAAGAAGGTTTAGGCTAGTTGGAGCCAGCGCATTCAGGGAATCGCGCATAGGCATAGACGTTGTCATTGGCTCTTGAAGAAAATAAATAACCATACTATTTTTTAAAAACGAAACTTTATTTGACATAAAAAACATAAGGTTGCTAAGACAGTATTTTTGTAAAAACATAAATTAACATTAACATCTTATTCTTACAATCTCATTCTTCGTGTTCCTGACGTAAGTGTTTTAAACTGATCTATAACTAAATCATAATCAACATTTTTTGTTTTATCTAGCTCAATAAATAAAAAAGCAATGAATTTAATCGCTCCTGTGACATGCTGTTTCTTAATTTTGATTTTACTTGAACCATCTTAGAAAATGAGCGCTCACAGGAGCAACTTGTGACAGGGATAACAGAAAAATGCTTTAAAGTTGTAAAGAAATTATTGTATACTCTAAACCGGTCAGAATCAATCGGCCAAGTAATCTACTCATTTATATTAACCAAGTTACTTCGTCTAGGGACGGATTCATCATGCTTAATAAGGTTGCATTCAGCGATTAGTTCATCTTTTTTAATTCCAAACCGGTTTTCAAGTAAAGTAACAGTAAGATCAACGTCGCAATTTAAATTTAGTAGTTCACCTACACATTCTATTATCTGAGTCGTTTCTTGACTAAAACGTTCATCAATTCCGAAAATAAGAGAATCTAGGAAATGGGTACAAGGAATTTATTTTAACATCATCTTTTTTGTTTTCAATTTCATGCTGATTTTTCCTTTCTTCGTTTTATTTCCGAAATTGTGTACTGTTTGGCGCATATGTTCTCGACTTCCTTGTAGATTTTGTCAAAAAAACTCGTATCAGTTCTCAATGATTGCAAACTTGATTTTAAATTTCTGACACAATTTAAAGCAAGTAATAAGTTTAAATTTTCCATCTGTCATGATTTGCTTACTTTAAGGATCATTGTTAAAATAGGAGTGACCATATGTAAACAGACTATGAAATCGAACGATTTTAGCTAATGTAGTAAACCTTTACCTTTTATTTTAACATCAGATTGTTTAGTGCTCTCAATTATTTCTTCAAGTGCTATAATTAAAATTTCATAATTTTTTTTGACTGCAGCAACTGCCTCGGCCCTACAAATAAAATGAAAGTTTTGTGCAACAGCTTTACTTTAAGAAGCATTTATTTTGCTTATTTCGAATCCAACGTACGATATGGCTTGTTGTTTTGGGGTAATGCCTCATCTGTTAAACAAATTTTAAAATCTCAAAAACGAGCAATAAGAACAATCACTGGTCTTGGTTGGCGTGACTCATGCAGGGATGCCTTTAAAATTTACAAGTTCATGACTGTCATAAATTTATATATTTTTGAATGTTTGCGCTTTGTGTACAAGAATCAAAACCTATTCCAATCAAACTCGGACTTTCATAGTTATTCTACAAGATCTGCTGCTGTCATTCGCATACCCTTTTCACGTAATGGTGTGGTTCTTAAATCGTATATGCATTTTTGCGCGCGTCTATACAATGCCCTGGATAACTCGTATAAATGCATAGAAAGTGATCGATTGTTTAAGAGTAAAATTAAGGCATTTCTTTTGGAGCATCCATTTTATACAATTGATGAATTTTTAGAGTTTTGCAGTTGATTTAACTGTATATTTTAATTTTTATTGCTTTTATTTTAATCAGATGAACTTTTACAACCTTACAATTTAATGTTATATGTGATGTATGTATAATCTTATACGCTTTTGTATTTTCGTTTTTACACTATTTAATGTTTCATGTAATGTACCCTCAATGTAATTTTCTCTATGCCGAATGGCCAACAAATATACCACTACTACTACTACAAGCCCATCTCGTTGTTGATAATGTTGTAAGTGAACTATTAACGCTTTTCGCAATTTTTTCCAAAACTGCGTGTCTTACACAACTACCTTCAAGAAACGAATATACAAACTGAATAATACCAAAAAAATCAAAAATCAATTTGTTGTCTGAGTGAGACTTACAAGAATTAACCAGGGTTAAGTTTAAACAGTGAGCATAGCAATGAACGTACATTATGTTGGGATTTTTTGCTTACATCTAGATTGTACGCCAGAAATATTTCCAGCCATTGCGGAAGCCCCATCAAAGCAGACAGCTATTACCTGTTCCCAATTTAATTTAAAAGACTGAACGATCTCATTTAAAACATTAAAAATTGTTTCTGCATTAACAGACATTAATCTATATAAACCTACAACAATTTCTACTGGTGCATTAACGGAGGGGTCAAAAAATCTTACAACAACAGACATTTGCTCATGATGACCGCAGTCTGATGTTTCGTCTGCGATCAATGAAACATATTTTCCATTCAACTGAGATATCTTGAACTATTATATTATGAATTGACGAAATAATATCGTTCTGAATTCTGTTACTAATATATAACGCACTTTTGGGCCCCTGCGTTAAATGAGTTTTTAGTAAAGAGTCATAGCCTGAAAGATCGACGAGTTCCAAAAAAAGCCCACGCTCAGAACTTTCTCTTGTTTCATCATGTCCCCGAAAAGATCTTCCTCCTTTTGATAAACATACTGTAATATCAATAAGTCTTATCATTATTTCACGGTTGCCTAAACATTCCTGCTCTTGCTTTTGTAATAAAGCCGCTCTTGATTCATCAAGTGTTGTGTCAACGCTCTTTGTTTTGGAATAATTTTTCCACACATTAAAACTGTGTACATGACACTGAGACATTTGATGAGTTTTGAACTTTACTGTAGCACGTTTCCAGTTTTTAAAACCATTTTCTATAAAACATTTGTCAATATGACCTTTCGAAGCGGCATTTTCCATTGCAAAGAAACGACATGAAAAGCAAAAGGCGGCATCTTTTGCTGGACTATACTCAAGCCAACTATGCGCTTTGTACCAGGTAGCTTGAAAACAACGAGCCCTCTCACATCATTTAGAATTGGCTGGAAAGGACCTTTATTAATACGAACTTCACTTTCTATGCGATCTAGTGGAAGAGGTACAACTGGGTCGTCATTGTGAACAGGAACACTGTTTTGTTTTGGTCCTTAAAAGTTAAATGCTCAGATTGCTAATGCAAACTTAATTTTTTAACACCTACCTGTTGCACCACTGCTATTTCTTTCATTTCACCACGCGTACTGGGTGTACTTTCACCTACCACATGCACATACATGGCCGCGTTCGTATTTAAGTCTGTGTTTATTGCACTGTGGGAATTAAGGAATAAATATTTTCTTATATTCATTTTTGCGGTGTAAATATGTGTTGACGACTTGACGTTAAAACAAAACGGACTACGGTCACTACGGACACTAGATGACTAAAGTATTATTATACAGCTCTCAAGCATGAACCTGTCGCGACGTGCGTTGTGCGCAAGCGTTCGTAGTAGAGCGCAGTCGGCAGACCGGCAGATGGCTATGTACTTTAGCCCTTTATAGGGCAAAAGACTTGCGAACATTATATTTATGCATAATTTGGTTTATATATTTATTGTGGTCCTATAATAACATACATTACATAAAATTACAAAACAACTTTTTTTAAACAATAATTTCGGGAGGGAATTTATTATCCCGTTGGCCGTTATCAATTGCACTTTAACGTGTTGGGCACAGGGATAATAATTTCACACTTTAAAAAACCATTAGTATATCTAAGATTTATGGAAGTCGCTGAAGCAGTTCTTGCACAAAGCGACATTGCTGCCTTTACATATCATGTTGTTCCTTTTTTCTTTTTGTTTGGTGCTGCACTTAGCGCATCGACGATAAGTTTTTATTTTTTCTGGCACATGAATACCGACATTGACCAGCCGGACTGTATTTTCCACTGTGCACGTTCCTGTAGCACTTCTTCGTTTTTTACCATATCCTTTCATAGGCGAAAAGCGAGATCTTTTTCTGGAACAATACTTTCCAATAAGTTCGTTGACTATTTTTGATCGAAAGTTTAGGTGGCTCATATACTTATCACCCTTTGCCTTCATCGTTTCCTTGTATATAATAAAAGCGTTTACTATGCTACATTCTATAAAATAATAAAATAATTTGAGCCACCAACAGCGGGATTTTTGTGCAATACTATATGAAGCCAAATATTAGTCCATTTTAGCTACCCCACCCATGTACTTATTGTAATCGGCAATAGAATCAGGGCAAGGAACTTCTTCACGATCACCCTTAGTATTTCTTCTTAGAACTTTAGTGGTTATTGAGGGATTATGCATAGTACTCAAACATTTACTGGGTTCTTACCACGATCTAACCATTTACATAAACTAATGTCTTTTGTCATAGCATAGTCAATATCCAGTTTTTTCATTTCATATCTGGGCTTACTTTGTAAATACAATCATCTTTTTCACATAAACTTTATCAAAATTTTGTGAAATAACTGCAGTTTACTCTGGTCATACATTAAATTAATTAAATTTTCCGCCAAACCCTAAATCAATTGACTAATATTATAGTCGCAAATTAGTATTAGATGCACAAACTTTTTAAAGAGTAATTTTTTTGATAAATCTATAATAACAGTTTTCCATTTGTTGCATACTTTTTTGAAAACCCGTATACAGTAGTTAGTGCTTATATCATGCGATACTTAATGCTAAATAAAGCTCATTATTCTTACGTTTAGGTAAACTTCGAAGTCTCGCTGGCAGGATCTCATTTTTAAGTTGTGATTCGAGGTGGCGGGGTAAAACTTGCATAGAGTTTATTACAATATGGACAAAAGTACCTCAGCGAACGTCTTCCTTTGTTTGCAGCCTCAATGCATTGTATTTTGTTTTGTTTGGCAGATGGAAAAACGACTTTTGGTAGCATTGTCTCATACTGGGCAAGTTCTTTTGGGAGGCATGGAAATCGAGTTTTTTGGGCACTAGAGCTTGTGGATGTTTCAGGAAAATTATTATCACAAAGAGTGTTGCATTGTTGAAAAGGTGTGAATTTACTTCAGATAAACCACTTTGCTCCGTAACTTCATATTCAAAGTTACCAAATCTGCGAACACAATGTGGATCAACATTGCGTTTACTACAAGGGCTATTGTCTCGATTGACGACATCCGGCTCCATTAAATCATGTCGTTCGTCATCATAGTTTTCAGAGAAGTCACTTTCGGGAATATAATGTGGATCGACATCGCTGTT